>KZ308165.1:617232-827298 GCA_000376725.2 Ladona fulva
ATATATATATATAATCAGACGAAATATATATACTCACTTCGAGAAAGGATAAACTGGTGTGAATATTTTAATTCTGAACTTATTGATACATTATGAGATTTCTGCTAGTTAACTTTTATCCTTCCATTACAAGAGGTGATCAAAAGGGCGGGCCATTGGCTTCAGGATATTTATCAATACGGTAAACTGCTGTATGATGTACCTCAGTCAAATTGCCCATTGAGACAGCTTGCGTTCGTCATACTTAAAATTTTCGAGCTTCGAGCTCGTAATAGCCACTATATTAGTCGTTTATTGTAATTGTAGAGGAAAAGAGTAACTTTATTAATCTCATGAAGTCTCAATAAGTTTTATATCGAAATATTTATACATTTTATACAATATGCATCTTTATTCTGAAGTGTGTATACTTTTTCTGGCTGAGTCTGTATTTTAAAAACAAAGAAAAGGGTAGTGGTGTAAATCAAAATAAATGATAGCTAAAATATTTGATAGGAAAAATTAATAAATATTCATATAGAGCCAAAACAGGGTTATCAGAACAGCTCAACTTTTCATTTACTACGATCGAGGTTAGTCTTGAACTGAGGTTTCTCTAACTGAATTTGTCAAGATATATCTCCCGATCGCAAACGGGCAGCAGTTTTACGACGCACTGTAGACATTCATTTTCCTAAATGGGCACGATGATTGTATTATTATTTTGAAGCTTTTCAATCAGATTTATTATTTTCAGCTGAGTGAGCGAGAAGTTAAAGCATCAAATCTGCCAACAACAAAGCTTAGTGCGTGAGGTGTAATGAAACACAGAGTCGTTGAATATGGCACCATAAGCGGTTAGGCTTTCAAATATTCGACGGAATGGCGTAAGGATTGCCTCATGACACACGAGGCAAATTTCCGCCTCTGAATATCCTTGGGCAATTATCAAGAAGCATGCTAACCGCAGTTATGCCACTCTGTAAATTAAGGCCGTTATAGACTGGCAACTGAGACAAGCAGGAAATATGTCCATGAAACCTCCGTAATTATCCGAGAAATTTTTATTAAAATAAGACTGGCAACATCTATCATGCTGAGCATTTGTTTCAAACGGAAACTTACGGAAAGGTGATAAATCAAGAGACTTATGCCCTTGGAAAGTATGAATCAATACACAGAGAGAATGGATTGTCTGTCTAATGAAACTCCGTAGTATTCGACATCCCGAGTCGTAGCATTTTTCTCGTTGACTTGCCTGAATGCCTTCCTTGAACTAATGGAAGCGATTGTCTGAAATACCGTATTTAACAAAGTGTCACCATAAGGAGAAAAAGGTCACAAATCTTTCCATCTTTTAGACCTTGATGGATTCCAATGGTGGGGGTACAAATGCGTCTCACTTTGATACCGAAATATTATTCAAAGATATCTTCACGAGCTTCAATCATACTTTATTTCTTTCATTTCAAAAATTTGACTCACTCAATATCCGTGATTAGTATGTACATACATCCTAAACCGATGGAGAATACAATTGGTATTCATAATAAATAATCAAATAATGCTCTAAAGACATTTAAGATAGCTGTTTACTATAAACACTCGTTTGGGGAACGAAATTTATGTAGATTTTCTGAACTCAATTTTAATGAGTGCTCATTTGGATATTCATTTTGTCTTTTATATACGTAACGTTTTCAATTATTATCTCTAATTATATTAGATTTACAATTTTATTTTGGGATTTAATGACATCGACGGTGGGTTAGATGGAAGAGGAGGCTTCTTAGTGTAAATCTCGTCCAAAAAAATAGGTCTTTTACTCATTCCTCTAATCTCCAATACTCAAAATAGGGAACGGTATACCCCGTACCATAAACCATAAACCCCGAAATAACACATGGTTGGATAAGATCTTAAGGAGAAAGGGAAGTATTATCAAGATTGGAGAAAGTACGTAGATTTAAGTCTTACTAAGTACCAGGGAATTTTTAAATCTGAAACTAGTCTGCAAGAGAGATAACATTATTAAGCTGATAATTAAAATATGCTTGTTTTTGCTTTCATTCTCCACTTCCAGTTAATTACACCACGCATGCAGGTATGGCAATCGTTTGCGTTCATAAATTAAAACAGGAGGTAGAAAGTAGGTAAGCATACGTAAATCTACGAAATCATTTATTTACTTTAAAAAAAGATGCTAATTAGAGTTCCTATTTTATAAATAAAACCCTCTAGCGCATAACAGGGAAAAGCACTCTCAGTTATAGAAGGGAAATTAGTTATATAATCAAAAGAGGGTATGGTTGAGCGTACTACAAAAAATCTGGAGTGAAAAATTCTACACGCTGACTGTAGAATCGATGACCACTACACCATAAAGAAAGGCAGGGGTGAATGTAGCCATTAAGCATTCATAGGTATTCCCGTGAACTGAATTTTCCGACTCGTTTCCTTATAAACGAGTCTGAGACCTAGAATTCCGCGCTCCTTTCGAGGCCGAGCGTGTTTTTGACGCAGTTTCCTTTCTATTCTTTGTCTCAATGGATTTACGCATTTCAACCACTACTCCGCTCCTTTCAACGACTACTCTGAATGGACTGAATTGAAACGATCTTCAGCGGCGGAGAAAGATGTACATTACCTATTTTTGGACGCTTGAGTCGAAACTGATCAAATACGAAAATGATGAAGTAAGAAAACCAATTCTTACAATACCCAATTACGTTTCAAAATATTTGAAGCTGTTCATAATGTAAAAGGCAACACGAAAAGAACTCTATCAAATGAATAATAGTAATTACATGAATGGAATATTAAATGAATGAAATGACGATAACATCTCAAATTCCTTTAGGCTGCAGAAGGAATTGTTTACCTATGATAAGCATAATTCACTATAATTGAACTAGCTTGAGGTCTTATCACCTAAAATTAATTTTAAGTTACGAATAATTTAGCAATAAAAGTTTCCACAATAACTAAGAGCTTTTTATAATTAAAATATCTTCCATGTTCATTCTTCATCTAACAAGAATATAATTTTGCTCACAGTGTGATGACTATTACTGTTACAAATTAATGATTAGATTATTTTTTAATAGAAGAATTAAATTACTTTTTAAAATATCAAACCATCCTGATGAACGGCGAGATTGACCTGAACTGAAAAAGAAATTACACAGGGAAAGCGGCCCACATTGAGAGCAAGTAACTACGGAATTTTTTTAAAACAACGCTGCTAAAAGTACGATAATAAATTGCATCCATTTTATTTAAGGTGTATTTTATATCAGCTAATGACCAGAAATCGATTAGCAGTCCCGTAATTTTTGAATAGAGATTATTTTTACCTAGATCATTCACTCAACCAGTAAGTATTTTAAACATTTCCGGAAAACACTTCAATAAATAATGACATATTTCCGCTTTCCTACATCTATTTGATTGTGAACTGAGACAGGTTATAAGGAACAATTTGAAAGAATGAAATAGTTATTTTCAGAGAAATTAAAGAAAAGGAATACTATTTACTAAACATTGATATTAATTCACGAAAATATTGCATTATCGGTATAATGAAAGCAGTAAGAAAGTCCCCAGCAAACACTTGAATTGCATTTGACAAATTTATCTCAGTAAACATTTCCGAATAATCACAACTTAATTTCCTAGGCCATACTTAAGCACAGAGAACTTTAAAAGCAAATATATTTTCTATTGTAAATTTTGCCTAATACTGCGATTTCTATGCAATATTACCTTAACTACGAACAATGCATAGAATATTTAAATGCAATCTTGAAAATTAACTTCTTGATAACCTTAAAAGTTAATGCCGTTTCCGAAGGCGGATTGACAAACACTACTAGCTTTGCGACATCGGAGTCTCAGGTTTGCCTCCCGGGAAAGCCCCGTACTGTCATCGCGTTGTGCATGGGATGATTGGAATAGTGGGCACGAAAGTTTAAAATTGAGCCTATCAAATCGAAATTTTTATGATCAAAATTGCAATATTCTCTATAGGTGTCTAGCGGGGCACCACTGTTAATTCATAAGTACAGATAGCATTCCAATGTTAGAAGTTCCAATTCCACAATATCTCGGCCTCCACCGTAGATTTTATTTTGATATATAGTATACATGCAATGTAATGTACTCAATCAGAGTCCGATTCAGACGGGCACAAGTGAAGTACCTGCTTCCGGGCAGTCGACTTTAGAGGTGGCCTAATTTTTCCTTACACTTGTTGATGCTGTGAAAAAAAATTTCATCGATAAAATCGCCGCTTTATGAATATTCGCCAAATAAATTCTAAAAAAATTGATTATGTGATCTATATTCACAATAAGTGCTTATTGCATCCAGGCGGCCAATATTTTGAAACTTGGATCGAATTAAACTAAAAAATCTTTGTTCTCCACCATGGATATATGCGTTTGCTGAAAATTCCCTGAGAATCTCACCACTAAGTAGCAAGTATATAATTCAAACTACAAGGAAACAAAATACGACACGGTTTCCGTTCAGATTCGTTACACCTTGACATCGTCATAAGCTCGTTCTTGATTTCATCCTGGGCTACAAAGCCGCCTGTCAAAAATGCCCCCGAAATCGCGGACTTCCCTTTCCTCAATTTCTTCCATCTCAAACCACAAAAATCTCCCCCGACGGCTCCCTCCATAAAAAAACAAGAAAACACGCTCAAATTCCTCACCCTCGTTTGAGACACCACACCTTCCCGTGAATTCCATTAAAAAAGACTATAAGCATCAACTGGGCGACATTCGCATATCGCCCAGAGGCATTAAGAAAGAATGCGTCTTGATTCCGATTACGTGGAGAGTGTACTACCCTTGGATGTCCACGGCAGAAGGTTCTTTCGTTTATTGGTACATAAACTTCTCGATCAATATATCAACAAGTAGATCTGGCACAAGTAAACGTATGAATTTCCGCATTAAGTAATTGGATTTGGTATTGTTTGTGATGAATTTTGACGCATTATAAACATGAGCAGTAAACTATTATTGTATATTTTATTTAATGATTTATGCAGTGCCAGAACAAAAAAATGGCAAATGGGGAAAACTTAATGTTGCTGAATGGAGATATTCATAACTGCATACCCCAAAGCTTAAAATTTTGAGAAAATGGGGAACCTCTTAGAAAAAAGAACAAATTTTGAAAGTAAATGAAATTCAGTTCTAAAGGCATAGAATTCAAAACTAAAGCAATATTTTATAAAATTCTGTAAACTATCTGGAATTAACCTTTATCTTTAGTAATTATCGAACGCAACACCTATATTCTTAAGCAAACAAAGAAAGGTGAACGATATTAGGTCAGTGAGGTAGTTTAGCCACTATAATATCTGCTTGTAAAGATCTGCATTCAAGTTTCAGTCACGTCGATATTCTTCACTCAAACTGGGAAAAAAACACTGGGAAACAATATGCAAGATTGAAATAATCATTTAAACCACAGCGATTTTTTCGATCATCTTAAATTCTTAAACAAAGCACTGCTCACAATGCACATTCCCCCTTTCCCCACATCAATGGGAATATTGCCGTAATACATACATCAAATTCAGTGGAAAGCGAAATGAAAATTTACTAATACGAATTTATTATTAGGATTACTAAGTGTAATGATATTGAGATTAATTTAAAATATGCAAGATCTCATCACGAATCTGACAGGTATTGCTCACTTTTACTAATACTCATTATAAATATATATTTATAAAACGAAGGTAAATACATCCTACCTCTGACTGATTCGTATGATCAAATATCTGCATTGGAACTCAACTGTATTTTGAGACACCGACGGAATCCGAAATTAATGAAACCAAGCTCGGGTACCGGACTAATCGGACTAAGGCATGGGCACCGTTTGAGGTGAAATACGTTACATTCAACTAAAAATAAAAAGCCGTTTTTCAAACCGCTGGATTGCACCTCTAGTGCTCAGCCTAATGATCCCATCCGACTACTTTCCTTTTATTAGAAAAGTATGCTGTCGTCTACTGACCTCGAGACGATTTTCTCGGAAAAGCGCTCTATAAACGAAATTCCCTTCGTTCTTTACAGAGATATTCAATGGTCGAGCATGTTGGTGCGTGGTAATAATTGCACTATACATAAATTGTGGCAGCCGCTGTGGCATCGACGTGGCGAAATAGTTGCTCTCTAAAGGAGCAATAAAGTGAAGAAGCTATACCTCACACTTGGAACTAACGCTGCCACTTTACAACGGCCTGTGGGACCTTCCTCCCAATATCTTTCCTCGCATCGACACGACCGTAAACACTTCAGGTGTAACAACGCATTTACCGACATTTACATTCAGAATCAGCCTTAAATTTCGATCCGTTTCAAAAGAGCGCAACATTTTAAGAGCTTTATTCGTTCGTGTTGGCGACGTAATCGAAGATCTTCGTTGATCCCACCATAAGAGTATGAATTCGCGATTCGTTATTCCGTTTTCACGGAATGAAACAGTAAAATAGCAGCCTCGATGAGATTACTTTGAGGAAATCTTACGAAAAGATAGCTTGCGGAATGCGATATAAGTTTTTGATATGAAATTACTCAATAATTTGTACAATAGTGTAATTTATTTCGTACAATGTCACAAAATATTTTATTTCATTTCAGGGCTCCCGGATAGCCATGTGGGCAACGCGTTCAACTTCGGAGAAAGCGGTCCCGAGTTTGATTCCCGGTGGGGGCCCACGTACGAAATGACCAAAGCTGTCGAATCACTTTTAACAATACTACTACTACTTTATTTCATTGCATACATATGAGTAAAAGTTTTGAGAATCAATAAAGAAAGATCGCCATTTGTGATGTTTATGGCAAGGGTAACCTGCAAGAAAGAAACTGCGGAAGAAACCGGCTGTTTGGAATGCGGCAGCTTTTTCTTTTCACCTAATTGATGAATTTAGTACACAAACTCCTATAATATTATTTTATACATAAAATGTTGCTAACTCATATTTTAGCATGGTATTAGTGAAAGTGAATCGTGAGCCATAAAGTAAAAAGCATGCTTTGTAAATGGTCAACATTCTGAGTCAAAATTTCGAAAAATATGAAAACATAAAGAGAGGAATGAAATACAATTCCATATGTTTTCAACATGTATTTCCGACACAACAAAAAAGGAACAAAATAAGCGCCTACATAATAAAAAAATTGTGGAATATGTTCTTCAGTCGTCACAAGGAACGCATAGTGTTTATTTTAGGTAGTGTTTGGTTTTTGTGATAATATACGGAAACGTTTCCCTTCAAAATTTCAATAAGAAAATCTAATAATTCTTTTCCTTCTGCAGATTTAGCCCTCTAGCTTCCGCGACATTATAGGCATCCTCATGTTTTTGTGAACTTACGCATAATAAAGTGATACACTTACGACATAAAGCGTTTTTCAATCAAAACTTAACCATGGGTAATTGATATTAATTAGTTAGGAAGATATTCAATTTTCTTATGCATCTCATAATTGTGTAATAGAGCATCGAAACTCTAACGTATATTAAAGATACTTCATTACTTAATTATATTGTTGCGTTAGTTTATTGTAACATCATTTCCTTCCTCAACACTGGCCCATATTTCATATTTTAATTATAAGATTTCGGAACTACGAAAATGTCACATCCATAGAAAATACAAGAAATCGTCAAGAAGAATTAATAGGAAGAAGTGAATAATTGGAAAGGCTAAACTTATCAAACTTGATAAGTTTAGCCTGATCAAACGTGCACCGGCCTCACATACAAATGTAATGATGAAAGTGTTACCGTATAATAGCCATTCCTTTCACGATCAACCAACTCGCTGGTTTCCAAATTACGTGGGACAAAAGCCGAACTGTCCACCTTTCACGACCCTCCACTCCCATCACAATTACATCTTCTGACCCGTTCCCCTCGCACCGCTTGAGAGGCACAGGTGTCGACTCTCGACCTTGGTATGCCTAGGAGATGTCTACTCCGGGTCGTGCGTGAGGTGGGAACGGTGGCGAGGAGCCGCCAGGACAGGACGGAAGACGTCCGATACAGTGTGTGGAGAATGAAACCGGTCACAGATGAAACGGGTAGAAAGAATGGGAGGAGGACAAGGGAGTGGGGGGAATAAAAGCGGGAGGGAAAGAATGGAAAGGAAACGGGAGATGCCAAGGAGAAAAGAAGGTCCAGGAATATGGATTCGAAAAGTTAACGTACGGACAAAAACATATGAAAAATCTAAATTGTGATTAGAGGCTTCTGATTAGAATGGTGCATTGGAAATTGGGAATGTTGCTCCATGTTCAACTTAACTGATATACAGAGATAAATGAAACTTGATTTAATGAGTACACACTGTTATTTTACGTTTTAATATAATAAAGTTACATTGAAGAGCCAAAAGAGAGTTTATTTCTCTGAGACTGTAAATAGTAGCACCTGACAAACCCTCTAAGGTACATCAGACAGTCGTCAATGTATTGTGACGTGCTCAAAAAATTTACCTTTTGCACAAAATGTGAGAATTATAGGCAGTATTAAAGACAGTTTTTTGAGCTATGCTACGTTGTCTAGAACGTTAGTTACGAGCTTAGATTCTGCATTACAAATGCATGATCTTTTTCCGATCAACTGGAATTTATTTTAAGGTCAAATCTGAAAAAGCAAACATTTTGTACTAGAAAATAGTTTTGTGGCTTACTAATTATATACTTCCTGTTTTTAGATAAAGATATAAACGCAATCAACAATAGCAAAAAATTCTTCGTCTACGGCATGGGATCATTTTTTTCACAGCGACATAGCCCTTTCTCTCTCTCTCTTGAGATAGCCGGGTCTAATATAACAGAATAATATACTTTATAATACTTGAGAGATACGTCCGATTCTATGACTACTCCTTGTTGTTTTCAATGCGATTCCAAATCCTCACCAAAAAGATATTTGGTTTCGAATACTGATTTCCTATTTAATTTGGTTGAGTAAGAAAGAAAATATTTTATCGATTACTCAGACAAATATTGAGAATCTCAAGAAGCTATACCTCACACTTGGAACTAACGCTGCCACTTTACAACGGCCTGTGGGACCTTCCTCCCAATATCTTTCCTCGGATCGACACGACCGTAAACACTTCAGGTGTAACAACGCATTTACCGACATTTACATTCAGAATCAGCCTTAAATTTCGATCCGTTTCAAAAGAGCGCAACATTTTAAGAGCTTTATTCGTTCGTGTTGGCGACGTAATCGAAGATCTTCGTTGATCCCACCATAAGAGTATGAATTCGCGATTCGTTATTCCGTTTTCACGGAATGAAACAGTAAAATAGCAGCCTCGATGAGATTACTTTGAGGAAATCTTACGAAAAGATAGCTTGCGGAATGCGATATAAGTTTTTGATATGAAATTACTCAATAATTTGTACAATAGTGTAATTTATTTCGTACAATGTCACAAAATATTTTATTTCATTGCAGGGCTCCCGGATAGCCATGTGGGCAACGCGTTCAACTTCGGAGAAAGCGGTCCCGAGTTTGATTCCCGGTGGGGGCCCACGTACGAAATGACCAAAGCTGTCGAATCACTTTTAACAATACTACTACTACTTTATTTCATTGCATACATATGAGTAAAAGTTTTGAGAATCAATAAAGAAAGATCGCCATTTGTGATGTTTATGGCAAGGGTAACCTGCAAGAAAGAAACTGCGGAAGAAACCGGCTGTTTGGAATGCGGCAGCTTTTTCTTTTCACCTAATTGATGAATTTAGTACACAAACTCCTATAATATTATTTTATACATAAAATGTTGCTAACTCATATTTTAGCATGGTATTAGTGAAAGTGAATCGTGAGCCATAAAGTAAAAAGCATGCTTTGTAAATGGTCAACATTCTGAGTCAAAATTTCGAAAAATATGAAAACATAAAGAGAGGAATGAAATACAATTCCATATGTTTTCAACATGTATTTCCGACACAACAAAAAAGGAACAAAATAAGCGCCTACATAATAAAAAAATTGTGGAATATGTTCTTCAGTCGTCACAAGGAACGCATAGTGTTTATTTTAGGTAGTGTTTGGTTTTTGTGATAATATACGGAAACGTTTCCCTTCAAAATTTCAATAAGAAAATCTAATAATTCTTTTCCTTCTGCAGATTTAGCCCTCTAGCTTCCGCGACATTATAGGCTTCCTCATGTTTTTGTGAACTTACGCATAATAAAGTGATACACTTACGACATAAAGCGTTTTTCAATCAAAACTTAACCATGGGTAATTGATATTAATTAGTTAGGAAGATATTCAATTTTCTTATGCATCTCATAATTGTGTAATAGAGCATCGAAACTCTAACGTATATTAAAGATACTTCATTACTTAATTATATTGTTGCGTTAGTTTATTGTAACATCATTTCCTTCCTCAACACTGGCCCATATTTCATATTTTAATTATAAGATTTCGGAACTACGAAAATGTCACATCCATAGAAAATACAAGAAATCGTCTAGAAGAATTAATAGGAAGAAGTGAATAATTGGAAAGGCTAAACTTATCAAACTTGATAAGTTTAGCCTGATCAAACGTGCACCGGCCTCACATACAAATGTAATGATGAAAGTGTTACCGTATAATAGCCATTCCTTTCACGATCAACCAACTCGCTGGTTTCCAAATTACGTGGGACAAAAGCCGAACTGTCCACCTTTCACGACCCTCCACTCCCATCACAATTACATCTTCTGACCCGTTCCCCTCGCACCGCTTGAGAGGCACAGGTGTCGACTCTCGACCTTGGTATGCCTAGGAGATGTCTACTCCGGGTCGTGCGTGAGGTGGGAACGGTGGCGAGGAGCCGCCAGGACAGGACGGAAGACGTCCGATACAGTGTGTGGAGAATGAAACCGGTCACAGATGAAACGGGTAGAAAGAATGGGAGGAGGACAAGGGAGTGGGGGGAATAAAAGCGGGAGGGAAAGAATGGAAAGGAAACGGGAGATGCCAAGGAGAAAAGAAGGTCCAGGAATATGGATTCGAAAAGTTAACGTACGGACAAAAACATATGAAAAATCTAAATTGTGATTAGAGGCTTCTGATTAGAATGGTGCATTGGAAATTGGGAATGTTGCTCCATGTTCAACTTAACTGATATACAGAGATAAATGAAACTTGATTTAATGAGTACACACTGTTATTTTACGTTTTAATATAATAAAGTTACATTGAAGAGCCAAAAGAGAGTTTATTTCTCTGAGACTGTAAATAGTAGCACCTGACAAACCCTCTAAGGTACATCAGACAGTCGTCAATGTATTGTGACGTGCTCAAAAAATTTACCTTTTGCACAAAATGTGAGAATTATAGGCAGTATTAAAGACAGTTTTTTGAGCTATGCTACGTTGTCTAGAACGTTAGTTACGAGCTTAGATTCTGCATTACAAATGCATGATCTTTTTCCGATCAACTGGAATTTATTTTAAGGTCAAATCTGAAAAAGCAAACATTTTGTACTAGAAAATAGTTTTGTGGCTTACTAATTATATACTTCCTGTTTTTAGATAAAGATATAAACGCAATCAACAATAGCAAAAAATTCTTCGTCTACGGCATGGGATCATTTTTTTCACAGCGACATAGCCCTTTCTCTCTCTCTCTTGAGATAGCCGGGTCTAATATAACAGAATAATATACTTTATAATACTCGAGAGATACGTCCGATTCTATGACTACTCCTTGTTGTTTTCAATGCGATTCCAAATCCTCACCAAAAAGATATTTGGTTTCGAATACTGATTTCCTATTTAATTTGGTTGAGTAAGAAAGAAAATATTTTATCGATTACTCAGACAAATATTGAGAATCACCGAAGAAATTAAAAATATAAGTAACCAAGTTTATATATGTATTTATCACTTTGATTTCTTCATTCACGAATTTTCTTATTTTTGGCTAAGTAAGGATTTATAATATTATTAATAAAATTTGCCATAAGTTATAAAAAATGCTTAGAGTCCAGTGTTATGACTACATTTCGTCTAGGACATTCCCACTCTTTGACAAGAAAGTAACAGAAATTACGTCAGGTATTTAAAATATTACAGGATACAGATAGAGCAGACGCGGTGTATAGGAATCATTGGTAAATGCAAAGAAATTTGGGGAAAGAAATATGGATATATTCAAGTTCCAAAAAGAAACTCAATGGAATAGGGAGCGGAGAGGAGGAAACGGCATATGAGATGATAAACGGGAGGAAGGCTAAAAATAACTTAGGCTCACAAGAATAGGGTGATGCGAGGATGGGTGGTGCAGGTTTGGACAAAAGGAAAGATAAATTCAGGTAGGAAAAAATTCTTCACCTCCAGAAGAATACCATCGTTCGAACTTCGTGAAAAAAGATACTGAAATAGGCTTATTGCTTAACCTTAGCTCGGAAAAACTATATCAGCATAATAGAGTACGATAGATAGATAAATCGAACCAGGAACGCATAGAGAATTTTCGCTTGGGAGGGGGCTGAACTTACAAATTGTGACCAATAATCTCTTGAACTCCTTCCAGTTTACTATGTCATTTGAAATAATTGAATATCACAATAAGAAATATTGCCTATAAAGAAGTATTTTAAGCGTACAAATATTTGTTAGTGAGACCCTTGATAATTTGGTTCCGAATGAAATGTTTGTGCAAACTTTTAAAGACCTAAGTCACTCCCTGGGTGCGCGCCTGAACTGACCCTTAATTGGCGACGTTAGGTCCACGTGGGCCTCTTTTCTACCTAACCTCGTCTGCTGATATGATATATACAAAGATTAATGCAAAAACAAAGAAAAAATAGTTGAGCGTGGGTCAAAAATCTTTATTACTTGAGGTTGTCAAAGAAAAAACTCATGTTAAGTACGGTGAGCAAGAATTAACAGATTTTTGACTAATTAATCGTTCACAAAGCGGGATATACAGATAAAATACCTTAAAATTTACACTGGACCAAATGCGGAATTCAAGTAATCGAACGTGAGAGATCGAATTGTTGATTGACCAAAAAATATATATTTTTCGATACATCTAACGGAATTTCCACCTCCAAGTGTATTCGTCGCACTAGATCCCTTATTTCTGGAAATTCACTTAATATTTCGATGATCTACCCAATACCAAAACCCGCTTTCGTATCAGGGATTATCAGTTTTCACCTTTTAATTTCACCGCTTGATCCATTCCTCGTGCGGAAAAATTGAACTCTTTCGACATATCCTGAAATCTTTAAGCCGACAATCGAAGGGGATCTGCGTAACAAGGAAAGAATGGGTAAAAAGGAACCCCAAAGCGAGAGACGGAAAAAGAAAGATTTAGAATAGGTATAAAACGAGGCGGGAGTGGGGATAAAAGTACTGGGTGGGGAGTGAGGAAAACATGCGAGGTGACCCTCAAGGTCACTGCCTCCGAGGAAGGTGAGGAAGAGGCCGGTGATGCTCCACTTCAAAGATGAGAGTGACGTCATAAGAGGCTCCATTCTACCATTCCGCCGGGTCACTGCGCAGGCGTAAGAGGAATTCGTAGGTGCCCCCGAGTGGACAAAGACAACGGTTTTAGTGACCAGTCCTCCGTGTCGACGTGGAGGACCCGAGCTAGCCAGCGATGATGCGCCAACTTCTTCGCCACACGTTCGTAAACAGGTTTCATTTACCGCTAAGGCGAAGGTAGTCTCGTACTATCATTACGTTTTTTCCATCTCTCATTAACCACTGTGCAAGGGAATTATACAGACTGGCAATATTGAAGGGACGTCCGGATGGAGACTTTATAGCGTCGCAACGTAAATAATTGTCGTCGTTGAAAAAGTTGGGAAGAACAACTTTGTAAATTCCTATGAAAACAATTCCACTCCTGCCCCTACTTCGAATCAAAATAATTTACGTAGCGACATTTCCATATTAACATGACCATGGTAAAATTTTCAAAGTATCGTAGAAACTCATCTATAGTAGCATGCACACGGTAAAATTGGCACAGTGTTGTAGAAACGACGGTTGCGTTGGAGTATATTTATTGTGGAATTAATTAAGTTATTTTTCTCATCTTTTCAACTGTGGAAATTTTTCACAAACTAACGCCGTCTACCATTTCTCTTTCAAGTAACAGTTCTTAACTGCTTGGGTATATTAGTCACGAGATCACAAAAGCGCATGATCGATACTAAAATGGCAAATAAACGATGATATCCCTAGATTATTTACTCGAATCTTTTACGATTTAAATATAGATAGATGTGTAAATATGTATGTACTCGGTAGTTTCTTCCTTTTCTATTTTTATTGCTATTTTTTCTCTCTATCTTTACCGATTTTAAAGATTACAAAGGGTTAGATGTGAGAGGAGACTTTTTAGTTTCAATCTCGCCCTGAAAAGACGAATTCTATTCCATTCTATTCTAATCGACAGCAAGCTGAAAGAGTTTTATCAAAAGTAATAACTGATATTATTATTATTTTGAAAGGTCATTTTTATCGACAAAGAAGCAGATAAAGAATGTCTATAAAAGCTACTATCTTAGAATACTTCGAGTATTCAAAGTGGTATTACTCTAAGATTCTAGGTTCTAGTATATAAAGAATTTATATTTATAATTTTAATTTTTAGGCTTAGAAACAAAGTCTCTGAACAAAAACGACTGATGACAACTAAAATCACCAAATTAACGAGATCCGCCAATAAATTCCACTAAAGCTTTTAATTGAAACGATAAAGTAATTTCATGAATTATATCGAACTTTAGACAGGTCTTCGGAATGAATCCAAATAAGTAGATATATATCTGGGTCTGCATATGGGTTAAACCATGTTACTTATGCCTAGAAAATCCCACCGATTGCGCAAAAAATCTGTTGGACAAACCATTTGAAGACGCGCGAGTCACGCTAATTGATTAACATTTACTTTCTAGCGCACTCGAAGACGCAGCCTGATTCTGAAATCAAGGGAAATAAAGTGCTTCTGAGTATAGAAAAGAAAGGACGCGATCTGAATAACAATTATATCGGCGTCTTTAAGAGCAGATAATTTCATCTAATTTTAGAGTAAGAAATATTTTTGCAACTGAATATTTTAATATTAGAATCGATATTAGGGCCGTTTAAATCAACTCGTTTACTGTATTTACGTAAGTGATATTTGTAAATATTATTGTAGAAATGGAATATTGAAATGAAATCCCATTCCATCTAAGCGAAACAGACAGATTTGATGAAATAAATAAAAAATATACAATTTTTATATGAAACAGGCTAAACAGCTTAAATTAAACACCAGAACCTTTACGTACAGTATTACTGATACATACAGTTTTTCTTTACTTTTATGTCTACAGGGGAGAGTAAGGTATCGGAATGTGTAAAGGTTATACCAGCAGTCCTCAAGTGTAGGCTACTTATGACTTACGTGATGAATGAGTCTAGCCTTCTATACGACAATGACACACAATTAATTCACATAACTGAATCTAGGTGTATTTCCAAGGGTTACGAAACAATTAAGTAACTTAAAGACCTTCGATACGCTAATTTTCTCGTGTCGCTTTTCATTATACTATAGTAAGTTTCCTTTCTAAGAATATCGGTTGTGGCTTTCTGAGCTAAACATTCCTAATGACAAATTAACAAAGGTGCCAAATTGCTGCACTGGGAATTCACTACGATTACCCAAAGAGACTTCCATGAATCGATTTTGCAATTCATTTCACATGCTTATGAGAGCTTTTCCTCCTTTTAATGCATTCTCCCTTGGCGCCGCAGACGCCCACGTGTCGATTAATGGAATGCCGAAGGAACTGCGACAATGAGTCCCATTCTTTTTATGACTTCCACATATCGACATAAAAAAACGTCACTTTAGTCGAAGGTCGTAGGCCTTGCAGCCGAAGAAGGAATTATGATCTATGATACTGAAAAATTTATTAAATACGGACTGTAAATACGAGTATATGTGACCTACGAAATTATAGATCAAATTTATATTTTGGGCATACGGTAGAGAGCTCAACTAATTGAGAAAAGATAATAATTAACTGTTTATGGACGCGAGATTAGGCTTCTCGCTGTTGGAGTTGTCGACGAAAAATTAGCGATAATAATCAAAACGAAAACAAAACAATGTAAAGAGAAAATCCAGTTAATCTAACCATCTAATGCCATGGTATAAATAAAACAAGAATAGTGTTTAAGTAACTGAGAAAAGTTCCAACTGAAAGTAGTAATTTTAGTCTTATTTATGTAAAAGGAAAGTAGTTTTTTTGCGCGAAATACTTCCTCAACTTAGAATAATAGTTCCTTATATAACATTACTATCCATTTTCATATTCGTCATTTCTGTCCTATTTACTCTATCACAGAGAGAATCAAGCTATTTCACTGGTATTGTTAATTTTTTAAGCACTTCAACTTCGACTGCGAATATGCTAAAAACTAATGGATCTGCCTGTTAAGTGACATTGCATGATGAGATGTCGGTAGCAAAAGAAATATTCAATAATGGAAAATTAAGGAGTTATACCACGAGATTTTTTACCTTCCAACGCAGCGTTTTTAAGCCAGGATTTTGCGACATCTTAGGGTTACATGATATATACAAATTTTAGAGGAATTCGTAGGTGCCCCCGAGTGGACAAAGACAACGGTTTTAGTGACCAGTCCTCCGTGTCGACGTGGTGGACCCGAGCTAGCCAGCGATGATGCGCCAACTTCTTCGCCACACGTTCGTAAACAGGTTTCATTTACCGCTAAGNAAAATTAAGGAGTTATACCACGAGATTTTTTACCTTCCAACGCAGCGTTTTTAAGCCAGGATTTTGCGACATCTTAGGGTTACATGATATATACAAATTTTTAATAGCAGCGACATACATACCGACTTTAACAGGGGAAAATAATTTAAAGAAGCGAGTAGAATTTTGCCAGTCACTGACGAAACGTCAGTTTCGTGTTTACGATATTTTAAATTTTTTACAGTAAAAAAGATACTTAACAATTTTATGTAGATATTCTCTGCAACGTTTATACTATTTCTGAGGTTAGTCATAGGATAAAAAACTTTGTCAACAATTCTGAAAGCAAAACGCTTAAATGCTCTGCACCTATATTCATATGCACGATACTCCAAAAATATTCATTACCCAATTTCTTAAATGTGCTGGTTACAGGAGTCATTCATTCCTTAAATTTCAGGAGTTATTTCATCTCATAAATATATAATCTCCACGTCATTTGCTATCATAAAAGTAGCACCAACGCAATACATGCTAGAAATACCCCAAAAATTATTTCCTGGAGACATAAAATCGCACTGCTTTACGGAAATAAAAGCTACAATAAAAGTCTTTTGGGAGAATATATTTCTATATCCTTTCGAGCATCCAAAATTTTACCAGAGATGAAAGAATTCTCGGAAGATATAGAGTGGGGAAGATACTAAAACACTACGGATACTAGAAGTTGATCTAAAATTCGCATATTTTATATTCAGGCATTAGAAGAGCTAGTTTATTTTATATTTAGATTGTAAGGAATGGAAGCTTTTAACTTTCCCGCTATCGGAAATAAAATTCTATTCAAGCTCAAAATTTGCACGTATTGTTAAACGAGAGTCTGGAAGATTAAAGTCTCAAAAACGGATGAGACCTTAGATTGTATCACGGAAGACGGGGGGTGGAAAAACTCCTTTTGGTACGTCTTAAAGGAAGGGCAAAAATAACAGGTTATTTCATCCGAACTCAACACTTCGGTTCAATTCCCAATTTTTAAGGAGCGTATTTTGATGTCAATTTACATCCATAATCCGCCGCTGAAACCAGTTTGGCCTTAAGTGACATTTACGGGTCGCTTTTCATAACGGGCCAAAATGTTGAAATGTCGTAAAATACACCCATATTTTCCTCGCAGTCGTAAAAATCAACGGATCGTTATAGACTTTAGACAATTGAGGCGAAAGGTATTCCGGCTGTTGCTCAGTTAACAGATTTACATTAACTCGGCCGAAGATGTGGATGATAGGGTCTTCTCCTAAACTTAATTCATTCCAAGTGCTGATTGACTCCGTCAACGGCACGCAATGACCATAAACCTCAAACTACTTATCCCCTCGGCTTCGGCCGTTAAAATTTAAATCCGGGCGATAAAATGGAACCCTTAGGAGAGAAAGTGCAGATGAGTTGATTAATTGCGGATGGAGTTTAATCCAAGATTTCCGAGATTTAGACTAACTGCTGAATATTGTCATTCTTGAGGATGATTGCAAACAATCAATTCCTTATGGTAAGGGATTATCATTTCAACTGAAAGAGACAAAGAGCAACTTTAATTTATAATTCGTTACTTTAATTTATAGCAATATCCATTATCTTTTGTTAGTTATCCCTATATGCATGCTATGTACTGCATGAAAAAATATCTTATTGCAATTTTCAATCGTATTAATCGCGCAGTTATTTTTTGTTCCTCTTTCCTCAACCATGTACTTTTTCTAGTACTCACTTTCTCGATTGCACATACATTTTTGTTTTCTACATTTACCCTAATCATCATTTACGTAATAACGGATTTTCTGATTTGCAGGGCCGAATGGAAGACGGGGCAACAGGGGCATAGACTCAGAAAGTCTAGATTTGGAAGCTATAATGCATCGAGAATGAAATCCCCGATGATTTCCTCGTCTTGAGTATTCTCGGAAATATTACATATTAATTCTGATTTAATCATTATCCACTTAATTTATACAAAGAAATGAAGTCACTCTGTCTAGAGCGACAATAGTCGTTACTACTGAATTATATTGTAAACATCGATAGATTTTGTAATTATTATAATCATCTACGTCACGATTTCTTATCTTTTATTTATTTGCGCTGGTGCGAGAATGATATAGTCCAATGAATACTGATCCGCTTTTCATTCAAATTGGAATAGCAAATGCCTTCTTGTGGTACTTGTTTGTGTAATTATTTATTCGCTTGTGCATGGATTTCCATTTATACATTGTAACCAAAGAATAACTGATATTCTGATAATTGAAGTAAATGCTGACAGCTCGTTTTATTTTCATTATCCTCTATCTCAAAATTTCTTTTATCTTCCGTACATTTCTCAGTTTCGTGCAAGGTACGCACTTACACATCTTAACCCACCTTCCAATCGTACAGGCATAGCAATTACTGAATTGTAGCCCAAGATAAAAGTAAATCATGAAGCTCAAAGAAAAGGTAACGTAAGGATAGCTAAGCCTTCTTTATGAAAGCGATGAATTCATTTTCAGAAAGAAACGTCACGCGGAACCACAATCGAGGAGCAGAAGAGTGAGCGCCGAAGAGCGGAGAACCAAAATTACATCCAACAGGTTCTCGGATCGGAAAAATATTGAATGCGAACTGGAGGATTTCCAAATCAACGTCAACTGCTCGGAGGACCTCTTAGAGGAAGGAAACGTCGTTCTGAGGAAGAGACAGAGACCGTTGATGAGACGCGGAGATACAACCGGATCTCGTGACAGCCACCGATCTATTATTCGTGAGGAAATTAAATCGAGCCTGACACGTGGCTTGTTCTGAACCCGGACAATGAACGCTAGCACAAATATAGACGCTTAATAATCTAGAGGAAAGAATGAAAGAGCGGCAGAATGAATGGAGGGCTGGAGGAAGAACGAAAGGATTGCTCCTAAACGTTCCCAAGGTAACAAAATGATACAAAAGCTCCTCTATCGTTTAAATTTGCGAGGAAGTAGCCATCCGCGAAAAGGCGAAAAAAATTCTCTCCTGAAGTAGAATGGCTTTATTGTATCTTCGATTGGCGAATTTAGCTGGAAAAGAGGGTTAACCCGTTCAATTACTAGTTAATTCATCAACTTTTAATCAAGGCTATAAGTAGCCTAAACTAATGAGCATATTTTGTATAAAAATTTATCCAACATTAAAACATGGGTTCCTTAAGGAAATGCAAATTGTATTTTTATTTTGATTAATCTTTTAGAGATTTCGGGATCCTGCTAACACAATTCCTGGTAATATACATGTATTTAAATGAAAGTTTCTATTCAAGCTCTATTTAAACACACAAATTAAAATTTTATTTCTAAGAAGCTAACAAGATTTCAAAGTACATATTAGTTTAATACAGCCTCCGATGATAAAGACTTATGATACATATATTTCCCATTAGTGAAAGATTAGCAATTTTTTTGAGAATATCGCTTACATATACACTAGAATACACGCAATTCCAGGAATAATGAACGGTTTTATCAAATATACAAACAAAGCTGTAAAACTTCGATTATATTTTACTTAAGTACACAAGATAAAAGAACGTGAAAGAAGAGAGCAAAGAGAGTACAGAGAATGGTAATGAGTAGCAAAAATTTTATTGCTTTGAATGAATGTACGATTGTTTTGAAACTTGTGTAAAAGTAGAAATATAATTATTGAATGCCGCTATGATCGTAAGTTCATTTCTCAAATAAATATATATGACGTTACATCTATGCTGAGTATTCGTTAGTAATGTACCCATTTGAACTACAGAAGTACTTATCTACAATGTAATGGGAAAGTGTGTTATAATCATACAACGGACTAATTTATCTTTATTTATCGTATTAAAATGTGACTCTACCTCTTAATGCTAAAACAAGAAGCGGAGGAATTATTCTAATAATAATTATTCATGCAACGGTCACGCAAAAGCGGTGGTTTACTCACATATAATACTCACAGTATTATATTTTTAACACTCATTATACTCACAGTACAATATTTTTAACTACGACATCCAGCAAAGTTGTTTGACCTATTCACGTTGGGGTGGAAGGATTTAGATCAACAGTCGGCAGTTATACTGTCACTAGCATGAATGACATTCCTACCCAGCGGAACCCTTTGAAACTCGGTTACATAAAGCAGAACAGTCTCGAAGTCGGGCCGACGGATAAGCGACCGTGTCCACAAAGGACTTACTCATCTCTCATTGTTTATCTTCCCGCGAAGTCTTTACCTTTTACATATTAACGGGAAGGATGCGCGAGCTGAATGCATAGCAGTCCCGAAGTGTTGCGGTCGGGCTCGCAGTCGCTCGAAGTCCGCTCGGAGAAGTGCAAAAGCGAGAAGAACGTGATGGAGAAAGCGAGCATGTATCTTTCGGGCTTCATATTCCTTGAGCAGCTGTCGCTAGCCCCTTCATTTGCAATCTGATAGGCTGTGAGATCCGTTCCCTTCCAAGCCGACCCATTATAAGAGGCTGTCTCCCAACTTTGGAATGGGTCCAGAAGAATGGAAAAGGCGGCTCACGGAACGGGTGAGCGGAAGAAGGAGAAAACAACAGACTTTTTGCACATCATAGATTGAAATCTTGATGATTCAGAAAATTTTCTGCGTGAAATCACTGGAAAAGTACTGTAATGACCCACGCGCGAGGAATCGTTAAAACTCGTCCGTACATAAATTAAAAAAGATCGAGAATGGAAACGCAAACGGTGGAAATTCTCACATGCGTGACTCGGACTTAGCTCATTCTTGCATAAGATTACTTTCTAAAAAAATTATTTAAAGAGTAAAAGGAAATCCCACGAACGAAATAATATTTTTGTAACATAATGTTACAAGGTAAACCGAGATCCGAGTTGCTAGGAGATTTAATATGAATGCTTATAAAAATTGTCATCAATATGAAATGAAGGAAAGTTCGGATTTAGCAGAATATAAACGTTAAATATTCTCTAAATTAGAAGAAATAGAAGTAAGAACATATTGCTGGGAATTGATTCCGAATGTAGGTTATTCTAACTCCAATCGTAATTAAGGCAGTTAATTAACATCTTTTTAGGCGAGATTGATACTACCCATTCTCTCCTGCCAACTAATCTACAGTCAAAAAATAATTAACAACACTGCAATAATAATATATAAAATGCATAGAGTAAAAAGTATGCCCTTTAAAGACATTATGCACTATTGTATAATAATATGCCCTTTAAAGATGAAACACTTGAACATTTAGCAGCACCGGCCGCGGTGGCGGAGTGTTCCGCGTGCTAACACGCTAGCGCTCCAACCCCAAGGTTCTAACCCCGGCTAGTCGGATTTCCCCTATTACGGATTGGTCGTGTGTGTTCATCCTTGGTTATTGTTCAGAGCCCACTACTGTAATGGTCCAATAAATGGATGTTTGTGGGGGCATTAGGTTGTTAATAAAAAATAAAAATTGAAAGCATCATTTGATAATTCGATATATCCCATAAAAAAATGTTTAATGTTTCACGCTTAGCCTACTATGTAGCCCGTCCATTCAGCCCGTAAAAATATCTGTGAGTATGGTGGAAGTGACCCTGGTTCGATTCTAGTTGGAATATAGTTTTTTCAAAACTGGTTTTTGGCAGAAAGGGCACCTGGCCCTAGAAATTAGGGCCAAAATCAATAAATATATTTTCATGTCAGCAATCATTAGCTGATTCCATAAATGATGAAAATCGTGAATTTATGGATGACGCCTACACGTCCTATAAAAAGCGTTTTTCTTCTCCGGATTGTATAATCCCGAGTTTTGTCTCTCTGCCAGGCTTCTGCAACCCCTAGAATCTGCTCTCTTTGGATCCTCTTTTAGCCTATCGAGCTAAATATGATGTTTCTTATTTGTGTTTTCTTCTAAATTCCTTTTCTGTCTATCCACTCCTCGCTTCCTTCTTTAGCTTTCGTGTTTCTAACGGATTTACTCGTTTGACCTCATAGATTCACTATTCCACCTATAGACTTTCACTATTTAAACTTTCCCTTTTCTTTCCGGTTTCTTCTTTATTGAATTCTCTTCCACCCCATTTCGATCCTTTCACCACCCACAGAGACACTTATTCCTATGGGGTTAGCTCACCTCTAAAAAAATCGAAGTTCTTATCCGTGATCTTCGATACTTTTTAAATTTTGATTTTACTACAATTGCTTTAAATTTCCCGTTTTGTTACTTTTCGCTGAAACTGGTTTTAGTGGCTATTGTTTGTGAAACGTTAATAAATAATTAAAATCAATCGTGTGACTCTGTGGTTAGAAATCCATTTGTCGTACATGTCTTGGTTCGACTATATGTAATTATCCAGAGAAAAAAGATGAAGAAGCAGGAGGAAGCATTGCTGGCAACATTTTCGGATTCCTGAACACAATATTATATTGTTATTAAGGCTAAAAGGAACGCTAAAGGTACATGCATGCATCAAAACCTCAAAAGTCTTTCTCTTTCTCCATAGGACATAAACGGGAAAGAAAAAATGAAACAAATATTCTCTGACATCAAGAGGATTTCCCGGTGGATGGAAAGAGGCGGGACTGGAGTAACAAGTGAAGGAAGTTTGGCGTCAAAAGAATTTTGCTCGGTCATAATACGGGGAAAGAGACTTCCTATGGCCCAAAGGGACACGTTTATTTCGGTCCAACGAAGGCAACAGGAAGAGTAGGTTTCTACCTTTATTTGGAACTTCTTCGCATTGTGCCAAGCTTAAAAAATCCGGTGGGCGAAATACCTAAGAGAGGACTTTTTTAAGCATCTGCAAGGAAACGTTCCAAACATGACAGCGCATAAGCTTCCACCAATTATGATCTTAACCGAAGAATGCACAATATGATACATAGTTCGCGCGAGGTCAACTTGCATATTATCTTATTACTATTATCTAGGTATTGTTATGACATTGGAAATTATAGAGGAGTATTTTAACCGAAAACAATTATTATTATTGCTACAATTTCATGCAACGTAACAGGGGAATAAACTGTCCGGTAGCGAAAAGAATGCCGAATATATCAATATCTATACGGATTACTCATTCAATATACAGGACCAAAATAATGTACTTTTACGTTCATTTCCTGATTGAAGAAATGTTACGTCATCAGGAAATCAAATAGCAGATAACAATAAGAGCTAATAGTAGCCGGATAGTATGGCTATAAAATAATACAAAACACTGTTGCAGATAAGGAGTTCCTGCCCCGTCCCTTACCTCAGAAGACTGATTCATTCATATCAATGCGTTCTCAGATTATTCTTCATAATTAATAATCTCACTCACCAAAACCATCCTCTGATACCTGCCCAAAGTATTATGGGATTACAATAAAACCAATGTAACCATATATTAGCGCGTCTCTTTGCAATGGAATATTTAGAGCAACAAGAATCCAAAAGTAACCCATTAAAAAAATTATTTTTGTTCATCAAGTACGACACAGAATCATTTTCAGATCTATCACTATCAATAGATTTCAAAAATTATTTTTCTATAAATCTGGAACGAAGGCTTTCATCATTATCCATGTTGGCTGCTTTCGGGCACACAGCGTTGTTTGTCGAAGGACGGAAGTCTTCCGACCTGAAGAAGACCTGAGACGCTGGAAAAACGTCGTCGTCGTCCTTCCACAAATTCTCACATGCGTGACTCGGACTTAGCTCATTCTTGCATAAGATTACTTTCTAAAAAAATTATTTAAAGAGTAAAAGGAAATCCCACGAACGAAATAATATTTTTGTAACATAATGTTACAAGGTAAACCGAGATCCGAGTTGCTAGGAGATTTAATATGAATGCTTATAAAAATTGTCATCAATATGAAATGAAGGAAAGTTCGGATTTAACAGAATATAAACGTTAAATATTCTATAAATTAGAATAATTTGCAGGGCCGAATGGAAGACGGGGCAACAGGGGCATAGACTCAGAAAGTCTAGATTTGGAAGCTATAATGCATCGAGAATGAAATCCCCGATGATTTCCTCGTCTTGAGTATTCTCGGAAATATTACATATTAATTCTGATTTAATCATTATCNCGCTGGAAAAACGTCGTCGTCGTCCTTCCACAAACAACGCTGTGTGCCCGAAAGCAGCCAACGTTTTCTATAAAATTATATTCCTTGAGCTCCAACGAAATGAAAACATCGAAGATATTACTATTTACAAATTAAAACAATATCGGAAGGAATCGACCAGAAAATGGCGCATTACACCATTGACTCATTATAAATTGAACAATTAAAAAAAAAAAAGATTGGTACTCTGCTTATATTGGCTACTGTCATCAGAAAACTCGGAGAAGGTAGCCATACTCAATCAAGGACGGTTATGTAACGTACGAGAGAGAGGCATAGCTGTTAATAAGAAGCAATAGTTTTTTCACAATACAACCTGACCGCGCGTCTTCATACTATAATCTTTCATAAAATCTGTAGGAATAACATGGATAAAATGATGCCTCTACCGAAGAAATATGTTACTTAAACAGTAGGAAGTAATATAACAATAGCATTGCTGGTATGTAGACAGCCATATATTTCCAAGAGGGAGATTTTATCTAGTTTGATCATATGAAATATGCTCATAAAATGTATAATTAGTTTTAGAAATTCCTGCGTTTTAAACGAAAGAATAAGCATAGCATTACAATAAAATTGAAGTTAAATGCAATATTTTCATTGGGTATGTCTTATGGCTCTGTCAATGGTGATTTTCCACAAACTTGCAAGTTTGCAAACCTTTTTTTTAATATCTAGTTACTTCATGCATGATTTTGCGAAAAGCGTTTTTACGACCATATTTCGAAGCGCATTTAAGTCCTCCCTTTTATCAGTAACATTTACCTGTCGATAATGATAATTATTAGTATTCTATTTATGATAATAATAACGTAAGAATATTACAAAAGCTAAATAAAAATAATAAAAATAAACTAGTCATAATATTTTTCATACATTCCCGCCAGGTGAGAAATCTAACAATAATATGGTTGTCACAAAAGGCAAATCTTACCCTTTTCCAGAACAACCACATATTTCACAAGGAATTTGATCCCAGAGGAGGAAGCGATAAATCATATGAGGAAGAACACACCTATCGGGGAAGACCCAAGCCGACCGGCGCCCAGTCATAGCGACTTGGTCGAGAAGTGGAAAGGATGACGAAGAGGTGGGAATTTGAGGAAGATAAGGGATGGGAATGATTTCTAAAACTTTGCAATGGTGATGAAACCTAGGTCGAACTTTGAAAATTGAAATAACTACTCTCTCTCTATCAAGAAAGCATTTATTGGAGAGGCAATCTTCTGCTGACGAGTGAAAATATTTCGATATTCGGTGAATGCTTTCATCTTGATCAACAGATATATGCAATCTGACTAATGAGTTAATTACAAGCTCAGCAGAAAAATGAATAAGAAGTAGAAAGTAAGAGTAAAAAGGGAAAGAAGAAGGCAGAAAGAGAGGGAAAAGGGTGTAGGGTAAAGGAGCAAAGAAGTGGCACAAAGCAATAATAAAAGTAGATAGGAAAATAAAATCGTAAAATGCAAGAGAAAGAAGAAGAAAATTCTGCAGGTTTTATGTGCAACTTGTGCAAAAATATTTCTATCTTTATCTTTTCGGAGTTCCACCTAATAACGGCTGAATCCTTCGCATAAAATATTAGCTATCATTTTCGGTAAATGATTCATAACTGAAAATATTAAAAATGTATATGGCCACAAATATTCATAGGAGCTAATGCAGCCTATTCAAGGTAACAACTACTAGTAGGGCATTCCTGCAATAGAATGTAGGAAAGGAGACAGAAGATGGGAGTGAGAAAATGTTGGCAAGAACATGAATGACACGGGATGAAATAGCGCCATGTCCAGTGCCGACGACTTGAGGACAGGAAGGCCACTAAACACCAATCATAAACAATTCTCATCTCTCCTACAAAGTACTCTACTTCCCCTCACATCCTCCATCTCGCCCTTCCCTCTCCTTCTTCTCTCTTTGCGTGCTCATTTCGCTTCTTAATATTCCCTCTCTTGACAGTCCATGCTGTTTTCAAGAAGTCAAACCTTTGAAGTTTCGATAATATCGCTCTCGAAATTTTGAGAGGTTTTAATTAAGGGAATCGGAGTATTGTATGGGACCGTGATTTGAAATGCAGTAGTGGAAAGGTTTTGAAATCAGCCACAATGGGAAATGTTTATACGGAAGGGATGGAAGACTGGATGATGCTCTTAGAAAAGGAAGAAAAGAGACGAAACTAAACCGATGATACGCAACAAAGTTAGAAGAATTATACTCACTGTTTTGCACTCGCGTAGAATTTGTTTGTGTAATATTTGTGGTTGTAAATGGAGTCGATAGTTTATGTCTTGGACCATTGAAACGCTTGTGATGATGCAGAGTAGCTATATGTATTGAAAATATAGAACTTATACCTACCTTTGTTAACGAAGATGATTCGTTTCAGGATCTTATTCGATTGCTAAAACTTTCGTTAATCACAATGCTATTTTCTATAACTGCCATACACATAATGAATCTATAAAATCAACAAAAAAATACTTTCTTTTACTAGTATGTAATAATGGGCTGTAGCCATTTTAATTTGGTAGATTCTATTTTTTTATTTACTCGTTCATACATGGGAATTCCCATAAGAGTCGGTAGCTGAGTCCGAAAACATCGAAAAAGCTGCTGAACGATTCTTTGGCATTCTTTACGAAGACTTACAAACAAAGAGTACTTAGATGACAAGGAAGAATGATATTATCTATGAGTTGTCTTATGTTAGCCAATATTGGACAGAAGATTTTAATGAAGATTTTTCTAAGACTACCACTTTTGATTTTTGCTTATCTTTAAAAATATATCAATTTAACCTTACTGTAACCTTTCTTATCCCTCACATTAAGGATTTTCCGAAACAAATCTTAAATCAAATTATATAGGAAAATACGAGAAAAATTTTAGTCCAAATAAACTATAAACTAAATACTAAATACCTCTTTAGGGTTATCGGAATTTGATAACAGTCAATTTCAAAATAAAATTATGCACAAACATAAACCAAATGAACAGAAATATGCTCGTATTGTAAACGTGAGAAAATAAACGAATGCCAATTTTTTTATGAAGTAAGGCAGTACCTTTTGATGTCGAGCCAGATTGTAAGTAACTTCACATTCTTAAGTATTTGTAGGAAGATTATCGAAATTAAAGATGAAAGAAGCGAAAAATCAAAGACATTTTATATCAGGAGAGGGATCATGATATTTTAGGATTGAAGATGAAAGAAATAAAGCACTCATCTACGCTGAAACGGAACACAGGTGAACTTGTGTAATCCGGAAGTTGCCATGGTACGGCTGCTTCCTGAAAAAATTCGCTAAGGAGCGGATTGGGGAGATGATTCGTAAGCGAGAATTCAAATATAGAACAAAACGCCAATTTAGCTATTACCAGCACATTTAAAAATACATATTTCCCAGCTCCAAACGCAGCCAGTTATCAACTCACGAGATGCGTGACTTTGTAATTAGCGCAGTAGTTTATTATCACCGGTATTTAAGAGCGATTAATTATCTTCGTTAACCCGTGAAGTATAATCGATAAATATTTCTCGTTTTCTGCTTTTTTGGTTGTTCTTCTGGTTTTAACAAGCCATTATTAGCTCAGACAGACATCTATACTCTCCAGGTTCCATATGCACAGTGCATTATTTATATTTACGTGTTTTTCACTCACATTCTTTTGTGTAAATATTAAAACGCACAATTGTAGGTGGAAGATAGATTTATTTTACAAATAACTGACCCATCTGTTACCTTTCAGATACATGTGTGAGATTGGCTCTATTGAAATGTAAGTGAACCATACGTTGCTCAAGAAGTTTTTCTAACCATAAAGTTGTCATCCCGAAGGCTGGTTGGTGAATGCCTCCACCATTAGCTAACTAAAAGGGGGGGAGAGGATGAGGCGACTAGGAAAAATGAGGAGTGAGGTAGTTTGCTTCCCTTACTAAATTATAATGCTATAAGCGAAAGAAGTCCTCGCAAGTGCAGCACAATGACCATATGAATTGTATTTTTCTTACTAATAAGTAGTGACGATGAATTCCATTATTCAGCATAACTGCTACCTCAGTAACAAACATATCATCACTGCTATGAACAAGACAGAGACTAAATTAAATGAAACGCACATATTTCTTGATCGTGTTTCAAAAAGCAAAAGAGGAATATCCTTTTAACATACCTGATATCGTATACCAAAGCGAAAACTGTCCGTTTATACATGCATTAAAGTCTGATTTGAAATTCCTGCAGTTAATACCTTGAATAGTTACAAGAGTTACGAGAACATTATAACAGACAATCAAGTTCTTAAATTAAGGCTATTTCCTCGTGAATTAATGACTTACGTAAGATCATATACATAAATATCAATCATGCTGTGATTGTTACTCTACCCCAGGGGTTTCCTACCTTTTTGGTCACCGTACTGCCTTGGATTGAAGTATCCGTATCCCGTATTCCTATTTCACTATCGTAAGAAGTCAATTCTATAGACAACCATGTCCATTCATAAAAGTGTGGATATTAGACCCTAGGTATCTGACAAGCAGACCCTCATTAAATAACCTAGAGATGTTGCTAATACTGCTAATTTTGGAATACTTCAAATGCGAAATACTTATTTACCTCCTATTCACCACAATTCCTAAACAAAGCTACCAGCAACCCCCTGCTCTACACCTTTCCTACGTAGGATCGTGTAATTACGAAATTGCATTGAAAGTGTTCTTTTCTTTACGGAGTTAAAAAAGAACTATTAGATAGTAGAAGTTTTAATTCGCATAAACCTAATTACACCGCAAACATAACAGAAAGTCAAAATTTAGATGTAAGTTAGATCTCAAATAGCTCAACTAGATTAATATTTTATGAATAATTAAAGGAGCTAAAGACGCTATGTAATATAAGATTCTTAAGTTTCAATTCAATGCAAGATTCATTCAGTGAAGTTATATTCAGAGAAAGGTACATACGTATGGCGATGAAAAATTTTCCGGAAGGCTCTCATTGTTATTCGTAAGCTCTCCAAGTCGCTCGCGTGAAATCACCAAGACATTTTATCACATATTAGATTAGATTCTAGCAAAGATGCCGAATAACAATTAGATTGCACTTATCTCATGTGCGAAAAAACTTGATTCCGGGAACATTTTTCGCTGTTCTTATTTTATTCTGGGAATAGATAGGACGTGTAGGCGTTAGAATTAAGGAAAAAAACTCCACAAATCCGTAGTTAGCAAGCAAATAAACTGGAAGAGAATTCCAACCAGCGGGGGTTAGGGTTCTCCGTGATCGCGCTTTGCAAACTTGTTCTCAATAGGCATTCGGCAACTACGTTGCCATCTTCAGGAGAGATGGAAACTGTCATCTTATCCTGAAGATGGCAACGTACTTACCGAAATACATATTGAGAACAAATTGTACACACGCTCTCAATAAACCCAATCAGCTTAGGCTTGACTTGTTGGAAGTTCATTGCAATGCCAAAATTATTTATATTTTCACAAAGCACGACTGTTAACTTGAAGAAGTATATCGGTTCTTTTGTTTTTATTTTTTACTTCGTGAAAATAAAATGATTTTGTCAATACTTTGCAAAGCGCGACCAAGGAGAAACCTAACCTCTGTATATTAGAATTCCCTAACGGTTAGTTTGCTTGCAAACTACGGATTTTTGGGAATTTTCTCATAACACTAATTTATTGTTACTGCCATGCCCCTCTTCCTTATAGGACGTGCATATTTGCATTCCGAATTCAGATATCGTAGTGGTAGCAGAAATTTCGATCTACTTTTTTCAAATGGATGGTCCGAGCATTTGTAAATTTAACGTATTGACGTTTCCCATGTTTATACCCTTTTTACCATTGAAAATGTGAATAACGCCAAAATAACTGTTTTCCATATCAGCGACTTTTACGAGAGGCTAGGTCAGTGTAATTTGGATCCTTTTTCCAATTAAAGTTTCGCCCAAATTCCCGCTAAGCGGACGTGCATTACGGCACACATTCTAGGCACAAATATTAATTTAAGTCGGCGGCCGTGAGTTTTTCCGCGCTCACGGAGTTGTGCACGGCAAATCACAACTTTGCAACGCATTTTATCGACAAGATTGAACATTTATTTACCCTCGATATTTCATTTTTGCGAAGCGCGGATTTCCATCGATTGATCCCACTCCTAGAACGAACGCAAAATAAAGTTCCAAACAGTAAAAATCGCGGAGATATCAAACATTCCGAAAAAATGTACAAACGCGGGCAAATAAAGGAAATTTCCTTGCGAGCAACTCACCCTTTTAATGTCAGCGCTACCCGAAACGCTGCGCAAACCTCTGTCGGGAAATTTCAATACTCTTAATAATAAACGGGCTGAGGGAAAAAATAATAATTAATCTCGCAAAAAGTTGAAAGGTCTCAATGAGTTCGGGGGAGTCCTTAAATATCGACGAAACAGAGAGGCGGAAAAACAATTTTAGAAAAGAGAACTCCAGCACGACACGGTTCACTCGCCATGCAAGTGCTCCGCGCGCACGCCGCGTATAAAGAGAGGGCCCTTGTGCAGTTCCGGAAAGAGAGGCAAGGGTACGCCAAAAGAGTCCGTTCAGAAATCAAAACCAATAAACGCCTTTTAATCACTATCAAAGGGATACGCTCTTCTTTTTTTTCCTTTTATGTCTCCCAACTTCCTTCCTTCCCTCTCCCACTCCTACTTCCATCTTACGAACTCCCCCTTTATTTGCTCTGCTCCTTAACTAATGCCCTCGATTAGTTAATTTCGCTATACGCTCCACGCACAATATAGCGAGGGTAGAATCTTTAGGTGCTAACTAAGGAAACGTGAAAGATGATGAAATAATGAACTGATTACCGCTCTTATTGCAAAATGTTGCCTTTTTTCTCCTTGCGCAGTGCATCCGCAAGTTCCATATGCACCACATGGCAACGGAAGAAACTTTAGATTCTTGATAAGAAACACGAAAGATGAAATGTACACCGCTGTTGTTACAAAACTTTGGCCCGTGTTTTTCTATTTTGGAGATTAACTCTGTTCCTTATTTTATTTTTTCTCTTAATGTTTAATATGCTTTATTAAAAGCAAAACTGAACAACGCATTACTCGACAAATATCAATGAAAATTCTTGTAGTTTCCCAAGGAAAGGAGAAAGAGGAGGTGATAATTAAATGATTAACGTTGTCTCAAAATGTTAGCGTTTTCTGTCTTTGTTGTACTTGAGATATTTAGCAATATTTAATATCAAAGTAATATTTTATTCAAGGCACGTATAATGATATTCTCTTCGCGTTGAAGAGAATATCATTAGATATGTATATAGAATGCATCAGTTCAAGCTCTTTTAAAATACGGGTTGAGTATGTACGATCTTACGAACGAAACTTGCACTGAAGAACTCGAGAAGCTCGGAGCAAATGAAGCAAGCAAAAATGGAGCAAAGAACGGGTTAAACAAGTATCCGAATGGAACTGTTTTTAAAGCAGTAAGCGAGGAAAAGGGCAATAATGAAATCAGAGTAATACATTTTCCATTAATTTTCTGATCTTCTATCAGACAATTTCATCTTCACTATATTTGCAACTTACTCAGAGTTGATTCATCACCTTCCTCATTTTCAACTCATATAGAAAGATAAGTGCTCCTGCTTGTTGGAAGTTTGTTTTCTTAAAATGAAAGAAGTTCGATGAACATTTAAAACATTTTTGAGTGTGTTACAGTAGTGAAGTAAATTTTGAAAAAAAAAACAGTTTCGTGTTAAGTGGATTAAATCTAGGTTAAAGTGTGAAAAATGTTGCGGTCTGATGCAAGAATTCAGTAGGCCTTCCTTCTTCATGCACGTAAATTCAATATTTTAACTTGAAGAATAATTCAGCCTATGTCTATATATACCCTATAGTAAAGATTGTTGTTTTTGTACATTGTCCTAGATTTTTAGTAATTTCTAAGGTACTTGAGAGTGTTGTGACTTTGTCAACACATTGGTTTTAAAACTTATTAGTTATGTAATCAAACAATACTATTAATCTGTAATTGNCCAATTTTTTTAACGCTCACGCCTGAAAAGGGTGGGTTAGTATAATGGTACAACTTACTGGGTTTCCCAAAGGATGATTAACTACAAAGAATTAGATTGTTATATTATAAAAACCGATAAAAATAAAACGGCTACGTCGAAGATTCATGTACTATTGTATATATTTGAAGGCTTATTGTTTAATATTTACGAGGCATAGCTTGCCAATTATACTTGATGTATTAAAGCTTTGAGGAACACATAATGTATAACATAATACTAAATAATTTTCAATGTTATTAATCAATATATTATAAACAAAAGTGCTGATGTGAGGTTATGTAATAAATGTAAATATGACTCTACCAACTGACGCTGACGTAGAAAATGAATGGTATTAGATCGCAATAAACATTATTAATAATACTTTCTAATATATAACTAACCTGTACACTTCCATAATCAAACCTCCTCCTATTCATCTCCTTTTCTCGTTGCATAATTTCTTCAAATGATTATCCAACTTCCTTATCTCAACTTTCAAATAATTTCCTCTCCTTATCCCCACCCTTTATCTTTCTCTCTTCCCCTTCCTGCTTTCTCTCCCTCTCCAGCGCTCCTCTCGCTGATAATTAAAACATATTTATGAAAGGAAATTAAAATCGTATCGAATGCGCCTCTTAAAGGCAGAACGCCCAACAAAATTATTTCCATTGAGCGGGACTGAAGGACTGGGAGTAGTTGGGAGTTGTACCTCGTGAGTTTACTTAAGGGAGCGGCCGATAAAAAACGAGCGAGAGGGGGCAAGATTATCGGCCGTAAATGAAAATTCGACTTGAAGAAAACGCAAAGACATGAGTGGCTGCGGTGAGCTCTCGACTAAGGATTATCGGAGAGACAAAGGAGGCCTAAAAAAGGGTCCTTTGGTTAATGACCTTTTGTTTATGCGCAGAATAATAATCACGTCTTTAAGTGTAAAAGAGTCGGCTAATCTAAACTGCATTTAGTGGAAATGTTTAATATTTGAGAAGCTACCCTATGCAGTTTTAGGCGAAATCCTTCAATGCCTCGATTCAAATCATCGCCGATGAAAGTTTTGAGGAAAACTTGGCAAACTTTTTCTGGTAAGCTGTTGGCAAAATTTCCCTATCAAATTCTCATTTGGTTTCGTAAATCAGAGTTTTCTGATCTTAATTTGTAAAACGTATGATAATAACGAGATAACCAAGGAGATATAAATTAAAAGAAGAAAATGTGAGCTATGTTGTGCTGAAGAATAGCATAGGTCAGTCAATGGGGCGCACTGGAAGTTTTGTTTTAATCATTCTATTGTGAGTTACGTTGAAATTCCTACTAAAATTTTTATTATGCCTCATGGTCTGCCTCTGCAAAGTTTCGGTCCAAATAGTCTTCCATAATAGATAATAAAAATTTGTAGTTTAATATTCTTTAGGACCAATAGTATTTATGAGCTTCAGAATGAAAGAGAATAAGCTTAAAAATTATACCCCATAGGGAGAATTCAGATTCGAGAATGACTGATGTAGAATGAAAAGGTATAAGATGCAGGTATGCTAGTATAAAGAAATATTCGAGAGAAATGAAATTTTTATTCTTATCTTTGGTTGGCATGTAAGTAATTATCTTAGGTAAAAACAAGAAAATTCCTCCTTATCGAGAAAGACCTCCACCTATGAGTTAATGTTCTGTTACTTCTGCTCTACAACGAAGGAAGGCGACCTCATAAAGTTCCTTACGGCCTTGGCTGACATAACTACTCAAGGCATGTTTCAGAGCTCATTTCTAACGTTACCGCAACTTGAAAATGCTGTCTTTCCCTTATCAAATTCACAATAAGGATGAATAAGAGAAGTCGCAATCTAATTTACACAATGACGTTTCCGTATTGTTATCATCATTATTACAACCTAAAATCTATAATCAGAACATAATAAAAAAGATAAGAAATGTGCACTCTAAAAGAGTCGGGCATTGAAGATTATTTTGAGATTCGTTGAGACTCTTTTAGGGCTTTAGAGATGTAGGCTTGAAGAAGTAAATTTTATAAATGGAAAAACAATAGAGAGTAGAGGTAGCGACAGAGAAAATATAATTGAGAAAAGAAGACAAAGACAAAAATAGGTTTGAGAAATATTGAGAGAGTGTAGATAGGTACTGAAAGTTAATAAATACAAAGAAAAAGTTAGACGAGAAGACGAGAATAAAATGGTTTGTATACAAAGAGGGAGGAGTTCGTTAGCAAGAGGAGAAAGAAAAGGCGTTAATAAGAAAATTTTAGGACACATGAGCTAGCCAAGACGAATGAATAAAAGCTTCCAGGTTGTCATGCGAGCAACGCGTTCGCCTTCCGTGAATTCGGTCCCGTGTTCGATTCCCGGGGGAGGGGCACTTCAGTCAATGACCTCAGTCAATTCCGAAGTACTTCCATACCACTACAAGTGGAGAAAGCTAGTGATTACTTGAAAATATCCCAAAATATTAGCCTGTTTATTTTCAACACACATCTCATGTGGTCTTGACCTTTCTAATCGGCCAAAGTAAATAAAGAACGCTTTACACCACCCAAGAAAAACACGGAGGCAAAAATCGCACCACCTCAATATAACGGTATTCATTCCCACAATTAAAGTCCAGATTTTATCTCGAGCATCTTCCCGCGGAGAAACAATCCTACATCGCATTTCAAAGGATCATCTCCCACATATATATTTTCCTCCGACTTGGCTTCGAGTGGGAGGAAGCGTAGAGCATATCAATGGGAAGAGTTGGCGGGGATCTCCTCCCCATTTCCCCCTTAATGGACCCCAAGCGGGGAGGCGCTAAGTGGGCTAGGAGTATTTTTAATGGGGAAAAGTCACGGAAATATTATAATAGCTCATCTCAGAGCGTGGGGAGAAAGAGGGGTGGTGGAAGGTTTGTCAAAAGGGGTGAATGGAGAACTCTGGAGACGTGGCTGAAGGTGGGCGTACTGGAGTACCTTTTGAAGAGGAAGGACAGGTGCTGCTTTGGTGGCAAAAGAGTGAAGCAGAGTAGGGGGCTTAAAAGGGTCTACATCATAAGGGCACCGGAAGCTTGCCATCCCCCATTCCACTCCTGACGCCCACAAAAACCTAGCCGCGCGCGCCTTCTACAACAAGTTCCTTTTCTTTACGGGCACCCATTCCTCAAAATGCGAAATACCAATTTTTTTAACGCTCACGCCTGAAAAGGGTGGGTTAGTATAATGGTACAACTTACTGGGTTTCCCAAAGGATGATTAACTACAAAGAATTAGATTGTTATATTATAAAAACCGATAAAAATAAAACGGCTACGTCGAAGATTCATGTACTATTGTATACATTTGAAGGCTTATTGTTTAATATTTACGAGGCATAGCGTGCCAATTATACTTGATGTATTAAAGCTTTGAGGAACACATAATGTATAACATAATACTAAATAATTTTCAATGTTATTAATCAATATATTATAAACAAAAGTGCTGATGTGCGGTTATGTAATACATGTAAATACGACTCTACCAACTGACGCTGACGCAGAAAATGAATTAAAATAATAAATAAATGAGAAATGCTTATATTTAAAGCATGAGAGTCATTTTGTAACAGAAATTAAATGGAAAGAGATATTTCCTATTTCAGTTCGAATATGGTTGCCTGAAAAAAGAGCTATGATTTTTTGTGATGCGACGAATTCCCACTTATCTGATGGATGGTTGGATACTAGTGAAATAAATATAAACTCTAAAGGTAAGCCTTCACAATAATTTGACAAAATTGATTTTATTTACGTCGATAGAAAAATCCGCGTGTAAGCTAACAATGAGTTACAAAATATAATGTAATCCGAATCTCAATTAAAATATTTTCATAAAATTTGAGCTCTCTCTTCTCTCCTTCAAACTGCACTACAAATAAATTCAATCATTCTTTAACACTCATATGAAGAAAATGAAATAAAGGTTAACATAAACCGAAGATATTATCCAAATTGATCAGCTTATACTATTATATAACATGCATCCGAGTGATTTTTAAATCAATTTAAAGCCACAATTAAATAATCTCACGGAAGATTAAAAAGGAAACTAAATGATAATGTTGGTAATAAAAGTTAAATTAATGTCATGAAAAGCTCTTCAAAGGCAAATCATATCTACCTATTCCTCAGTTAAAAAATATCAACAAAACTTATAATTTCCTTTCAATAATATATAAAATATATTTATTCTCCTATGTCGGCCTCGTGGCCTAACGGATAAGGCGTCGGACTTCGGATCCGAAGATTTCAGGTTCGAAGCCTGCCGGGGTCGAAATATTTTTGTTGCCTAATGGAAGAGTTTTCGAGGGGTCACCCTTCCCTTTCGTACAACTGTCAGCAACTTCATGAGTGACCCACTCACAATGTTGCTACTCTGACGTATGTCGTTGGCTTATTTTCGTAACTTTCTACGTTTTTTTATCGCCTAAGTGATAGGTGATTTTGATCACACAAGTGATATTTCTATTTTCGTTCACGTACGTCTATACAATTCCATATCCTGTACACATATAATGAGTAGAATAACGATAATGCACATAATAATACACGATAGTCTTATTTTTAATGTCCTGGAGATTAGGAGGAATTAGGTCTTAATTTTCATATTAATGCCTGGCAGTCATATTTTCACTTTCTAATTCTCCTCTTATTAAACATAATATTAAGGAAATTGCTCCAAAAATTACAAAATATTTCTTGACTTAGAAGAGAAATTTACCCGGTAATCCTTTATTATTATTTATAATCACGTTTAAATAATGGCTGGGTAAATAATAAAGTTAAACTGCTATGCTCTGCAGAAAAATTGCGACATCGTTTATTGGTGAACATTTCCAATTTTGAAGAGTTTATCTCTGAAGGAGATCTTGGTTGTTAAGATATCATATTGACGTAACAATGTAGAGTATTATAGAGTAAAAGATTACATTAAATCGGAGTGTTTGCTGAAACTATATAAGAGTTAAGTAGGGGTAGAAATAAGATATATATAAACGCGGATGGAATACACATCGTACAAATGTCTATACGTAAATATTCTGTATGTCTCTCAAGTTCCAAATTCTCTTTTTATTTTTACTGATTTGTTAACGCATTTTTGTAATTACTAGAGGAATTATTAGAGAAGGAGGTTTATCTATCCTCTCTCAAGCCTTCAGTTTTTCAAGTTTCAATTTATCTTGCCTCTCATGATTGATGTAATTTTTTAGGCGGTAATGACTGGTTAATGTCGACTGTAACACAAGTCCTTATTAACACGTCGTCGGGAAGATACGCAACACCCTGAGAACTCTTTAATGGACCATCAGAGCAAGTTTTCCTTCGCCGCGGCGATCGCTTCACCGCCGCATTCATAAATCACCCCTAAGGTGATCGTTGCGGGGAACGTTTATGCTCCGATCAGAAATAATTTCAAATACGCATTTAAAAAAAGCGCGTTATCGAAGCGTCATCCGTTTAACGCAAGCGATAAATTTCCTCAGAGAATGTTAACGACCAAAATGAAAAATCTCTGTCAAATTATATATAAGACATAGTAGCGAAAAAGTATAAAAGTGATTTCGAAGAGTTTTCATCGGTTAATAAGGATCAATACATAATTGATTGAGGCTTAAATGTGTTTCCTGAATTCTATAATTTCGGGCGTGTAAATCTAATGGAATTCAAAAGCTATCAGAAGTATTGGAATGATGCTCTCCATCACAGAATTTCAGACAGTATAACCTCGTTACTTCGAAATTGAAGGTACCAAAAGATGAAAATTCAAGATGCGAATGCTCAATTTGAAGTAGTCCGACATCGATGAGTAACTCTAGAGTAAAATTACATCGTTTTTCTTTACCAAAATACAAAAATTTATAAAACATATGATATTTGTAAAACAATTTCTCAGCAGATTCAGAAGCCATCATCCGCGTGTTCTTCATAGAAATTAAGCAAAAACAAGGCGTAAGAATGAATGTGGAGAATTTATGATTTGCTTGTTTAGTAATGGGAACCTCATGTTTCGTATTTACTCTAATACACAGAAACGTATTTACTCTAATGCACAGAAAGACAAGAGACAAAAAAACAAAAATGCTGCAACGATACAACAAGCAAGGCGCTAAAACATTAAGCATTGCAGTTCTGTGCGATGAAAACTATGTGAATATAGATCAAATTAAGTAATTGGATGGAAAGTTAATCACGCAATATTTTTTTCAGCTTTTGATTTCAAACAAAGTTATGTTCATTGATGAACCAAAGGACCCCGAATTTTATTTAACACATTTTTCGATCTATCCATACAAAAATTTCAAAGTATCCCGTCGCGTTTTTACATGGAATCAGGCATATGACCCATCTCCCCATAATTTCTACAAGTTCTCAAGGGTCTTATCAATAAATGTTTGATCGATAAAAACGTTTCTTTATATGCTGCACTTTCTTACGATGATAATCAATTAGTTAGAATTACAACGAAAATGGGTTGTACGTTGCAATACTTACGTTCAGCCCCTCCCCCCCTGCAGGAACTACGCATTACTGCCAAGGAGACCATATTTGAGATGAATTAACGAAGTGTTTCTTTCGGCAATTGCGGCCATCTATAGAATGCGTTGTGTGCGTCACAACCAAAAATTTCAATAAAGATATCAACTTTTGCTCGAGCAGGCTAAACAGGAATGCGCATGAGCGCCATTTTGAAAGCCTCAGATGTGCAAGTAAATCGTGCAGTAGCACGAAATGAAGAAGTTGTAACAAGGACGGCGAGCTTTTAAAAGTTCAAGGCCCACAATGCGAATTTTACTGACTCTAAAACTACTTCCTACGCGAATCCAGAGGAAAGAAGGATTTCGATATAAAAATGTATTCATGGGCGTAAATTCCTTAGAGGTATAATATTTTAATATAATCCATGCACCAAAATGAAGGGGACAATAGCACTGTGCAATGTTAGTCGACAAGAAAACGTCATAAAAAAGTCCTTTTTAAATGTTTTATCAAGGCGAAGACCAGTAGTCCTTACATGAAAATGCAGGATACCAAAAGCACGTGGTCGAATTTTACGATGTTGTTACCAAAGGAAACGAACAGATTTATCAGAACTTGACGTATATAGGTACAATGAAATATCACCTAAATAAAATGAGATAAAGATCTGATTAAATCTTTGAGTAAATCCTCTCGAAGTGTGTGTATTAACTGCGCTTTAATCAAAAGTATTACTAAAACAATTTGTACTGGAAGATTAGTTTCGCATTCATTTCTACCCTTCTCTACAGAAAATTATCTTGATAGGTAAATAACAGGGAAATTTGGTGAAAATCCTTATTTCCCCAACTTCTGGCATTCAGAGAATTTCGCATACGAGATAACTTGACCCTTGATACGCTTATTGTTTTTAGTAGCCTTAGAAAATGAAATACCTTATTAACTCCTCATGAATTAAGAAATGAGAGTTAATATTTCAAGTCTGAAAGGTATTTTATGAAACAATTTAGCTTGAAAAATAACCGGAGTCTTTAATAATTTCTTTAGAATATCTCTATATAACTATCAGAAGATTTCATTCGATAAATCAGAGGGTCCCAGAATAGGGTACCGTACTTCCTAAATACACGGGAACCCTGTCCTAGGGGATAATTTGAATGATAAATTCATACGTATATTACGTTACAATTCCAAAATAAGTCGTGTTTGTAACACATAGGGAATATACGGTGTTGGCACTATTTTTTCCAAACTTCGCCTAGCAATGAGTATGCATTGCAAACAAATAATGTTTTTCTTATCGCTATAATTAGGGCATACGGGGAGCATAAAGATTGAAATCGCCGCCAATACATTTTACCCAATATTATATCGCTAAATAGTTAAAATAAGAGAATAAGACAATTCTATATATCTGCCAGATGTACAGTTCGTATTCGTCCGTATTTATAAAAATTAGGGAACGAAGCCACGCATACCGGTATAGGTTCCAGGAACCAAAGCATCTCTTGCGGCCCCTAAAACAGGGAAAACCGAATTCAATCACTCCCAATCCATCAAATAATAAATCTTCCCCGAAAACTGTGTTTTTACTATACAAGAAACTTTACTTAATATTATTTTGGAAACAAGCGAGATTGATGCCTCTAATTCGTCTACTAATAGGTCATCTATTACTTTTATTATTACGTCTACCTTAATACTGAAAAAAATCGCTCCTCAAGAACAAGTTCAGAATCGCTAAGTCTTTCAACTTGAGTCTTAAACCAAGACTCGAGTCGCACTCAACCAATAATATCTCAAATTTTTGCTTATTTAATACCTAATATCTAATCATCAAGTATTAATTTACGGAGAAAAATATCTAGATATTCCATTATACGGCATAAAGCTAGTTGTGAATAAGAAGAATATCGCAACGATTAAGAATTAAATCAAAACGTGAAACCTTACTGTTAATTGTTATAGGTCTTGATTTATTCACAATAATGCAATACAAAGTTGAATAAAATGAAACGAAGAGACAATAGAATTACCAACATGGTCGAAGTAATATGCCAATAATTAATACATAAGGATTTTCTAGTACTAAATGATAAAGTAAAGGTTGATCACAATTTAAATAAGTTACTGTACAATTTCAACATTTATCAAATTGATTCAAAAAATTTCTCTCATTCTGAACTAGGGGACTACATTGTAATTTAATTTAATACCTACCAAACACCAACTGGCCTAGTGACAGTAAGTACTAAACAGCATTCACGTATAAAAAATTGATTATTATTCTGCATGCAAATTCCTCGATAAAAAACGCTAACAGTGCAATCGTGCGGTGTAACTATGAATTCTTAAAATGTGAAGATACTGTATTTTTCTGGAAATAATCCTAAACTAAAACAATCGTGCAATTCAATCCTTAAGTATATAAATGAAGAAATATTCTATTGTTCCATCAATTTAAATAAATAGTGTTCTCCTGTCTTATTTTGTACTTGAGTAAGTAACAATATATTTATATGAGAACTGTAAAATGTTCCTTATCCTTCCAGTATACCCCGTTCATATCTTTCGACTAATATGTATTACTATTAATATAATTATGTACGAATCATGGTTACAAATATAGACGCAATCAGATTTAGGAACAGATGTCCATTTAATGACGGTATTTCTCCGCGAGAAAAACAAATAATTCCGCTGCTTAGTCAGAAAGGCGTGACACGTCGAGAAGTATCTGTGAGAAGGAATTAGGGGAAAGTGGAAAAAGAGTGACTGCGGAGAGAATGGCGGGAGGGCTGAGGACAGGCAAGATAAATGTCCAATGAGCCGAAATAGGGGTTTCGCATGAAGCGTGGAAGGTCGCGGGGGTGGAGAGGGAAACTTCTTTAGGCGCCGGGGGCGTGAGGTGGGAGGGGAACGAAGATTTTTGGGTGAAAGAAGAGGATGAGGCAAAGTGCGCGGGAGGAAAAAAGGGTTGGGGATTGACGTCACATCCGCCGGAAACTACAAAAGCGTCGTCGCATGGACGATGGAGTCGAAATCAGGAGGGATGTCCACGTGCGGGAGGAGGTAAGGTTGTCCTAGATAGGTCGAGAGGGGAGGAAAGGGGCTTGAAACAGGAAAGACAGTATCCGAAGGAATTGGAAGCGAAGGGGGAGGAATCTGCTCGAGGAGATTGAATTCAGAGTGAATTTGTGTCAGGCGATTGATGTTTGGGAACGTTGCGGGCGCTGTTTTTTTAAACAAGCTGTGAATGAAGCAGAATTTGGTAAATGGTCTTAGGAAAATGAATAGGATTCTTGATCCCATAGTAATGGATTTTATACCAAAATAACACGAACGCTTGAAAAGTAACACATCCAGTGGATCAGGTTTCAGTTTGTAGCAAACAGCGGCGGTTCCCATCAAATTATCCTTCACGGCACACCTATCCGTCAAGTCAGTTCGCGACCGCTAAATGATTCGTTGCTTCGCTTTATTTATAATTCAGATTTATAATAAGAAAGAAAATTACGCAGAATGAAATATTTGAATTTTTTCATGAAACCCCATTAAATGATCAAATGTACAAGAAAAAGCGAATATACAATTTGTAATTGATGTCATATGATACTATTGGATATTGCGCAGCAAACCGATAGGAAACCATAAAAGTATAAAAGTACGGCATAAGGAAACTATTTGGGATGCACCAAATACCAAATAATTTTACAGCTAGTTTTCACTAAAACCTAGGCTAAATCACCTGATGACTACGCTTTTTTATTTAGCCTGTTCATTTGTCATAAGCTAGTGTTTATCGAAAAGTGGCACGCGACTTCGTAATTGGCTTTGAATTGTTGGCTTTGGGTGATTGTGAGGTTAATATATCCAGTGTTCAGAACTAGCCATGTTTGCTAAGTTTGTGAAACTCTGTCGTCTCCAGTCGTTCGAAAGTTAAAACGTTGTAATTCTTACAGAAACAGCCTTTACAACGCGGTTCAACACTTTCTAAATTCAAGAACAGTCTATAGTTATCCATTTAAAACTTAGTTAGAGCTACGATGACTTCATGTTAACATATACTTGGCAAACTTCCAATGCTGAACGTGTTGAGGATCAACTGTTCATCGGTTCACTGAAAATATGGCACCTCCCCTCATAAAGTTCGCATTTATGTCATTAGATGACGTATTGATAAAGAATATATTTAATGGAAAACATAAAAATAGACTTCAATGGCGTTCGATGAAGTTAGAATGGACCGCGGAATTAACCAAAACCTTGCCAACGTGGAGAATATTACTACCGAACGACAGATACTGGAGATGGTATCTTAGGAGTGTTCTGAAATTTCCACAGATGCTACTAACATTTTTGTGTTTCAAAGGAAGATTCCCATATCTATAAAGTAAAATAGGATTAAATGTAGCGTTCGAAAATGGCGACGCAGACTCCGAAGAAATTTATCGCTTAAGCTTCCTATGAATGTATCGGAAGAGAAGCGGGAGAACATGATGGAGATTAGAGGAGGGCCTTGAGGGTAAAAATGTACCCAATCAAAAAAGAATCAATTAGAGCGGCTCCTTCAATACTACGTAAGATAACTAAGTTTTAAAAGGTTAATAAAACCTACATTCCACGGTCGCTGCCACAACCCAAATCTTTTTATTTGTATTTATCTCTTACATTGTGTTCTTTACTCTTTTTACTTTCTTTATTTTATTTTTTTTAAGGTTTGTATTAATTTTGGTTTAGCATCATATAATATTAGAGCATTTATATTTGTATTAATTTACCATAGATGTTAGTTGTAAATTGACTTAATTTGAGTAATTTCTTATATCTATGACTCAGAGGTTAGGTGTAATAGAGGCCCATTGGGCCTAACCTCGCCGTAAGGGTGACATAAATAAATAAATATACGAAAAGACCCATCGTTGTAATGAAAATTTCATCGGAACTTCATATATCGAAACCCCGCAAATATGTTTGCCTTCATTTATGCAACAAACGATTTATGTTATCTCAAGTTTCCATTTGTCTCTCTAAGAACGTTTCACCGAGGACTTTGTAAATAAAACATTCATATAAAAGCAGTCAAAGCAAGGCGATAAATAGCTGGAAATAGCGTAAGGAAGTACAATAAAAAAAATTGTGCATTCGTATCAAAACATTTAATATCCTCCTATTTGGTTTTCGGAGAAAAGTGAATAACCGTAAGGTATTTACAGAATCATAATAGAATATGGGATTCAGAGAAAAATATTGTATTTTAAATAGTGAATCTCATATTTCTTACATATTCTTAGGTACGCAAGCGTCTGGCTGCAGTCGTAGTACAGCTAGATTTAGTGTCTCCAAAAAACAATTCCTTTAATTTCATAGAAACACAGGATGGACATGAAACAGCTAGAAATGTATAGTAAATTTTTCAGACTACCAAGGGTTTCATAAATTTTGATGGAATTTCATAATCATATATTAACTTCTCAAGTAAGAATTTCCCTCCCGGTTCTATGGAACATTAATTTTAGATATAGTATTCATAACATATGAGGGTTCTATTTCTGACAGTTACATGTTCGTAGAGTCAATGGTCATAAAAATTTTCCAAAATATGGAATATAAACATACACCACGAGACATGGCGAAAACGAGCATACAAACATAAAAATTGGTCGTATTTCTTTATTTTGGATTTATGCATGCGGAAATTCTGTGCAATTCAATAAAATTTCGAATAATTCGTACCCCAAATAATCATGAAATTGTCTTTCATGAAATCTTCGTCTGGTTCATTGCTTAAACTTGGTGACCAATAACTCTAAACTCGAAGAAAAAGTTTGGTTGAAAGTGATCATGGCTGCATGCTTCATTTCATTCAAACTTCTATTTTCAGGTACATTTCATGGAATTGCTGATACAGAAATATGACACTGAATAATTTTGATTCCCTTTGAATAGATATAACCAAATATTATCTTGGTATCTAATGATAATCACCAAAACCACCATAAAATGTCAATTAAATAAGAACAGAAGACTAGATTACAGATATTACTCAAAAAATATATCAGTACAGATCTCGGAGTGGTATTGGATTTTGTTTCTCCAGTCAACAACGTTCGCTGGCTCAGAGAAAAAAACGTCTAAGTGTCACAAGGAAATAATCACCAGAACCGATGGAAAATGCTTGTGCTGTTTTCAGTGGAGCGTTAGAGAAACAAATAGCAGAGTTGTGTAAAGTAAAAAATAAGGCTCCTCATCTCCCTACAGCAGTGGTACCAGAAGGGTGGTGCATGGACCCTCGGAGGTCCCCGAAACCCTTTCATAGGATCCCCAAAATATACAAGTTTCCCCGAATGATATTAAAAGTTATTAAACTCGAAGAACGTATCAGAATGCATACTTTTGCCTCTTTTTTTTCGTTTTACCTAAATCTAAAAACAGGTTATTGGGAAGGTTTGAGGTAAAAGATGAGTAAGAGTACTGTGACAACGGTGCGGGCTGTGAGAGACAGTCAGTTTGTCACTAATACAAGCAAATGTACTATATAAAAACCTGGCTCTAGTAAATTCGTTATTATTTTAATTGTTATTACAACATATCAGACAGAAATGTGCGAACCTTAACATCTGCGAAACGATATTTGTCGGAGTAATAAAATATTTTTCTGTAAGGCGTTCGATAGACTCCTATCTTCAGTTTAGTGTGTAATTAGGCATGTTTTCATGGATTCTATTACTTCCATTTCATCTACAGTGTTCGATGCAACTACCTTTCTTTATTTACCTCCAATGGTACTTAATCTCAATTTCATCTGGGTTACTTTCCAGCTTCCCTTAAGAACCTGTCAGACTACAACCAGGAGTCCTTGTATTATCTCTCCTTCGAACTCCTAGTACAGTAAAGGCAGATTAGAATAATACAATAATCAGTATTCATTCGAAGCAAGAAGAAAAGTTTTGGGGAATCATATTAATTTTCAGTGAACATGGTAGTCTTGAGACGAAAATGTATGCTTTGTAGCATCATCTCCAGGTACGATGAAAAGAGATGTCGCGTCCATAGCGTCGCCGAACCAAATAAAACGGAAAGCCAACGTCGCTACATCTACAGTGAGACGCCCAAACCACGCGCCGCTCAGAGACGCCCCTGCTGTGTCATGCAACTCCTGACGAATCCTACCGAGATAAGGCGCGCGAATACGGGGCACCCTTACGAAAAACTTTCAATTCTTACCTTCATGTTAAGAGTACTTAACACTCTGACTTTATGCCATGTAATGACGGACGATATTTCTATTTCTCATTTTGTATATTAATGCGCTTTAAAGTTGGTACTTTCATCAAATCAACGTCCGTTATACAACGTATGTACGTTTGATATGATCTGGCAAACAAAGCATTCTTCCAAATTCAAAAAATGTGTGCACATACTATGCAACGAAATGAGATCAATTTAAATAGCAAGACACGTCTAAATTAATGTTGTTTACCTTAAAGAGGTCACTTGTCCGAAGATCCATCTTGTTTTACTTGTAAGTCTAGGAGAATACAGTCGTCTTGTCAAAACTGAAGTTTGCAAATATTCTCATTGAAGATACGTGAACCTGGAATGAAATTCAGGCTTTTTATTTTCTCGGAAAAATACTGTTATGTTTTTTTATGCGTAATAGAAAAAACTAAGGAATGTTTCGATAAATAGCAACGGCAGTAAGAAGTAAGTCGGTGGCGAAAAATCTCAGATATTATATTCCCAATTCTTAGTCAACATTAACATGAACTTAAATAGCACGGGTATCGTTAAATTATCACCATACATTTCCTCACAATCTTAAAGTAATTTAATCTGTTAACTGTTTTTAAAACATTTTCTAATCAACTGAAGCGGCTGAGTTTTGGTAGAATCCAGTCACAGAAGGTAAGCTGACGTACCTGTTCAATATAAACCACATATTTTCTGTGTATTTGGAAAATCCCATCAGCTTTTAATGCATTCGTTGTATTTTTATGAAAGCTCATTAACATATTGACGAAACTGGCATAATTGCAAAGTCAAACCGTTTATATTTGAGAAATTATTAGATAATTTCATCGAATGGTAGAAAATGCAGACATTTGACTATCTGAGCCGATAGAGATATACGTAAATAGTAAAAATCAACCGATTTTGATTTACTATGTATTCCTATGAATTGGAAATAAAGCTGATTACAGTCTAACAGGAACACGGTATTTGCTCAAAAATCGCGTCACTAAATGTTTAGTGAACACGATCATAATAAAAAATTTCAGCAACAAAATGTTGTCTAATGTCAACAAATATTTATGAGTATTACATCAAGAAATTGAGGGATCGTTATTTGCCTTTCCAATCTCTTCTGAGGTGCATTACGCCCTCTTCGTGTGCGAAGAACTGAGCACCAGGTAAGCTTTCACTTAAAAATGTTTCATTTTTATTTCACAGCTAGGTATAGCTAGGTACAGCTCGATCACATGTTTTTTGTGCAAAATGACTCATTCGAAAAAGGAGGAAAATTTTCATTTTTTTGAAATACCTTCATTCTTGCATAATTACTAATTGCCTCATAATCTCTTATTTCAATATGGAATTAGCGTTTTTCCTACCCAGACATGCTGACTGATACTTAATAAACACTCAAAAATAAGAACATTTCCATTAGGAAAAAGGAAAGCTCTCCGCAAGATTTTAATAATGTTTCATTTACTTCAATATGCATATTATTTGATGGGTTCTGAATTATATGTGGAAGGTATCCTCAGAGAAAAGTTTGCTGAAATACTGATGTCGTGGTCGTTGTTAGTGGGTTTTACTTCGTTCAACAGTTTAATGAAAAAAAAGGCAGTTCCCCTTACCACACGCCAAAGGGCGGCTTCCGCGGTATTTATGGAGATTTAAGGATGATTTTCTCAGTCTAAGTACCGAGAGGAATCTCAACGATGTCCACGATTCCTTTCCCATGATGTGTCAACGTAAGATGCTGTTATTAGAAAATAGACTGCTCACACTAAAACAAAACGTTAAGCAGATAACTCTAAATTTGGAAATTTCAAATTTTAAAATTGAATAATAAAAATTGACTTTTATGAAACGGGACCGAAAATATTTTGACAAAAATGACAAGTCGAAATGCTCTAAAACCGGACTGCTTTGGAAAATAGAAAATATTGTCAGTCTACTGTAAAAATATTCTGTATTCTTCTAACGCTATTGAGAGTTTTTAGAGGTTTAACGTAGGTTAATAACTTCCAGTCTTCAATAAGTGTAAAATTTATCTTTAGCAAAATGAAAGGTTTTATTCTATCTTTGTAAGATATGTCTTACCCCTCTGTTTTTTCTCTACGTCTCCTCTTTTCCAATTTTTTCCATTCGCCAACGGGTTTCGAGAAAGCAATTACCCTTTTTTCTATCTCCTTTCCTTAACCTAGTCAATCACTCCCGTTCCTCCGCTCCATACATCTCAAACGTTCCCCACCCACGCCGCCCCTACCACACCGGCCTAATATCTTCCCTCTCAGCAATCAATAGCTCTCTCGTCACGACTAATACCAGCTTGGCGCTCGCAGCTCGGTGGCGGAAGATCGAAACTATGAAAAAAAACGCTCGGACCCGAAAGGAAGGGGATATATAGTTTTTTTCGTTTTTACGATTCCAACTTTTTATTAATCACGGGCAATCGGCAATCACGGACCAACTTTATTGCATCGCAACTCACGGAGCAGGTCGTTCATGCCGTTTTGTTTACTTATTTATTTACCATTAACCTCGGCGTCAGCGTTAGGACCAATTATACCGACGCTGCGGCGATTCTTGTGATTTTTGAAAAATTCAAACGGGGGGCGTAAAATATTCACAAAAGAACTCTAACAGGGTGGAACTCCTCGGTCGAGAGCGTTTCATGCCCGAAATAAAAAATAATCGAACGCTTTCCAAAGGAATAATGTTCGGATGAATTATAAATAAATGCGGGTAGAGCGCCTGGGATCCGATATCGACAAACAAGGCTTTAAATATCGAGGTTCGGGTACTGTAAAAGTTTACCCAGGTCGTACAGGAGAGTCGTATTTGTAGATGCCCGATAAAGGTAAAATGGGTGATTGAAAAAATCGATTAAAACTGTATTCAGGTAACGAACTTAAGTGAGTACTTTTGTCGCTTCCCTAAGTGAAAGCAACGATGGGTTGGGAATGCGCAATTTTTCTTAAGCTTTATTTGAATGCCGGTCTTAATAGGGACCCACCCATACCTGAAGTCTGAAAGTACATTTTGCCATTCTTCCTGCAATAAAAGATCCTCATGTTGTCAATCCACCAATCATAAAGATTTACTTTAGCGATTATTCTTTACGTAAAACGAAGGATAACTTTTCTTACCGACCAGTTTTAACTATCGTCCGTTTCCAGTTGGCATACGTTATTCACATTTTTTACCGTATGCATCTGGAATGTCTTTTTCATCGTAATTATCCCACTTAATCGATATCTTTGTCTAGAAAGAACTAGTACCTATGCTTTATTTCATGCTCACAACGATTTAAGTGCTGATTTCAAGCCCGGATTTCGTGTTATTGTCTATAATTCTCCTTACTTTTTTTACAATCGCAATACGTCAATGATCATAAAAATCCTGGATGACAAAGATTTTCGAGTGATTGCTTCACATCAGTCTTGTTGTAACAACTCGAACATTCTTCAATGCATGCAAACACTAAGGCGCAAATAGCTGCGAATGAATCTCTTTAAAGCCGAGAAGAATATAGAGGAATCTATTAGTATTTACGCATCTCCAGATTGGATACCGAAGTAACTTATTTCACCAAAATACGTATATTGAGAAATTCCAAATGCCTTTATTTAAAAGTGAAAATATGGTGAAATTATCTTTCGGTAAAGGAAAAATCGAGGTATGTGTAAGATGGATATCATTGGATACGAATAATCCTTCAAATTAACACTGGAAAATTATCTGTTATCCTTTTAATGATATTGGACATTTTTTTTTATTTTCTAAATTCTCAAAAATTCCTCTATTTCCCAATTTGGAAAAATAGATCCCGTAATTGTTTCTGGTTTGAACACTTGGCAATTTCTGACGATAAAAATGTTTATTGCATTTTATGATCTCGGACAGGAAGCGATAAGAGACTGTAAAGCAATATCGAGCGCGAAGGTTATTCCGATTCCGTCATTTCTTGGAAGCGCATTCATTACCACAAAGTTGCAGCAACTGGAAATCAAAAGAGGGGCTATAAATACAAATGGCGCTTTAAGCCATTTTAATGGACGAGCCTTGAATGCTGTTGACGAAGAATTTCTCGTAAATATCAATCATAATAAAATTCGAACAACAGGTGAGAAACTGCTTTGTCATTATTGGGTATCGATAGATTCCTTTGGTATTGATAATGTCTTAATAAAAACGGTTAAATAATTAAAATTAGATAGCCTCTAATATCGGATTAGAATTATGATCCCCTGAACTTATTGAAGTTGCTGCAGGTGTTATTCCCAAGGTATAGTGGTGGCTGCTAAATTGAACTTGCGACAAATTTAAAATGTATGCTCTTTTAGTGGCATTTACTGTTTGTGGATAATAAAAAAATGGAGAATTTCTTTGAAAATATTAAATATTAGAGCAATTTACCAAAATGCACACTTTTACCAGTGCGTCTTTTATGAGTGATTATTAGTATATTTCAAGCAAAGAAACAGCAAAACTTATGCCATTGATATTTATCCACAGTTGCATGTGAACTCATTCGAGATAATGCGACTCAAAATATATGAATAGTAACTACATAGTATAATATAAAGTGTAAATATAATAGAAAGTATAAAATCTACTCTATCTTGTAGTTCTTTTTGTGAGAACAACACAATCGCACCCATTCTATCATTACATTTACAACCTGCAATACGCCAATGAACGTATGGAAGGGGGTGGGTACCGCAAGTAATAACATAAATCTTTAACTTATTGCTATTTTATGAGAGAAAAGAATCCATCCACCGATTTCTAACGCATTTCCTTGGCATACTACTATCTCAGATCGTTCGCTAAGAGACCCAATAAAACAGCTGGTTTTTGAGTCAAATTAGATCATTTCTCCTAATTAGATCTCCTTGTTACTCCTCCTCTGACAAGAAAAATTATATGTAAGTTCCCGCAATTAACGAGTATTTTCATATAATACTTATTATTCATGTGATGTTTCATGCAAAAATATTGCCCCAGCAAAAAGCAGCCTACTTACCTCTCATGATACTTCACAAATATTGCGCTATGATAACCTGACATTTTCGCAACACCGAGTTTCTACATAAGTAAGCTTTATAAGATGTATAATTAGATATCATAAGATAAATCATATGAAATGTTCAGCTAGCAAAGCAGATCTATTGCGGGTTGACAAGTTTTCAGCGAGCCAAATTTCTCCAAAGAAAATTATAAGACCCTAACTTTGATTCTGAGGCGCCAAGAGGAAGATTCACCAAACATTCTAGCATTCCGCGATTGAATTATCACATAATATTCATAGGAGTCAAAGAAGCGGCCACCGTTTTCCCGCTATCCCGTCACGTGATTAATGGAGCAAAGGAACACCCCTTCCCCGCGAATCCACCCTCTTCGCCACCTCCCTGGGTACCCCTTCTTGGAACCACCTCGCCGATTGGTCAAAGAACACCGTGACCAAGCCTCTCATTGGGCGGAGAAAGGGTGGAGATCCTGGCAAGCGGGGGCGGAGGGATGAGAAAGGGGGAGGCGGGGGAGGAGTGGAACGATGCAGGCGCCTCCGCGGCCGGAAGGGGAACGATCCGTTGCACAATAATCCGCCACCGTGTAGCAGTTCGGGCGGGCGAGGGAAAAACCCTTGATCGAAGCGCCAAGGGCGGGAAAAGAAGAATGAGGCGACTGTGCGAATTATGACATCCTCAGTATTAATTGCAGTGAACCTGGAGTGGATGATGACTAGAAGGGGAAATCTCAGTAAGTGACAGACAAAACCTTGAACGAGCTGCTATAATGTGTATCAGTGGCTCCTATCTTCCTCAGCTGCTAGATCATCTCAAAACTAAAGGTCTGCTCTCGCACCCCGTTAGCCAACGAATCTTATTCTAATTCACAATGGATAATTAACATTTGACCCTCGGTGCACTGAGTATCTTACGGTTTGAATTTTATTCCATTATCGAATAAAGCAGGTTTATATTTTCAGCACGTCGACAGTCATCGTTTTTCATTCTCCATTGTAACTTATATATTAAATTTTTTTTTATTTAGATTAAATTGCATAATTTAAAAAATGTAATGTATGCTCATTTTCTCTCATTTATTTGCTTAATTTTTGGCCTTGGTGGCGTAAGCCCATCAACAATAAGGTTCCGGAATTTAATCCTGGTAAGGACGTCGTTGTCTGTGAATTTGTTTCAAGAGTTAATTGTAAGTGATCTCCTATATTTTTTAATTAAAAATTTGTCAAATAAATCCGAGCATATCATTATTCATTCCCAGGTTCCTTTTGCGAGAGCAAGATATGATTATAATTTAGTTATAATTAGTGACAATAATCTCAAATACGCTCTAACAAAGACGTTGTATAATCTAATGTCAGATATACTTTTCATTCTTAATGATAAAAATATGAAATATATCCTATCGCTGTTTGCGAAACAGAATAAATTTGTGACTGCTTAAACGGAAAACAATTTCTGCCATACTAATGTCACGGTATTCCAAAAACTTGTTCACAAATTATAATTAATCCTTTGACATACACATCTGTTTGATTTTTGAGTCATCAAAAAGCCTCGAATCACGAAGAGTTTATGTTCGCCTTGTTAAGAAATACTTGTATGTTTATAAACCGCATGTACATACACGTGCATTAGAGTGTATTGGAATTTTAAAGAAGCACCCCTATTATTTTAACTCGTTAGAAATAATTTAAACATCAATTATGTATGTTATGAAAATCAACAACTGCGATTTTAAAAAATATAGCGAAGCTTATTAAACAGTTAATAACAGGATGAATGGAAGTGAAATAAGGAGATAGCGTATAAAACAAATAATAATTTTAGAGATTTATTACTCTAAATTCTTTACTTTTATTCAAATATGAACTTACGATACGTATGTACATGAATTTTTTTTCAAAATACAAGGAAAAAATATGGAAACGTCTTTCTCTCTAAAGTGAAGTCAGTGATTTTGTTGTCACGAAAGTTCAGTCGACAAAATTTCTAATTATAAATTTCAAACGCTTATTGGGACACGGGAAGTAATTATTTCATAACATACCCAAGCAGTTATTCTTACAGTAACATTTTGATAATAACTTTTTAACCTCGCTTTTCAGAATGCTATTTTCAATGCAATTACTTAAAGCCTCCGATTTTATTTTAAGTTCGGTAATTTCTATTGCTTTCACTTTTTGATACTCATGCCAAGGTAAGATCTGCTTTATGTATTTCATGAAGGTAAGATTAAGAATTACTTAAGAACTTATTAACATTGATATGGGAAGACTATACTTCAGTGGAGCCCCATGACAGCTGGTAAAGAAAAACTAAACTCACTAAGTGTTTCTTTACCAGCTATAAGCTAATAATACGAGTAATTAAGATAAAATTGAATAAAAATTTAAAACTAAACTTTGTTCCTGTCTACTCTTACTGGTTATTTCAAGACAAAATGATTTTACACTATGGAAAACTCATGACGCAATGCTGCACAATAAGAAGTGAGCGTTCTAGCTAAATTTTACAGTACCGTTGAAAAACAGGGATAAAAACCGCAAAAGAATGCAGAATTTAATTCTTTTCCCTTTCTCCCTACGTAACAAAAGGCAAATTTCAAGAACATTCTCCTCGTAATTTTAGCGTGTAATAAGCAATACAATTGGTCGATTCTTCGACGGCGGTGAATAATTTAGCAACTGCTAGGCGCTTTACGTAAGTTTATTTTACTCAAAATTCCAATATCGCTGTCAAAAATTCTTAAGATGACGCTCTAAAAAGGTTTTACGGTATAGACTTAAGAGTTTTGAAAAGAGTATACATAGTTACACTTTCACCAAGAGGCAGCACCAATAACAATTATGAGAATAGGATGTCAACCCAAAACAAGGCCAAAGGTGTTAACTTCTCAAAGTTATAAAACTTCTCGATATAGTCCAAATGTAGGTAAAATATACTGAAGTATTACAAATAAAAATAAATATCGCAAATAGCAAATTCAAATAGCAAAAATAGCAAATTCAAATAGCAAATATTGATATTTCAAATTGCTTACCAAAACATAAATAGGGGTGAATTTATATTTATAAAACAATAATATTGAAGATCGGCTCATTAATATCCGAAACAAGATGTATCTAAGGGCTCAAGAAATTCTGATTCGCAAGAGAAACATTACTATGTATGATCTATTTTTCATCCTGCAATCAAAGAAGCTTTTCTGTTACACTTCGACAAAATAGCATCGACCAATAGATCCTAAAAATTCGAGGTCTACTGAATGCAAGGTCTATTACCTGTTTCTCAACTACGATACACAGATATGTGTATCTCAAGGATCTTTTGTAATTAAGTAAAAAAATAGTTTGGAATGCTGCAACATGAAATTGTCAACACTAAGGCAACAAGGTGATTAGCAATTAAGGTATTTTAAGGCAAACCTCTACAGAAAATTTATGAGGGACAAAATCCCTTCTATAAACATCCAATATGTAATTGAACTAGAGAGTTATAAGTTAAAAACCATTCGAGATAGTTATTGCTATTATTGTAGAACTATTGATCGAGTCCTTTTAAAGAATCAATTTCTTTTTGTACCATAATAAATTTCATACTTCTCTTCTAAAGAGGAAAAGAGTAATGAATCAACCACACCTTTCCTCGCCTGATCCTATTTTTCATTAACCTTCTTCGACATTTCTTCTTGTAATATTATTTGGAATAAAATGATACTACTCAAAGAAAAATGTTCTGCGAGAATTAAAGGAGTCAAAATCTCTTGATATACTCATGTGACTTAGAAATCCCTAATAACACCCTCTTTTTTGAGTTAATGATACAATTTGCTGATTCGTATTAAAAATTTTCGAGCATTTCTTCCTTGGTCTATCAATTTCTTTTTGTACCATAATAAATTTCATACTTCTCTTCTAAAGAGGAAAAGAGTAATGAATTTCTTCTTGTAACATTATTTGGAATAAAGTGATACTACTCAAAGAAAAATGTTCTGCGAGAATTAAAGGAGTCAAAATCTCTTGATATACTTATGTGACTTAGAAATCCCTAATAACACCCTCTTTTTTGAGTTAATGATACAATTTGCTGATTCGTATTAAACATTTTCGAGCATTTCTTCCTTGGTCTATCTTCATTTCGATTCCCATTTAGTTTATACTCCATCACAATGTTTGGTAATTCAATTTTCTACACCTGCTGTGAGTGATATACCCAAATCTTTCCGTTCCTTAATTTACCCTTGCATTTCTTGATGTTTAACTATCCTCTAATGCCTTATCTCTCATTTAGTCATGCCTCAGAAACCCTTCCACTCATCTCTATACTTCAATCTTCGATAATAATCATTCAACTTTTCCATCCAAAAAAGATTTATTTGTAACAAGGATTAGAGGTGAATTCAGCTTATGATAAGCGTGTTTCAGTCATCTACGTTGCCTATACTATTTTTTCCTCCTTTGATCTCAAATAAAACCATTATTTGAAGCTCCTTTCGGATAATTTTAAATATCGATTCTGTAGGGTAATCGTCACCCTATGAAATTTAGGACATTTTATCAATTCAATCTATAAGTAACATAAAACACTATCTTCCAAAAAGTGGTCTCAGCTTAATTGAGGATGTCATTCCAGATCACCTCTCGGACCGCGCTTTGCAAATCCCGATAAAGGTAGCAAAGAATGGAGGGACGGAACCTCCTTCACCGCAAGGACAAGTACTTCGGGGAAACACACCGCCCATAGTAATTCCCAGAAGTTAACCGCGTGGACAGCTTCCAGAGCCACAATTCCCACCCACGTCGTCGCTTTATTACCGGGAAAAGGATGATAGCTTAATACACCCATTCTCTCCCATAACCTCGTTTACCCTCAAAATCGCCTCACCGGTGATATTAGGAAAAGAAGCGACAGGGAAGAAGGTCCGAAAAACCTCCCGGCCAAGTATACCTCATAGTTTATGCGTCGACGTCCGTGCCCTGAGGCGAGGATGACCCAGGAACTCTTTATGATGGGCAGAGGAGGGCTACGGGAGAGCCACCCACCGCTTTGCCCCGTCATCACAGCACCCATTGTCGCATTTGTCCAACCCTCCCCTCTCACCATTTCCTCTCGTCTTTCCTCCTTCCACATCCTTAACCCGTGGGATTGCTACCCTATTGCACATGAGCTACGTCACCCGGGGAGATGGGCCCAACAATCAGAGCCTGTCTCCCCACCCGCTAATTCCTCCCCCCTCCCTATTGTTATGGCCCCTTCTGTCGGCCCAGGAGTGTGTAAAAGGGGGGTCGAGAAAGAGCGATTCATCTGTTTCAACACGCCACGACGAGATGCGATGCAACACGCTGTCCCTTGTTATTGAATGCGCATGAAAAAGTTTGTGTCCCGTGCGTGTGTTGTGCGAGCGTGCTCGAGTGTCTTATGTGTTTGCCTATCGCGACCATTTAAGGACCTTCCGAAGCGCAAACACGCCTCTCTTTGGTACAACCGCAATCCGTGGTGATCTGTGAGCTTTGTGGGCAAACTTCTCGCTGCCGGTGAAACGTGAAGTTAAAAATCCATCTATATAACATTTTAAGTGTGGGAGTTTCGTTTTGAGGATTGCTTCGTTCAGTTGAGGCAGTTCAGTAATATGGAAAGACTCTCAAGATCCCATGGTAACTCATAAGAAGGATTCATCAGGGGCCCTGAGAAATTCAAGCGATATGATCACATTTTTACTGAGATGATTTTCATATTGTCCTCTTATTTTTAAATTCATTGAAGAGTAAATATGAGCACTAAAGAGGGAAATACTTTCTTGAATGACTAAATGAAAACGATGCGATGAAATTTGTTTTAGATAACTCCCACATTATTTTAAAATTCCAGAGATCAAGGTTTAGTTGCTGTACATCATCGACGTATATCAACCATCAGCATAATGATGAACGATAGATTATTTGTATTCGATTGTATCAAAGCCTATGTCAAATACGTCGATCCCTATACAAAATTCATTTTGTGAATGGGATCCGGCACCTTAGGTCAACCTCTTTCGTCTAGCGGTCACCTCTTGATATTCACGTATTGTCGCGAACCCCTCATCTGCTGCTACTAATCAAAATAGCATTTTTTTACATGACCTATGTTCGGCAGCCGAATATAAATGTCTAGTTTAAAGTTAAAGATCGTGCAAACATCAATTCTCAATTAAATTGATCAGATAATGGTACATAACTTTTTCATAGGCTTAAACCGGTGAAGGCCCTATGTAAAACCTATAGGACGCAATACTTTACATGGTTACATGTCAAGCAATCGGACACAATCGAAATCCATAATGTGATATTTTATAACAAGAGACTTGATGCTGGCTTTTAAGTTAATAATTCTTTCCTAAGCAACTGATAAAGTAAAAATGGATATGTAAAATCTCTAAGAGTGATCAATTAATCTTTTGAGTAAAAAAATTACCGGTATTTGGATACTACTAATTAGTACTGTTTACCATTTAATTTTAGTCCATTCAGCATCTGAAGTGGTTTATAAAATATGTAATCATTACATAGCCTCTATATGTAACATTTACAACTTAAGTTTTCCGGAAGAAAAACCAAAACAATGATTCAAATGAAAACAAATACTGTTCCTTGACTCGCAACCTGATGGCAGTATAGAATAACGCACAGGTGACGACATAAGATCAGCATGAAAAAGGAATGACGCTGCTGACCCCAGAAACAATCTGACATAGTTGTCGATTTATCATTGCTCTCGATGTCAATCACAGCTAAAACACAGAAGTTACCCGGATAAACTATTGTTAGTAATGAATGAAAATTCTGAAAAAGTCAAATGGATCCCGCATGTATCTCAAACATTGAAAGTTAAAACATAACGTTTCTTCTTTAAGCTTAACCAAATTCCCAAATTATATTCAAATAAAAATCACGACTTGTTAGACAATTCAATTACGCTCCCTTTACCGATATAACGGTTTCCTTATAAATTACGGCCGTGGAAGCCAAATATTTCGCGCTACCTACCAAATGTAGTCACTTTACCCTCGCAATTCCTGTTTGACTATGTATTCAAAAACTTATTACTTAACGTGAAGGAACATTTTTGATTCCATAAATCTAATTTGACCGTTTGCGCTTCAAATCAGGGAAGAATAAACACAAATTTACATAAGAATGTTTTTTTGCGACGGAGCATTCAGCAGCCTGATTTGGGCCGCGACCTGGTGCAGGGAACCAATAAATTAAAACGTCCTATTTATTTAGGTCAAGACGGCGGTCGGCACACATTAATGTCGCTAAGGGTTTAGAATAACAGCGCCGTATTTGCTCACGTTTTGCGATTTTGTGCTAAAGTTCGGACATATAGACACACGGAATTTGGATTACCAACTGACCAAACAAGGCTTGATTAGCGGTCCTCTAGCGCGGAGAGGATTTTTATAACCATATATATGATTTCAATTTTCGGTCAATTTGAACCCCGTTCCTCTTCCGCCATGATGACGGAACAACGCATTCCAAGACGACCACAAGTCAATATCAACTGCAACTTTTTTACAATAATCTAATTATACACTAAAAATAGTGGTAGCAAAATTTTCGCGACGAAATATTTTCATCATGGGTTGTATTTATTATCAACTGCTCGGCTCAAATTATTTATTCTGCAAGTAGTTCGTATTTCTCTAAGGTAGATATAGAAAAACTCGCTAATGAAGGGCTCTTCAGAGTACTTATATCTTAATGTAACAACACTATAGGATTCTCAATTCTTTCCAATTAAGAATTAAAATTCCACATTTCCGCGAAATATATAAGAGAATCTAAAACTAGATCTTATTTAATAGTATAGTTAAAACATTTTACTCTTGTGTTAAGTTGAGCTCCGCGTCGTCCTTTCGACAACATCCGATACTGCAAAATCATCAAGATTTTTAGATTTATATTTATACCCCGCAAGCCGCCAGTGGCGCATGGCAGGGGGAGTACGGAGTAAAAAAGAGTACGGAGGCGATCGCCTCCTTATGAATCCGCCTTTAGTCTTAAGAGAGGAAGGATTTTTATTACTGATTGAATTTCATACCCTTTTTTACGACTGCTACATATTCTTACAAATGCTTCCATTGTCGCTTTATCAGCGATTAATTCTACAATTGCGTCCTTCATTTATTTCAAAATACTTAACAAATTCTTATGAGAATAGAAAATAATTTCGATTTTATAAAACAAAATACCATTTCATCCTGATCTATGTGAAAATCTCAGGAGTCGATTTAAAATCCGTGGAAAGGCTTTCTTTAACAAAATTATGTTACAAAACAGACAATGTAATACTGCTGCAGACTTTGCCGTAGCAAACCAAAGTTTCCGTAACGGAACATTAATAGCAAACATACTGTGGCGAGGCATCAATTTTAATGAAAATATGTATGTACGAAGCGAATCTACGTTAACGAACAAATCTTCCGGATTCCTTCCAAGAGTCTTAAAAAGTGACAGGAGACTGCAAATGCGACGACAAAGGCCCTAAGACATTTCGCCCGAAATGCTTTTCACGTGGTCATCCTGACGTGTGTGGGCTGCGCATTACCTTTAAGTGCTGGAAAACAAGGGAGGGCCGTTAACAATTGAAATGCGAAAAAGAAGAAAGGAGGACGACTGCAGGTGGCGAAAGCAGAGGTAAGTGATGTTAGAATCATCAAAGAGGTTTTTTCAGCTCTTTCCCATTAGAGAACAGCCAAAAAAAGTGTAACGGTTACATATGGTAAATCCATTGGTGTAGAATTAGAGCAGAAAGAACAGCTTATTTACTAAGATATGCGTACATATGAAAACAATACGTAAAGTGAATTTACTACGGTGACATCTTGGCTGACGAGTATCCCAGCTGACGAATTTTTCGGTGAAGATTTTACTCGTTTTTCGGTCTTGGATACCTTTGGTTAATTTTGGTTGAAATTCACGCATGTGCGAATACAAAAAAAAATCAAAGAACTTAATGATGCTTGTTATTTGTACTTAAGAGTAGTAGATAGCGTTTTTTAGTGAATTCTGTTAATTAAATTGTGGAAATGTAAGTACAGTTAAACTTTTACGTTGAATGAACTATATTAATAAACTATTAATGAATATAATGAACTTTATATAAACAACTTCTATAATATAAGCTTGACATTCATATCGTTTGGAAGAGTTTCTTTGTAAGAAAATTTTGACTTTACACCGAGTTGAATTCAAGGTAACAAAAGGAGAAGAATTTCCAAAAAGAAACAAAGCAGTCATTGTGAAACCGCGTTCGCCGGAATGAATAAGTATGCATTAATGCATGTCCTTCTATAGATGAGAATTATTCGTAGGAAAAATTTTTCCTACGATTTCAGATAAAGCAATGTCACGGTGACTATGCGCAGCTATTTAAGATTACTTAATATTATGGTAAACAACTTGGGTAGTATTTCATATTTTAGCATATACCTATGTATTTTGGTCTCACAAAGAAGTTCTAGATGTTGAACAAGGAAGGTTCATAAACAAGATCATGAACTAAAATCAGAAAGGAAGTAATAGAGGCTAAAAGAAAAGAAGATCACAATACTAGAGTACGCATAACCCGCGACGAATAATTGACATCAATGGCATTGAATACTTGTGGGTGTTTGATTCTTACGCCCTCATTGCGAACGTCGACTGAATGCCAGCATATTGCGAAACTCAGTGGTCTTCAAGCTTTGGAAAGATGAGAGGCTACCTAGGAAATAGAACTCAACGGTTAAACTTGCAATTAGATACAGCTTTACCGATTGTTTTCCGTAAAAATAGACAGTGAATGAACAAAAAATCAACGGCACGCGAACAATTACCCTCAATAACAAGTCCGATCTGCACTCATACCGTATTCGTGCTTAGTGCCCTCATTTTCTGTTACATAATTGACTCATATTTCTGGCGTTTGACAGCTTAACGAATTCAGGCTTCAGGTTCAGTAATTCTCATAACGGAGCTAAATTACAGACCGACAACTACGAACCAATTGTCCGACTTTACGTGGCTACTCTGTAACTACCTATGTGCCTACGGTTTTTCCTAAAGACCTATTCTTAGTATGTTTTTCTCGTTGCAAAGTTTGAGATAGCTGTTAGTTTTTAGCCATCAAGATTTATTGAACAATCATATAGATAGTGATATGCTACAATAAAATGCAACAAAATGTCTTCATTGACATCGAATGAGTCTCAAAACGAGTCGAATCTTGAACCCGACAACTGGAGTCATGGAGCATTTATGATGATTCATCTTGGGTAGTATTTATTTTTTTACCTCTCAAAATGTTACTCATGCAAACCGCCTAGCTTCTCTTTCCTACGGCATTGCCTATTTCGTACTCCCTCTGAAAACACAAGATTAAGAAGTTCAACCAGTAACAAGTTTAGAAACTTACTGAGGGCAGGGGACGATTTAGGACAATTTCCTTATATCGTAATATAAAAGTAGGAATAATTTAAAGGTATTGATCATCTTCAATTTTTAATTTCATAAGAAATAAATACATGCTATTCCGAAAAGGATGTTTCTTTCAGTTTTTTTTTATTTCTGCTCCTCGACTGATAATAGGCAAATTACTTGCTCTAGAAGATACCAATAGCCAGGAGATCCGCCAGTAATACGAGTAACACTCTTCAGGGAAAAATAAAACCCATAATTTCTAAAAGGATACAGAACCAACACAGTAGAAATAGAAGAATAAACGTAAAATTTTTGATCGCTTCCGAAATATACCTTTAGTTTACAAACACTTTATCGAAACCCCTGAAATTTCTCTTTGAAAGTAATCGTATTCATTTACATCCTATTTGTTCTCACTATTATTACATCATCATACATCATATGTACATCATTCGTACATGAAGTATACCCGTAAAACTTGAGCGGCAATTTAAAATAGTTCACTCCTGTCGTACTCTTCCTCATCATATAATTGAGGCCAGCTTTCACTCAGATGGTTATGTCAATCAAATCTCTTCCAGTTAAATAAGATGCGCTTTAAATTCAGGCCCTGAGATAATAAGTTAAACGCTCCTTAAAAATCAAATCCTCGCATAGCCAACTAGCGTGAATGATAATAAACTGTGTTCCGTAGAAAAATATTCGCAGGAGAGATATTTCCGAAGTATTTTTTCCGCTCTAAATTCAGGGCGCGAAATCGGCGGATCAATGATTTTGTAAATTCATACAAATTATTAGGTCACGTCATAAATTCCTGTGATACTTAGAGAACGCATTATACCCCCCCCCCCCTATATATTTCAGATGTAATATTACGTTCTGTGACAGAAACAGAAACGCATTCCTTGAAATGAATAACTGAGTGATGAAACTTAACACAAAGCCACATTATAATGTTACGACCATCACTGGTCTTTCCTATTAGGAACAATTTAATCATAAGCTATTGATTGCGAATACTAAAATAAAGGTTTGTTGGTGATATTAACATAGCCATATTTCCTATAAATATCCGTGTACGTCCACAATTTCTAATCAGCTTATGTACAGCTTATGTACGTAAGCCATTCGATTCACCGTTATGAATACAAATTTCTACAAGAAAAACTATTTAGATAGATATTTACTTGTAAATCTAATGTATGAGAACGTTGGCGTGCCGATAACGGCGGATTGGTAGAGTAGCATCGCCCTCTCTACCCCTTGACTGATTTGCCGTGACAGCAAGCTATTCGTCCAGGGTATGATGAGGACCGACAAACTAATAACAAAGTGTTTCTATCATAGCTCCACATCAGTCGGTTTTCATTTTCATGAAAACATTTCAACATAAAAGGTAACTTGAGAATTTTAAGGCAATAATATTTGTAATACTTTATGATAGGTGATAGATGAATCACTCACTTAAAGCAGTAAAGAATTCTTGTTCCTCAACGAATAATTTCTTTTATCCTACAGACAAATAATTAATTAAGCCGTTTAACGTAAACTAAAATAATAATGAATTTCAAAACCTCAGCCACAGAAATGACAAATATTGTGAATAAAATTTCCACAATATGTCTTGGTTAATATATAAAATTGCCAACAATCAAAAGAGGCGATAAATTTTGCAAAATGAAGATATGTTTACTAACTGTTTATATATTTAACCAAATTACACTGGATTGGAAATAAATATCATAACAAATATGGAAAAGGGAGGTATGCCCCGAATCAAAGATTCTTCCCCTTTATTTCTGCTAGCTTCCGTTTCATACGTCAGATATATAAACCCAGTTAATGTAAAACGGAAAACAAATCCTTATCGTCATTGTTGAGAGGATATTATTCTTTTAAGAGAAACACTCCCTGGACCATCCAACCAGTCCCACGTGGCGTTTACCAACTGCCAGATGAGTCGAGTCTTAATCCGCGGGAATGGGGTTTCGTGCTATCCCCGACACAGCCCCGCTAATTCAGCTAGAGCGGGTTAAGACCGCGTGGCGGAGACCCATTGTGCTCCTCAAGAATGACGATCCTCTTCAGGGACGAGTGTCATTCAGGGGCTTTAGACGGCCTTTCTCACTCACGAGGTGACAAATGAAAAGCACCAGTGCAACTGATGAGGGGAATGGGAGCGACCACAATCACAGGCATTCCGAGTCGCCCTGCACCCGGGAAGCTTTCAATTACTTGCCCGGCACTCTCTCATGACCTGGCATCCATTTAGTAGCTCTAGGTCAACGAATGCTGGACCCTTCCAGTGAGGTTCGCGGCGGAGAAGGTACGAAAAAGAAGCGACGCTCAACGGTTGGGTGAGAAAAAGCATTGTTTTCTTGAAGTGTGAAAAGAATTTAAATGCAGAAACAGGGAAAAAGACGATGTTTGTTTTGAGTTGCTGATGGCGGAATGTGAGCATTCCACCATTGCCTATTACAGGTCATTCACCGACTACTACCTGTTTCTCAATCTTGCCATCGTAAAGATGGAATATAATCGAAAAGTATGCATTGCCGACCATTAAAAATCTTTCAGATAAATTTTCTTAATCAATCAGTAATAAATACGTCCACTAATATGTAAAGATAATCAATGAAAATTATCCAACGCGCATCCCAAAAACTGTCGCCATAACCATTCCAGCAGTTGGAATTGTCTTCTCCTTCTTTGGAGCCGATTCTCCCCTTGCAGTCTATTGTTTTGACTGTTCTTTCGTCTCAGGTGAAAAGTGATGGACCCACGTTTCATACATTTATGTTACGGTTATGGTTATGAATCGACGCACAATACCCAGCTTTATTGCTGTAAAACAACGCCAAACACTCGACTGAAACATCCTCAAGACAAAGTTTTTTGTCCATTGTGAGCAAACGCGACACCCATCCCGCGCAGAGGTTTCTCATGTCCAGATTTTCAGTCAATATGCGATGTACAGTACATTTTGAAATGTCTATCATGTCTCTAGGTCGCGCACTCTGAGTCGACGGTCAACACCATTTTATGAATTATATTCACCATGTCTGGCGTGGTCACCAAATTTGGTCGACCACTGCGATGTTGGTCTTGACAGCTTAAACGGCCTCGTTTCAAATATGCCACACAATATATTATCGTTGTAAACGTAGGAGCAGACTCCTCCAGTGTAGAATCTAGCTCGGCTTTGATATTGGTTTGACTGAGACCTCTCAAATGAAAGTATTGTATCACATAACGATGACTAACTTTTTCCATGTTTACAAATTCACTGAGAGCGTGACACTATTCACTATACGAGCGAATCACTATTGCTGGATGTCAAACAAGTACTAAACAACGTAGCGTCTTGAGACTTCAAGCTTAAGTGTTTTAAGATTGGAACTTTCAACCATAGTAATTTTTTTGAAACAACAACAGGCATTTATACGTCGTATGTTGGGTACTTCTGGGTCTACCATATGTCAGCATATGTACATATCAGTAATAAGTCAATAAGCGTGACTTGTATATACGTGAATGTATATACGAGTATAACTATCAATCCAATTTTATGAACGAGTAATTTATACATACCATGCAGGTAAAAATAAGTAGTTACGAAATCAACACTCATTATTATTATTATTATTTATCCAAAATAAAAGACAACTAGAATAGAATTAAACTCGCACAAATAATAATAATATAACTCAGGCCCCTCAAAATTCGCGTATATAGTATACAATTTGAATATTGAATAATACACGTTGTTGATCTATCTGAAAAATTAACATAAGAAAATTTTTGGATTCACATTCGTTATTAAAGCGTACAACCCAAGCTATTACTATGTAATCCTGCGTTACTATTGCTATATAAGTATTTTCCTTTCATCCACATTTTATGTTTATTTTAACTCTCCTACAGTTTCTTCGTAGTTCATCTTTTGTCTACGACGTTTAAGTTTAGGTTTAATGTAAAAAAAGCAATGTGAATATCGAATTTTGAGTATGAGGACTATAAGCATAATGAAATGTTTATACGCGAATTTCCACATCCGGAAGGTAATTGAGAATGTATCTCTCGTAAATCAAAGTATCGATTTTTAATAGAATTTGAAGACATTTATCGTAGCAATAGTTATTCAAGGGATACTGACCATTTCCCTCGAGTTGATTTACAAGCTGCGAGAAGGAGACTAATTTCCTCTTCTTTCGTATATACTTAGCTAAAGCTGAAAATAAAAATAACTTATTCTGATACCTTTTAAACCATGAGAAAAAGAGTTTCAATAATAATAAATTATGAGAAAAAGAGATTGAAAACGTTTTATTATTAGGTACTTAGATGTTATAATAAACGTTTCTGAATAGTCTGTCTCCTAATGCTTCTGAATATATTTTGTACGCATCATAAGATTCAATGCTTCGAATAAAAAGAAAAGATATTCTCGTATTAGTATTATTCATCGACATAAAATATTCAAAACTATGAAAAATACGGAAACTGTAGCGAACATGAGGATTTGTAAGCCGATCAAACATATACGTAAATAGATGAATGTGGAAAATATACCACGGAATGACTGCAGAACAAATAACGAACAGGAATGTATGAACAAAATATACAACTGAAGCTGAGGCAAAATGTGATTTACATTTTTTGCTGAGCATGAGAAAAGATATAAATACTACAAGTTTCCAAGAGTTCTCTTCTGAGATCATTGATTGATATCAGTGATTACGAGGCTATCAGATGAAGGATCCTTTATAAGAAGAGTCAATCGGAAGCCTTTTATTTCAGAAATTATCTTACAGTTCCAATAGTAGTACAGGGCAATGACAAAGGAAAATACTTAAACTGATATCAACTTATTCTGGCAAGTTAATTCTTAGCAGTGATATTGAATAGAACAATTTAAAGTTTGGTTAAATAGTCCTCCTTTATAGTCTAGTAAAGCAATCCGTTCTCAATGTCCCCAAATCGTTAATATTTTGTGATTAGATTGTTTTTTTAGGAAACAAGACTAGAAAGTAGTTTAGAGAATACATCTTCAACTTCTTTACTCTTTGGTGCGATATGTACACATTATGACGCATGATATATTACTTTCATTCATCTGAATGAGTTGCAGATGTTTCATCATGCACATAATGCGATGCGGTGTCAGGAGAGTCTTTGGAAGGTGGACTTTGGGAAAGTATGTGAAACTAATTGCAAATATTCCACCACGCAAATAACATACAGGTTGACAAAACTGTTTCTTAGTGTAGCAGACAAATTAGCAGCAAAATTTGCCTTCCAAAGTAAAGCGGTTTGGGAGAGGCTTAGCATCATCCTTCAAAGCAAGAGTGACTCATAATGCCTCAATTTTTTGGAATAGGAACAGTGCAACTGTGTTCGAATAACTATTGTTAGCCCGCATCTAACTAACCTGTACATGATAACATTCGTTGTTCTATTCGTTTATCTACATTAAAAACGCTCTATTCATTTACCAACATTAAAATATCAAGGATAAGAAGGAATGAAGTAATCTGTAAAAGGGAAAATTTCTTGTTAGCCAAGAAATCAATCATTTGCTCGTCAGAATATAATATTAGAGAGAAGCAGAGTAATTATTTGATGGAAAAAAAACGTAACTTCCTAATTGGTGACTCAATATTGATTACGCACATGTGACAGATTATCGCAAAAGCTAGTTATAGGTTTGCCAATAATAAAAAACAATACAGAATGCAATAACAAGCGTATTACCTTTATGTAAGTTTCTTAGATAATCGAGGACAAAAAAGGGCAAGAGAACGATATCTCTTTCATAAATCACAATCATGGGAAGTGCAATCGATCGAGAAATCATTTTAATAGAAGTTAAATGCCGTTCTAACTTTGATTTACGGAGAGCTTTTCGTTCTTCAGTCGCTCAGAAATGCATCGCCTCCAAACCATACTACCTGTAAATCGATTCTGAGGCAACAAGTTGGGAAACAGATTTTGATCACACTTCGCGGACGGCATATTTCGACAAAAATTCAACTTTTACAGTCTAGGGCTATCATTAATGTTATCCCGAGTACTGTTACGATAATGCCGAATCCTGCAGTAGTATTTTAAGGAGAACACGTTAATTAAGTTAAACACCCGTTCAACTAATCGGGCCATAAATCTTAATCTCTTCAAGTAGCATCTTATTGGCCTCTGTAGCAAAGGGTAACGGGAACACATTTCTTCTATTTTACCTCTTCTCCCACCGACATGGAAAATGAGGATCACTAATTATATAACAAATACTGACAATTATACGAATTCTTCTGGCTGTAATCATCATAAATAATTACCTTATTTGACTAAGTATATAACTTCTGTAAAGATTTCTGTTCTGTATTTTCACATGAGCAAGGTTTTATATTTTACTGCTTATCGCGTTTTTTCCATTCCCGTTTCGCCGAGAGTATCCCTCAACGTGGGGATTTTCCTAGCCAGCCTAAATTTGCAAAATATTTCCCCTAATCATTTACCTTTAATTTTCTGTAATAACTGCAATTTTTATTAGAGTATTTACAACTTTCAAGGTTATGCGGAAGATGGTCGTCTAACCTCGAATATAAAGACTCCATCTATCTATCTTATTTACGGAGCAAGTTTTAATCCAATTTTAATCGCCATTAGGGTAAACTGGCCTGATGATTGCGTCACTCATTAAAATTATTGAAAAAATAGCTTGAATGGACAAAAAAGTTTGGCAACCCTTTTCAGCATATTACATGGAGTCTTTCAACTGCTACAACATGAATGTAAACAACTATCCCTAAGATTCATGCGCCCCCATACGGCAACAAGACTGAGTACTCGGGAGCATTATTGAGAGGAGGCGTGAGGGGATGGATTTTTAATGGGCATTTCGGTCGATAGGGGGCTGAGGGAAGAGGGGAGAACGGTGGCCGCAGACGGGCTACCGAAGTCCACCTTCCCCTGAGCGACAAATGAAACGTTATGGCACCCCAGACGAATCCCGAACACCCTCTTGTTATACCGACTACTTGACGACTTTAAAAGAAGCCGTAATTAGCGGTAAATACCAAAAGAGGCGCATCCGTTTAGAGCCGTGCTAAGTGGACGGCGGCTTCTTTTGGCTCCTTTTCGCGAAATCCCACTTCATAGGAATGAGGCAATGGTCGTAATTTTACTGCCTAAGAATTGTAAGACAAAAATATTATTCGATGCAAATGAACTCTGCTCGTGAAAAGTCAAAGCTTTGTGATCTAGTGTGAGAAAGGCGGTTCGGAACAAAAGAATTGGGCGCAAATTCTCAAAAATTTGGAAGAATGAGTCTCTTTACCTGTTATGAGATTTCCGCAGGGCTTCAAAAGAAAAAAAAAATATTTTCTGTGAGTCACTACCCGTATTGTAATAGAACGCTGCAATTTATATTATGGTATGTGAAGATATTGTCAATGAGATCTCTTTCGCATATTTTTTGCGAAATTTTGATTACATGGCGGAATCATCTCCATGAAAATTCGTAACTAATGACGTACGATGTAGCTAAAGAATTTTGGATAGAATAAATGGTGACGGTAAGTAAATATAAGGAGATTAACATTATGAAAATGTTGACGGAAGGGTTTGTAAAGATTGTATGAATGGATGATTCTGAATCTCTGAACATCGGATAGAAAGCCTTAACAGATGGGAGGCTTCTGAGCAAACCTAAAAATTGCCTAATTTACCTAAAATTGTTAGTTCTGTTGATAGGAGAGCAAACGAAAAATTAACGGGGACTTTAGGAGAGAAAAAGTAAATTTTGATCGAAGTATAATCAATTATTGAAGGCTTTACTGTGTAGAAATCCATAACAGATAATCGAAGAGTTATACCGGAAAAGGGAAGACTCTAGTGGCACAGACATCAAGTGTGTATGGATTTATATGGGAATTTCTTTTTAGGAAGACTACAAGGGAAAAGACGGAGTAAAGCAAAGATAAAAGTTGCGGGATAGTGTGAAGAGAGTAGGTAGTAATGTGAAGACAATTTCTTGTCAATCTGGAAAAGAAAAATTATTTAAGGATTTAATCAATTTAACAATGAGCAGGCAGAACAGCTTTCGGGTATTTCGTAACGACTTAAGTTAAGGAGATGTATAAAGTATAGGAATTAGTTAGTGAGCAGCCAAAATAACATACAGGAGATTGTCATTCAACAGCATGCATTGCATATTTAACACGAGACCAAGGTTTATAGCTGAAAAAAATCTCAAGAGACTGCACCAAAATCTACTGCTCTCTCACACAGCAAATTGAGAGATGTAGGAAAACATTATTTCTACTTTATCCACCATGTTATGTTCGAGTTAGATAGTGTTATATAAGACATCGAGCAACTGCAGTACTCGAGTAGGAATTCGTCAAATGATTGGCATAAAAACGCCTAAGCCAAAGTGGCTTGCCAAATATGCAGGGTCCAATATATACCCTTATTTACGATAAAAAGTGTGTCTAACTTCCGAAATATTTAAACTATCTCTTCTAATACAACCTTTTGATATGGATAGCCACATTTTTCATAGCTAGTGTGGAATCTTTATTCGGATTTCGTGCATGATTATTTATATATTTTGACGGGATCAGCCCCAAAAACCATCACCACCAGTATAATATTAGCCTGGCGTAGAAATGGAGACTTCCGCGACAAATTCTGTAATGTGGAGTTTGTTTCCATTATCGCATTTTGAAAAGTTATTTTCCCTGACAACGGCCGCTAGTGATGACAACCTATCCTTTCGAAGATGTGCTCTCTTTGGTATTTTAACCATTTATCAGGAGACTAATTCTGTTCGGGAAAGTGTTACAACTGAAGGCATTCTCACCGAAAGAGCTGCCCCGTAAACGTGTTAATGAAAGAAACGGGAAACCACGTAATGAGAAATCCCGGAAAAGAAGAAGAAATCTTCTATCGACACAGTTAGTATTGCCAAAAAGACTGAGGAATTTGCAGAGGTAACCAATACCTACGAAAGAATGCCTGCGTTTTGTTCACGCAATTTATTTTAGTAGGGAACATTCATCACGTCTTATGGTATCCTTTTTTGTCTTCCTCATCATTAACGCGATTTAAATATGTATCTAAAATACTCCAGTCCGTTCCAGACATAACATCGCTTATTATGTATCTATTACGAATATACTAATTGAAATCTCAACATTTTCAATTAAAGGGGCTTCCAAATAGCCACGTCGGTAACGGGTTCGACTTCAGGGAAAGTGGCTCAGAGTGCGATTCCCGGTGGGGGTTCGCGTGCGAAATGTCCTTAAGATACCCAAACTGTAGAAGAACATTAAAAATTACAACTATTACTTTCAATTAAAGCATTACTTTGGTATCAAATATCGAGTGTAAATAGGAATGTACTTATTCGATTTGAAATTTTTATAGGAGAAGCAAACCTGATCAACTTTACTAACACCTGATTTTCATACAAAAAATAAATGCTACCTCAATTGACTGCGGGTAGTAATTACAACATTATACATTTCTATATATAAACCAACTCTTGTTGTTCAATGAAATCAATTCTCCTAGGAACAAATTATAAAAATATAAATAAAAAACAAATAGATATATTCTAGATACAGATCCAACAGCAAATTATTCTACGAAACTTCCACTTCTTACGTTCTAACGTGAGCGTTGCTTTACTGCCTCGGCAATTACTTGACTGCACATGCCCATAGAACAGTACAAGGGGTTAATTCGACCTCCATTGTTATTATAAATCGATGTAAAAACCGAAAATCACGATTCGATGTAAGTGAAAACGGATATTAAAAAAACTAAACTAAAGAGATTGTTGAAAAATCTGAGAAATGATCATCACATAAATGATAACACAAGTAAAAGAGTAGTGAACGCATAAAACGAAAGAACAGTTCTTTTCCTGACAAAGTATGCCAACAGGATAATGTCAACGAATCAAATATCGCCTACAGTATTCGTGTTTAACTTACGAACATAATAAAGCAAGTAAACATCTCCAGCCTTTGCCTTACTTTCACGATCCAAGGTGGTCCTCTCTCAATGCGATCTTCCTTTACCCAACGGCCTCTTGGTTACGGGGGCGGGGCACCGGTCACATGGGAAACAAAAACCCTTCTCTCCGTCCCTCTTTCCTATCATCAGCTGCGGCATCCAAATGGCACCCAAAAGCGACGGCCGACCCCAACTATGACGTCACCACCCGTGTACTCCTAGCCTTTTGAAACCTCCGGCAAAATAATAACTCGCGAAAAAACCACGGAGATTTCAATGTCCAGAGGCACCTCGAAGAGGCACTCGCCGTCAAGAAAGAATCTGCGGCATCTAACAAACGCTCGTGTAGAGCGAAACACGCGCTCTCGGCACCCAATGCAACGAGCAGGAGTGGGAATGAAGTGAAAAAGCGCCTGCGCCGTGGGGACTCCCCCGCAAAGGGAGGTCGCACTTGCTGGCCCTACGACCGCACATCCCCTTCCTATGAAGTGTTCGAGGGAACTGCCTGCTCTTCCTTTTTCACGAACTGCACAACGGTGATGTAGATGGTGGTGTGGGAAGGTTTGGGGGACGGGTTTGGTTAACCCGACGGTTTCGGGGGGATCAACAGGTTAAACGGAGAGGAGAGGTGGACTTAACTTTTTGTTTGGATGCATTTTGGCCTGCTGAGGGTTTTCAGTGGCGGTTTCCGCCCTCGTAACGTGCGTGAATCGCTCGGATTGCGTAATAAAACGAATGTAGCTCGCGAGCAATCTGTAGCGCAGCCATTCTAAACCTTTTGCCTTTGCGGAATAATTGAAATCGTTTCTGCCTGACCTTTTTGTCTTCCACGGCGCACTTCGAGTAAACTGGAAACTAAACCTCGTTGGATATTGCGATCTAAATTAAAACAGGAAAGTATGGAAGGGAGGAGGAATTGTGTATATTAATTGTTTTGGTTCAATCGAAACAGAAACTGGACTTAGCCAGAACCAAATATGAATGAGTTCCACCAAATATGGCCACAATTAATTAATTAATGTATTAATATCGTGAATTCTCTATTTATATAAAAAAATAAAGTAATGCTACGCTTCAAGAGCTTATTCACGGCTGATTTGCATAAGGCAAAAACATAGATACAATTTTTTTATTCATCGATTTTTTTGTTTAAGATCATTGGAAAATTTATTAATTTCGCAACAGGCTGATGACAATGCAGATGGCAACAAATAATATAAATGGTATCTTTATGGACGGTCTTATAAGACCGTCTTAACCTCTAATTATCATACGTAAACAACCAAGACCGAAATAGTATTCGAATCCGGGACCACAACGTTGCCAAGCTGGCTCGCCAACGACACCGATGGAGGCAATAGGAGTATGATGATGAATCTTTTGTTTCGCCACTCGTTTTGATACTCCTGATGCCACTTCTGTCGTCGTATCAGGAAATCGGTCAATGCCAATGAGTCTTATTGGAATGCCGTATCACTGACATTATCTTTTTTTAGGTGAAAATTCGGCCTTAAATACAAATCTATCGAACACGACATAAAATCGATTCTTCTTATAAGTTTGTTATTTCATTCTACCATGAATAGATTTGCCAATGCGATTACTAATACCGCTTATAATATGCATTACTATAAAGCTTATACATAAAGTACTATACCACTTATTAGCCATACTAATGACCACTTGATACATGAAATCTCAGTTTGCTTAAGTGCATGATTACTGGGATCTCGCCTCGCTAAAGCGCTTAATATTCTTCCATCAAGGCCGCTAGTGTAAAAATGAATTTAAATCCTACGAAAAATTATCTCAGCTACTTCTCGAGGAACCCTCAACTATATCTCGCAGAGACTGTAAAGTGACAGGGAATTGAGAGAGACATCAATTGGTGAATATTTCTCTGGAAATATGCAATTGGAAATGCTTCATCCATAGTTTTCATTCGTGACACGGCGTATGAATTGAAAATATGGCTTTAGAAAGAGCGTTAAAGATATTTTGGATATATTTTAAGAGCCCTTCAAATGAGAGTCAACTGCCCTGATGAAATATTGCAAGAGATTCATATCTAAGTACATTAATATTTCCTAACGTCATTAAGAGCGCTTTAGACTGATTCGTTTTCGACGCAGAAGACATTAATTTATTCGGTACAGGAAGGGAAAAAGTAGTTTCACTTCGAACTCATTTATGGAATGATTTAGCACATTGAAATACATGCATCAAACCTTCAAGTAATTCCTCAAATATATCATTTACAATGTTATCCCCTCAGCGTTCACTGATGGATACCTTCTGATCAACGATCATAGCAATATACCACACGATTCGATCATAAATAATGTAAGAGGGAAGAAAAACTGATTATTTTCAATGAAAACTTTCGTTTCTAAGTTATTAGTTTTCCTTAAGAAAAGTTTCATGCCTTCTCGTCTCTGTCTAATTACTTGTTAACCCTCGCCGAAATAGCGCTCTGTCCTCCAAGTAGGAGCAACGCCCACTTCAGAAGCTGATACCTCAAATAATATTCTCAAGTGCGTCAGTAACTAGGTTTTGCCTTGAATCCTTCCCGATGCTTTAGATACTTTTCTGGGTACAAAGAAGAGAAATAAAAATAATCGAATTACGCTAACGGTAGTAAATAAATTCTTTTAACAATGATTGGCTCAGCAAGTAGACCTGATATCAAATTTATATTTCATAGGAGTTGGTACCGCAATGTTTCGTAAAGTCATTCCATTACACGTTTGAAAACTAACTTTTTTCAGAAACATATATATATAAAATATATTAAATGCAGAAGATAGTTGAATACGCGAAATATTTAGATGATACACAAGTCAGCAAAGAACTTTTTCGGCATTTAAACATATATTCACTAATATATCTAGGTGACTTGAAAAAATATGTTACAAATTTCACGGGTTAGAAAATGTCATCGCAGGGACCATTAGACCTATTACAAACTGTTATTAAGAGACCATCAGACCTATCGCAGTATCATTTGATGCAAGACAATTAGGATTTATGAACTTGAAGTATACTTTTGTCTATCAAAGACACTATATTTCAAGGATTGATTGCATGACATCCATCGCACTGAAACACTAAATTTTGACCCTATCGACATCATCATTATTTTATTGCAAAGGCAGTACAATAATGGCAAGTATCTTAGTATAAGCAGATGCTAAATGTGCATCCTTGTGATATCGCTTCGAGCTCTTGTGGTATTAAGAGCAAGCTCACTTAACGACCGGCTTAATAAAGTTTGTTGTTTGACACTATGATCTGATGGATGGATATGTAGAGGTACAAAATGTAAATATGCTTCTCGAAGATAAGAATATGTATTGTAGAATACTATTCTACGTCTGTAAGACCCGACTTTCGATAGGAATTTTAGAATAAACAGTAAAAACAAGTGTTAACTCCCACCATGAATGGATTATTCTACATCAACATGAAATAAGCAACAAGATCTATAGATAGGAAGAGTGTATTTCACATGAAGACACTAGTTTAATATTTTACAGGGGGTAAAGTAAGGTTAATAAAATTTACGTTGGCGAGAAAATATTACCATAAGATATCATGCGTTACGTTATGGCTCTAAACGTCTTATTTAGTCGGAGATAATGAGTGGGATTATGGGCTTAAATATTTCATATTTATTAAATTATTACACTTAGAATTTATTAAAATTCCATATTTACAGTCCCAAACACATATTTTTCAGTTTTCCTTCTTTCATGAAAGGATTATTATTATTTTACGTTATCCATTTGATGTATGACAACTTGACGGCGGCCCTTTTACTAAAACCACAGCTAAAAACTGCAACTTCGTAGCAACTTGGAAAATAGATGAAGACCATAACGCAAATTATTCCCAACGAAGAACTACCAAAGGCCATATAACCTCCTTGTAAGGCCTCCTCGCCTCAATGTACGATCTTCGGTACAAAACCGCAACAAAACCCAGGACAGATCTACAGGAAAGAATTACGAGTTTCGGGACACCTCTAGAAGCACTCCCTTCGGGCACACTTCAGAAGATGTCTCCGAGATAATCACCCGAGACTCCCGTGAGTGCGTGGGGATGAATGAGATCGAGGGGGAATCCGTAATGAGGGGGGTTAGTGAATTCCCTCAGGGGGGCAGAGGGAGGGGACAAGAGGGAGGCGGCACAGGGCAGGGAAGGGCGCGCGTGGGTGGGTCGGGCGGGAAGGCGGGAAGCCCTTTTCGAATGGGGCAGAAAGGAGAGGGGAACGAAATGCGCTTCCCATGTGAGGAACGGAACGCGGCCGCAGAAAGACCAGATGCTCTTTTTCATTTAATCCCTCCTCCTTTAAACATTCACCTTTATGGGCGCCGCTCCTCAGGATCTCCTCCTGGAATGTCACCAAAGATGCCCGCGGCGGAACACTCCTTCCTCCATCCTCCCTTCACCACACTATCCCGACACCACCGCCTTGTTTAAGGCTTACGTAATCACCGGAAGAAGAGAACAATTCAAAACTTTCTTCCGACACCTTTTTAAATTTCCGCGACAGAATCAATCACAAACTGAAACCACACCTGAGCATCGGAAAGTGGGCAGGGTTGCGGAAAACAAACTAGCGTCGCAGCCCGTGGTCGAGAAAACAACCTCCCACTCTCCGCACCAGCAACATGTAAAAATCCCTTCACTTTCACCGTTTTCTTCACCTGCGCACGTCTCTTACGGCCCACCGCATCGGATTTGAACGCGTGAAATGTTCAAAACCGTCCGTCGGACGGGCGGGGAAGTAGGCGTCTGCACTATGCCGGCGAGAGCGGCCACTTCGTCCCACGAAGGAAGAAGCACCGATGGGCTCCACGCAGTCCGCTAACCACGAAGGAAAAAGAGGTTCTAGACACAGCCTGGCAGGTCGCGGGTGCGCCAACACTGACCGCCTCTCTCAACGAGTGGTTGGTCGGCAGCCTCCTTCTCCCCCTCCCCTCCCCCTACATCTCCCTTGTCTTTTTCCCCCCTCCTACGCGGGACGCACTTATCCCCTCCCATTTGCTCCTACCGTTCTCCCTGCCTCCTCCCCCTCCTGATTCCCACCGACCTTGCCTGACGGGCTCTGTCCCCCCGGTGGGGTGGGGGAGCACGGGGGTGGGAGGCCCATCGCCACCTCTCCCTCCCAACACCTCTTTAACACTTCCTCGCTTCTCACCCCACCTCTACCCCTTTTGCCCCACACACCATCTCCTGTGACCCGTACGGCTGCCCCGAGAGCTTCATCCCGCGAAAGAAGCTTCTCCACCATGCATAAGAATGTCTTCCCTTTTCGCCAAACGAGCGATGCTCCTCCTTCTCACTAGAAGCCACTCCTCCGTTCCCTCTTGCTTCCTCCCCTCCGAAATTCACCCCCTTTTTTATTCATCCATCCGCCTACGTATTATCCATTTATTCCACCTTTCTATCTATACCTCCCTCCGTTTCATCCACTCCTACCTTTTCCTCGTTCCCCGACTCGTCTCCCTTCCCTTCACCTACTGTTTTAACCCATTCTCTTCCACCTTATTCATCTACATTTCACTCTACCCCACTTCCTACTAGAGTAATCTCATGCTCACAGTTTTCTCCCAAGCACTCAATTCTCTTATATTCGCCTCATTTGATTAATATAGCTTTTCACGCTCAATATTTCATGCTCCAGCGTTAACCATTTTTTTTTCTTCACTGCACCTTTTTCATAGAATCAAACATCTCTGCACTCTAAACCTCAGGTTTACTATTTTAGTCTGGAATTTTTAATTGATGGAGAAGTAAAGAATAACTAGAATGTTCTGCAAAATCAGTAAGTGACATGCGTGCAACTGATATTTCAAGCAAATAGATTTGGATATACTTGAAAGAGAAACAGGATTTTTCAATTGGAAAATCATATTTTAAAAAATAAAAATAAGGGGAAAGTAAAAACATTACAAAGTTGTATAGAACATTTTTAGATTCTCATATTTGTGGTGTGGCTATTAGGAAAAAATTAACTTTCTCAGTTTCTACTTCTAGACTTTGTACTTGAATTTCTTTAGGAATTGAATGAATGTTTGGTTAATTTAGAAGATTCAGCTAGCTCATAAACCTCGTATGTTTTTAATTTATTGCTCACTTCCAACAAAATGTTTAATATCAGGCCTCTATTTGTTTTAATTATAAGAATACCCTTCCCTACCCATTTTACTGTTCTTTTCAAATTGCTTTAAATACATCTCACCGTCTAAAAAAAGAGATATTTTGGTTCAATCATTCAATTTCTTGCTCTCTATTTCACTTCTTCCACAGTAATTACATTTTCGCTAAATGTTCAATGTTCAACGTACGTACGTACAACGTTGTACTTCAATGTTTCACGTAAAAATTTAAAGACGTACAGTAAATCTCATACATTTGAACAAATATTACATATTTTAGTTTTTTTCCTCAATCAAAGGTATTTAAACTACTCGTAGTCTCCATACCACAGATATTATAAACCTTTTACCCAAATATTTCAATTTACTCGTTGCTTTTTTAAGTTCAAACAAAGGCTGAACTAAAGACTGAAATCTAAGTCCCTCTGTAATTAAAATTGAAACTTTGAGGTACATTTTAATTATTTCTCTCTCACATCCTCATCTGGTATTGATACAGCTTCTTCCACCGTTCATAACCACATTTATTAACAGTTTTTCTTGAAATCTCGAATAATGTAAACAGTCGTTTAGACACAAAAGTAAATATGAGAGATTTAAAAGCTTTTAATTTGTTAAGATGAAATACTTAATGGATGCTACTAATGAATGTTCTATTAATTTTAACGGATCTCCTATCGTTTATATCTCTTTTAAATATCTCCTTTACCCTCCACTCCTTTATCTCTTTCTTCCATTACCCTTTCTTTAATAGTATTCCAAAGGGAATGTCTCTAAATTCCTTATCTTGTTATAATAAAGCTAACTCTTCGATATCCATCAACTTCTGTCTTTCTCTACTTCGCAGAGGTTGAAATGAAAGGAGAAACTTCTCAATCTCACTCACAGAGGATGTTTAATATTTCTTTGTTTATTCTAAAATTTTCAATAAATTATTCATGTCGTTATACTCCACTAAGATTCCTGTAGAGATTGTTTCATATATTGATGAATTTTATTTTTGAATTTATATTTGCCTTATACACAGTTAATGTACGAAAGTAGAGAAGCAATGTGAGAATATCGGCCGTTTAAATTTCGTTAATGTTTAATTAATGCTTAGCAGATTTTTTTCTCTCTTCCATCTTTGCAATCTTTCCTTTCTAAATGCAGTCTCTTAAACAGTCTTTATCTTCTAGAATATGCTTCTACGAAGATATGTTGTTCAGTTACGGGTCAGGAGAAGGAATCAGCTTCGAAGGAGGCTGAATCTCAACGACAAGTGAGCCACAAGATCGTTTTTATGCTTCATACCAGCGTATAGAGTATCATAAATGTGGGTTACGCAGCCAATATATACCAACCATCACCAAACAATATTTCCAAATCTTGGCTAAAAACATTCTTAAACGTGAGGTGTTAGGTGTTGTTAAGTGTGTAGACAGCTACAATAACATTCAGCTTACATACGTGGCACAAAAGGCGTGTATCACTTCTTTAGTAGGTATACAAAAACGGAAATTATAAGCTCTTTCAATTGTAGTTTCAGTTACGAATTGGTACAAAATTTTCAAAACTGTAGGAAATTATGAATATTCCCCCGAATGTTTGTGAAGAATCTTGTAATTTTCAATTATATTTATCCATCTAACTTATTTAGGGATATCTTATTTGTCTGGATGTTAACGTACGCATTGGATTATTTAAAAATTCCTCATTAGCATGTTTGTATTATTTAATTGGCTTAATACGTTCTTGTGTTTCTTTGAAGCGAGTTTTTATGAATTTTATTTACAAGGCACTTTATGACATTTTTCAAATTCTATTATTAGGACGTATTTCTACTTGTTTTATTAATTTTTTGTTTTTATTATCTAACTACCGTTGTGTGCTCACACTTTACTCTATTTTGTCTCTTAAAGCTGGTAAGGTCTGGGTAAATCAACGTTCATTTTTCATGCTTCCATTCTTTCGAGGAATTTTCTAGCAGAGGAATAAAGTAATTCTATGATATTTGATATTCTTATATTTTGTGGTACCTAAAAGTTGATTTAACAACTCTTCAAGCTCTCTCTTTATCAATATATTTCTATTATTGGAATATGATAACAATTACAATGGTATCCACAGAAAGGGAGATCTGCTAGTCTAAATAACAAACTCAATGAATCTCCGCGAGAATGAAGGACCAATTTATTTATTTTATTTGAGATACCTTTCTTGCATTCCTCATCTTTCCCCATTCGCCATTCCACTCTCCTCATAGCTACCTCAAGTAAGAATTTCACACGAGCTCACCCTTCTTCTTTATCTGACACCCATTTCCTTCCCCTCCTCCAGCACTATTCTAGCCAAGAAATGCACATAACCTCTTCCTTCTCACTCCATCTGCTTCTTCACACACTCTCACCTCAATTACTCCGCCTCGTTTTTCCGATCTCTTCGCAAACTGGTTTCCTCCATCGCTGTTAAAATGCTTCCCCAAAGTCCTAAGCGCGTTTACGCTTTAAGCAAAAATCGTCCGGATCCAGTAAATAGCTTGGGTTATAATTGGTTGAGAGAGACGAACAAAAGCCATTGGGGTATGGAGATAGCGGAAAAACCTTACTCTCAATTTTTGCTTTTTTCTCAGACAAGTGCGAAGGCGAGCTGTAATAAAATCCTTCAATTATCTTTGCCGTTTATTCCTATTTAAATTCCAGTCTAAGGATATGTATATAAATTGCCGCTCGTTTTGCCCAGTAGCTTCAGCTGGAGGCGCGATGAATCCATCTGTGAAAGGGTTAAACAACCGTTTTATGGGTATCTCCTTCGTTAGCTATCAATGCAACGTTACTTTGGGAGTGTTGGTACAACAAAACGTTAAGTACGCTTTTTAATCAAGTCCCGTTCTCCGCTTTTACTTACAGGATAATTAGAAAACATTACATCCAAAGAGGTGAATAATGAGGAGGGCTCCAGAGGGATTTTTCACAGAGGCCTTTTGGATTTAACCTCTCTTTACATGGGTCTGTGTCATGTTTCAAGTGCTTAAAAAGGTGGATAAAATTAGTTTTCTATAATTTAAGCTGGAATCAAGCTTAAATGATTCCGAGTTGGTTCAGAAAATATTCAGAAATATCTAAACCGCACCCATGTCATGCAATACAAATCATACAAAGTTCTTTAGCCGTGAGCCGCATAGAAATATAGTACCGTTGCGAGAACTGAAATAATTTTCCCTCTATAAAATAAAGTCTATCCTATTTGGCCGGACCCGGTGGAAAGACACTCTGAAGGAAAGAGGAAAACTTTGTAATATTCAAATGGTGTTTATTATACGACCGGTTTCGGCTATGCATCCCTCATCAGATATATGCATTGTACCTGATGATGGTTGTGTAGCCCAAACCGGCCGTAAAATAAATACCTTGTGGATATTACAAAGATTTCTTCTTTCCTGCTTTTTCCTCCATAGGGTCTCAGGAACCTGAGACCGCTATTCAAAATTAGTTCAATTCTACCTGATAGATATTCTCGCAGACGAAAAAATCGCAAAAATACATCAACGAGTGTTTAATTATGATAATATAAACGAAAACGCGTCGTGATACTTGTAAAAATATACTGAAAACTAAAAGATTGTTTCATATATTGATGAATTTTATTTTTGAATTTATATTTGCCTTATACACAGTTAATGTACGAAAGTAGAGAAGCAATGTGAGAATATCGGCCGTTTAAATTTCGTTAATGTTTAATTAATGCTTAGCAGATTTTTTTCTCTCTTCCATCTTTGCAATCTTTCCTTTCTAAATGCAGTCTCTTAAACAGTCTTTATCTTCTAGAATATGCTTCTACGAAGATATGTTGTTCAGTTACGGGTCAGGAGAAGGAATCAGCTTCGAAGGAGGCTGAATCTCAACGACAAGTGAGCCACAAGATCGTTTTTATGCTTCATACCAGCGTATAGAGTATCATAAATGTGGGTTACGCAGCCAATATATACCAACCATCACCAAACAATATTTCCAAATCTTGGCTAAAAACATTCTTAAACGTGAGGTGTTAGGTGTTGTTAAGTGTGTAGACAGCTACAATAACATTCAGCTTACATACGTGGCACAAAAGGCGTGTATCACTTCTTTAGTAGGTATACAAAAACGGAAATTATAAGCTCTTTCAATTGTAGTTTCAGTTACGAATTGGTACAAAATTTTCAAAACTGTAGGAAATTATGAATATTCCCCCGAATGTTTGTGAAGAATCTTGTAATTTTCAATTATATTTATCCATNTAACAATACCCAGGATTTGAAGCAGTTCTATTCTATTCTCCTCATTTATTTAGCTTAAGTTGTCAAAATTTTGTCTCGGATTCTACTTTTAGGGTGGCGTTAGTAATGGTAAGCTCCTTTCATATGATCAACTTAGTGGAATAATTTTCGTTTTGTGCTCAAACAAGTTTTGTTCCCGACGGAGCTGCACCTCATATGACATGTGAGTGGGTTTGGAATCATGATACATTGCGGCTGCCTCGAAATTATCTTTAAGGTCGTTGCATAATATAAGAATATTCTGTGCGATGTTCATCCGCGTCGTGCACAAATGCAAAAGATGGGAGGCCGGGTGTGCATAATTTGGGGGTGCAGAATTAATAAGACATCGTTGCAGACTCGCGATCGTTACTTGTTTGACTTTGATTAGCCTGCTTTTCCAACCGCCATCGATGTTCACGCCAAAGAACCGGAACAAGAAAATTAGCGTGTGCTGGAGAAGTAATCTTAATAATTTAATCCAAAGATTTTCAAAAGATTTCGGCCACTTTCTTTTTTCAGTTACTTGTCAAAATAAATAGAAATAACTATTTTGAATACATAATGGATTTACTACTGAACCTTAATGAATTCATCAATTCTTTATTAATCTATCTAGTTTTTTAAGACTAACATAAATATGCCCATTTGTTGTGAAATGCCGAATTCTGAAGCAATCCCTAATTTCAAACATTGTAACTACACACTGTCTTGGTGAAAGAGTGGCCCACTCATACCTTGCCTTACCGAGCGAAGATTTCAATCAATCCCATCTATAATTTTCTCGAATTAAGAAATCATTTGCATGGTTTTCGATCAACAAATCAAACGAACAAAGAAAACGGTGGAAATCTATTCGCCCCCTTTAAATCTCGTTCCAATACTCTTCCTTGCAACGCTCGACAAACCTTCCTAAATCTTTATTCACATTCTTCCTTCTCCTAAACCCTCTTATCCTTTCAATTTATCATCTCTCATCTCTTTATTCCTCCTCACTTCTCCCGCTCTCCTCTTCGCATTGTCTCCCCTCATCACGCGCACGGCAGAAACCCCATCGGCAACTGTTTTTCTCCACTCCTTACTCTAAAATGCTTCATTAACTCGCCATTGTCACAGTGCTCCTCTTAACTCCCGTCTCCCTTCACCCGTTCCGATCCACACCGCAGCATCCCCCTGGACCAATCAGTCCCCGCGGTCTCTCGTGGGAGCCCCGCTCTGATTTCCCTTTGTGTCCACCAAGAGGCGCCACCTTCGACTCCAGGAGGAGCGGGGCGCCCGAAAGAGACCCAGTGGCGGAAAGGGTGCCTTTGTGAGAAGGGGAATAGCCACCATTCGACAAAAGGGTACGTCATCCCTCTTGACCCCCGCCCTGCTGCCCTAGACTGCCGATAATTAGATATCGTCCCCTCATTACTCTCATGATTGCTTCATTGTGCGGGGCGTGGGAGGGTGCCTAAAAGGCGTGGCGTAGATAAACAATGGCCGGGCGGGTGGGCGTGTCGGATGAATGAAGTATTGTGCTGGGGAGCCGAGAAACAAACCAGAGCATCAAGTTGCCTAGCAACGGATCCGACGCCGGTAGCATTCGAATGGTGGCGGAAAAATGAAACTCGGGATTAACCAGCGCTCCACGAGGGCCTGTTTCTTTTGTTTCTTTCGTTCCTGGGCACTGACGAATGTTGGGCTCATTTCGGGGGTCGCGTTTAAGTTTTAAAGAGGAGATGAGAAGATATATGGATGCAGAGACCAAGGGCGGAAGTTAGATCATCTTTATACTTCCACAAATTCGCTGAATTTATTTGCTTAAAACCTGCTTATGCTTGAAAACACACAGTTGAAATATGCAATTTACTGGTATTTATCAAAGACAATATTTTTCCTACAGAAATCGTATACTCAAAGGTATCGGTCATAATTAAGTGAAATTTTAATTCATAGTGGATGCCGTTTTTATTCGGATTTGCATATTTGCACAGCAAATACATTTTTTAAAGCTTATTTCATTTTTAATAAATATTTAACCATTAAATTTACTCCATCGCATTAATTTTCAAATATTCACATTGACACATTTTATTAATAAAAATTCTAATCAGAATTAGCAAAATATTTTCGTCGTTTATCTTATCGCATTATGCCACCTTTTTACGAAGTTCGGATTCTGCAATCAAGACATTCGAAGCACATTTTTTTGTGACAAATTTAAATTTTGTTCACTGAATCTAGCAGTTAAAATGTCTTACGATAATTGCCTGTAGCGTTCGTTAAAAAAAGACGAAAAGTACGAGAGCTTGACACCATTTTTTCACCATGAAATATGAAAAGAAAAATGTATATGAGTTGGACAGAGAAAATATTTCTCTCGTTGAGAAAAAAGGTTTGCACTTCCTAAAAGCATTCCTAAGACATCAACGTATCTCTGTCATAAATAAAAAAGAATTGCGAAGTATCACCGATGGTTCCTTCTTCAACTTATGCGTACCATGCATTCCGTTAAACTACCCGTCACTAACAGCTTGCGAAATAAAGATATTCAGGTCTTATTGTCCAACACCCGTTAGGTTTGACATTGTCGTAGTAATGAATGCAACCATTATATTATTCTGACGTCACATTCTGCCCATCACCTTCCTTTAACGCTTCGAGTCACGTAATGCGAAAAGTAAGGCAATGGCAAAACGGTATTATGTAATAGGGTCTTAAAAGCTTTTCAGATGGAGAAAAAATATATCCACGGATCCTCCTCCGGTGACTGAAACGAGGAAGAAAAGAATCGTTGAAAAACAAGTGGAGAAAGATAGTGTTTGAGTATAATGAATGGTTTTGTTTTGTCTTAGAGAGAAACTCCATTTTTTACCACCAAAATTAGTTAAAAATTTCGGAAAAAACGGAAAATTTCGTGAATAAGGAAGTAGGAAAATTCGCAGAAACGTAGGTAAGGTGAATGCAAATTGAAGGTATATCATCGTCCACTTGAGGAAAAAAAACGTTTTTACCGATCATAACGGTCCAGATGATATTTTAAACGATAATATTAAAATCTCCTCTAATCTTCACTAAATCATATCTCTCATTTTCTAAAAAAGCATACATGCCAATGAAAGTTAGCCTTAGCGGGAGTAATGTGGTAATCATACAGAAATTAAACACTGTTAGCCGTGAGATAGAAAAATGGAGTATTATATGCTCTGGAAGATGCTGTCAAATCCCTTATTAGATTTTAGCACGACCTTGATGTTAAGCATTCCAGAATAGTGAAATTAAAATTTCTTTCTTAAACATCATTACTCGTTGGATCATTAATTAAATATCATCTATATAATGTAGATATATAGAATATGTTTTTGGATACTTTACAATCATATTTGAATACGAGTATGCAGATTACTTTAAAGTGAAAAATGTTATTTTTCACTGTAAATTGCCACTGTATGTGAAAATTTAAGAAACAAACGAAATTAATAAAAAAGCAATTTTAAAATAATAAATATGAGACAGCATCAACGATAAAGAAGATCCAAGAAGAAAAAGAAAAGTTAAGTCTGAGGTATCGGTGTTTAATTCGAAGAGGGCGATTAAATGCGACAAAAGAATGAAATTGTGCATGGGAGCGAGGGAGAATCCCCTTTGTCCCGGCGGACAAATAGAACACACGTGCAAGTTCCGTAGCCGGTTGGAGAAGGGAGGATAAAGATGCGTGAAGAGACGTAAGGAGCGAAAAAATACTCCTGATGGAAATGCTTAAAAGAAGGCGTTCTGGCTAGCTTCCTTTAAATATTACAACCGAAATCTCCGTCTATTTGGGATACATTCTGAATAGGTGGGGGAATTCTTTGGTTCAAAACATAACTTGAGTAAAATTGCAATCATCATCATTTGTAGCGTAACCAAACAAAGGATACTCGCTATTGATCTTCATTAAAGCATCGTTTTTTATTTTAAAAGAGTTTTATTCCTGTCTATATTCTGCTCCTATGGATTTAATTCCATCTAATATATTCCAATTAGTCAATTAATATCGGCATTAAAAACTACTTCTATTGTTACTTAAAGAAAACATACAAACTTTGGGGTACTTTCTATATCATTTAAAATATTGCCGAATAGATTGCATTTGTGGGAGTTTCATCATTAACGGCTATGAAGAAACAAAATACTGTAGGAAAAAGAATATTGAACTAAATGTGATCAAAAAATATGATTTTTTTCATAATAATACCTCCTGCTTCATATGCACTCAATTCTATGTGGTTCGCTAGGTCACTGCATTCATTTCACTAAACATATTTAAAAAGTCCCATTTCCAGATCATAATCTTCCAATCTAATCAAAACAAGGTGTAGACGGAAAGGACAAGCAAGAAATCGATAAGAAAACTCAAGAGGCGACAAAAATTTTACTCGTAAGGATGAACTCCAGTTGATGAAGGTTTTGAAGTATAAGCCTTTTGAGAGAAGTATCGGGAGAGATTACGACAATGAAGCCGAAAGCTGGATGGCAAACTGAGAATAATTTTATTAGATTAGAATGCAACATCAAGTTTTGAATATCGATCGATGATCTTCATAGTAATGTTTTAAATAAGATCAATCATCTCAAACATTTTGTCCGTCAAATTTCTTAAAAGATAAATTTTACACCACATTCGATTATTTGATGAAGTGAGTTAAAAGTCACTAATTGGTATGTAATACTCAAACACTGGTGGAGGCGATCACCCTTGGCATTTCCTGAAAAAGCATTTACCCACACCAGAACTTCTGATAGTTTACGCTGCGTGCGAGCTTCAATGCAGTGCTTCAAAAACGTTTCCATACCGCCTTCCCTAACCATCATCTATTAATATTAATTAATATTAATTAATGTAAAAACGAAATCAGGAGCAACTCCAATGTTAAAAATATCCACCAAATCACTAAACGGTGATTCTCAGATGTATTCTTACTAGACGAATTTTTCATCTAATGAAAACTGATGGTAAAACAGGATGAGGAACAGGTAACAGCATAAAATACAATAATGTCAAGCACCTCCCTAGATTAGTCCATGGAATCACTATGGGAATCCGTTTTATTTCTATCGGCTCCTAAAGTATGAGTTGTAATACCAAAAATAGGCCATTGTAAATATGAGAAAGTTTTTGTCCACTACGGACTCGCAATATTATCGTTAGAATATTTCCTTCTATGCTTATTGCTCTGACTTTTATAAATAGAAAATATTTCATTTTAATAAAAATATTTTTCAGGTTTAGTTATCACAACTCCGTAAATCCAAGATAAATGATCATTAAAGTGATTTCTTGGAGAGGTGCCAGAGGCAGTTACCATCAACAGGACCCTTTTTAGCTCACTTTTCTTCTTCTATTACGCGAGTGGTAGAAATTATAGTATGAACACTCTTCGACAATTGGTTGGTTATCCTTGACAAAGGGGGTTTAGTAGAAGAGAGACTCTCGCCTAATCTCAGGTAAAATTTGATCAGAAACATTCAGCTTGGCATCGTGGGATATTAAGCCCAATTTGCTATCGAAAGCACTCGCGCAAGGCTGGTCGCAGCCGCTTCGTCTCAGGACTTCCACTTTCGCGGACGAGAAGGAAACAAGAAGTGAGCAGGAGTTACGCACCCGTCGGAAATATGACTGCTGGGAGCATTTTCCGCCACTGTCCTTGTGATTTACATAGGCCCCTCCCATTTCTGCCCCTACCCCGCGATGTCCCACATCCTCGTTGATGCACCGGCGCAAGGAGGGACTGCTCGCTAGCCTTGGCACCAGGTGGCGGAGCGGGAGAGATGAATTGACGGAGACGCGTGATAAATTAACTATTCGCGTACGGGAGAAGCGCGAAGTGTTGGAAATTATGCGTGGGCGGCCCTGCTTTGTTAAGAGGCGCTGTTTGTCACGCGTGGGCGTGCGAGAGACTTCTAGGGCGTTATTGAGAAAATCGGGAGATAATCGGAATGTCTCGAATGGAAACCGAGGAATTTCGTTCATCGGAACGAATCGATGCGGAAATTTTGTTTGAAATGTTAGCCAAATGTGTTTTGTAGTGTGTAATGATGCTCAAGCAACGTCCGTCTTTCATGGAATTAGGTTTTGGGGATCCAAAATCCATGCCAATGAGACATCTGAAGTCTTGTCGTGAAGGAAATACCGGTACTAAGCACAAAGAACATAAAACGACAGTGATAAAGTAGAGAACCTTAAACCCTTCTTTCACTTTCAGGATTGCCTCATGTTGTTGTCACCTCGAAACCTTTTGATTTTTACTTATTGAAGATTAAAGTGGACGTTTTGTGTCTTTGCGTTTAATGCAAATAAGTCCAGTATCACTTGAAATCTTTCAAATTAGCGATTTGTTTCTGCTTACAGCAACAAGTGAAGATTTGGTCAATGTACTCGCATATGACAGAGATATGACGATATTCGTTGAATGCCTTAATGTACATTTAGATTTATACTCTGCGAGCCTCTAGTGGCGTATGGCAAGGGGTGTATTAACAACCCTTATCTATCCTATTAGGTTCTCCGATGCTACGGAAAGAACGACCTGAAGTAATCATCTCTTTCATTGATTTCTTCCTTGTAAAGCTTTGTCGATACCTCTCGGAGATCACACTGGTTTTTTTCCTGGAATTACTATGTCATCTACATCGCCTAAAAATTCTGAACCTATGAATTTTTCGAAAAATTTCCTCCGGTAATCTGATCTTCTCACCTGGAGAAAATTTTTGAAAGGATTTTATAGCCGTAACGCTACAGTAAAAGATGAAATCTCCATTGACGAAACGGGCTGCTCTGCGTTGGACGATCTCTAAATTTGAGACTAGCTATACTTCATTCTCATCCCAAATTACGCAGCAATATTCGAAACTACTATGGGAAAAGTAAGCAATTTCTTCGACTCCAGGTGGGCATCCCCTCAGGGTTAAACTTGTTAATTTTTGCATACTATTCACTTCCTAAAGCATCTCGAATATGAACGATAAAATATTGCTGAGCGTTTAACTCCTAGGTATTTATTGTGACGTAGGAACTCTAAGGGATATCCTGAAATTTGAAAATCTTTGCTAATAACGTTAGTGGAACGTGTGATAGCGGCAGCGTTATGGCTGAGGAAATTTATAGAAAAACCATTTAACCATATAACTAAAGAATAAGATTTAGATTTTTACCCTGAAAGCCGCCAGTGGTGTATGGCAGAGGGTGTATTAACACCTTACCTAATCTACCCTATTAGATTCCCTGATGCTATAAGAAAACAAATCGCGAATTAGATTTCATCGCTTTCTGTGTTCTTTCTTCTGTTTGTAAATAAATATTTCTTTTTCTTAATTATTTCGATAGTATTACCAGATTTGCAGTTTGATGAGTTAATGTATCACATCACAGCGAACATATTTTCAGTCAGGAATTGACTGTATTTGATATCTTAATGAAATACTATTCTTTCCATTTAAGAAAGTGTATTTTCATCATTAAAAGTTTTTAGTATTTTCACCAACTATTGAAAAGCAGACTGCGATCACTGCTTTCCCGAGGCAAGGAATAATTGCAGACCAACTGGGAGATAACTCGGTTTTCTCAGTCAGGCATTCAAATAAATTATCGACGCTTCACTTGGAAGGAATTAAACTTAACAAATTGCATAAAGGTATACTCCCCGAATCTCAAACAATTCGATATTGTAACGATATTTAATGAATTTATTGATGAATGATTATTAAATGAATTTAATTTAATTTTGAAATCATCCATTACTAAATCCATCCATCAAATGATGCATATACACATTCATGATTGTATGTATCATAACGAAAGAACTGATCCAATTTTCTAAGGAAATAATATTAACAAGTTTATTATATTGATTTGCGAGTTCTTCCCGGTATTACCCCATGCCTACACAGAGAATACATTAAAGAATTGCTATTAAATATGAAAACAAATTTCTTGCCTGTACAAATGCATACGTTGTGAAAATGATAATGGAAATTACGAATGATTACATGCTGCTGGTAAGGCCTCTCGGTACTCGCTTAAACTCTTGAGAGTTAAGGTTAAATATCCACAGTCGATAACCAAAGGTCACTTAGCATAAAACTGAGAAATTCCAGTACCACGAATCCTTTCGTGGTTGTATTGGGATCACTCTTAAATATTCATCAGCACCATCTATCTGCTGAAAAGAATGTTACTCCGCACAGGAAATAATCCTCAACGGATAATTGAGCACAACTTACACCGGCGCCGACATAATCGAGCTGGGACGTAAATCAACAAGGAAGCAAAAAAAGAAAGATCGCTGCGATTGTTTTTCCATGCTTGAAAGCTCGATCACTCGCCTTCGGTGCTAAATTTATGCAAGAAAATGGAATAGCAGCGTGGTTCCGCCGAGGAAAGGAAGGTAGCGCTCACAATGCAAGCCAAACAATCAACTCTGATTGCCACAATCGATGATCGGAAACTTCGATAATCGAACCTCAACGAGACGGATGGCATTGAAAAATGGACACACTAAGGAAAAATGATTCTAATGACAGCAAAGCCGACTCGGGGATGACGCCACTGAGAGGAAATCATTGCGAAGCATAACTTGGAGGCGAGAAACATCCCACTTCCCCGCAACAATGCCTTCCATGCTAATGACAGCGCTTCAAATTTATTTTACGAATGCATTACGCGGGCGAAAAAAGTATCATTAAGTGGGGAAAAGAGAACGCAACAACAGAAGGAAACGAGAGAGGGAAAAGAATGACGAGAGGGACAGGACGCAGGAAAAAAAACAGGAAAGAGTAGGAGAGTTGTTTGAGGTGATACATTGTAGGTAGGCATTTCTCCAATGCCTGTCGAGGGTACCGTGACCAGTGATTGATCGCTTCGTTGGAGTTGTGGAATTAATAAAGGGAAACCCAAACTATTGTTGTGCCTCCTAGGTATGAAGTTTTTCACCTGCTCGCATATGGATTATTTTTATGACCGGAATGGTGAAATTAATTTGTATCGTGCCTGAATCCATCCAGTGTGATTTTGACTGAGTCCTAGAGATTATAAATTGATAAATCTCCGTCCTTGGCTAATTACTACATGTTGATGCTTAACAGTTGCATGCGAGATAATGTTAAAGTTTCCTACTCCTTTATTAAAATAAACGATCTACACTTTAGGCAGTATATAGTTTTGAAAGCTTCTTGAGAGCACTACACCTCAGATATTCGAGTGATTGCTAATGTTTCTGCAAAAATAAAAGATCTACATCTAAATAAGTTTCATACTAATAATTTTTTGGTGTTTTTCAGGGAAACATTCACTACACAATCTGCATTTATACACTCTTTAGTGGTTCCATGAGTTTAATCGAGTAGTTCAACCCTTCTAGCTGTATTATATAAAGCCACGTAATGGAATAAACGCATAGTTTCTTTTAAATCTTATTCGATTATCGTCTTTAACTTTCCTGAACAAAATTAATCAAAGTTATAAACCTCTTTTTTCAGACAATACCCATCTTAAATCCCATACTGGTAAAAATTCCAAATTTATCGCGTCTAATATAAACAGAAAATACACGGACTTAGAAAGTAACATAAAATCATTGAGACAGTCAAACTTAGTGTGGCCCTGGGTGAGTTTGTCGCTCCTGATAATACACACAAGTATTCAGCTAGACGGACGGTACAGTTCACATAAAATGACACTCCCGCGCGACAACTACGCGAGAGGCGACCAGCCCAGGCAGGGCCGTCCCAAGACAAGAGCGAGGTGGGTGGTCACCCAGGGCTACGAGGTTTGGGGAACGCATGACGTTAATCCGAGGTTTTTATGGGCCGCGGATTCCTTCGTGTATGATCTCTTAATGGTATACAGCAATATTTGGGGGCTGCTCACAGCATAGATGAAATCCAGTTTGAGACTTCTCTTTTGGATTGATACTTGATTGCTAGCGGAAGTATTAAAAAATAATAATAATAATGCGCATTAGGAAATTTTATAAGAAAATTAATAACATTTTTGAACTATTAATTTCGAATGAAAACTTTCACGAATAAATCGACCGCTATCATAGCTATCAACGATTCATAGAATGCGTTTCTTTCAGTTTAAATCTATTCTCTTAGTTGTAAGATCAAAATCACAGTAACTAGAGTGATAACGAAGGAGTTATATTACTAAATATTACTCGTGAAATTTTTTTCTATGGATACAAAAAACACCTCTTGGAAAAGTAGGAGTTTTTTGTAATGTACGTTTTAAAAATTGAAGGGGCGCCTGCATGACTGCCAGGCATACTCACGAGCCAGCCCTGAAGCCAGGACATATAATCATTGTAAGTCATCACAATCGTTACCAGTTTTCTACTTAAGGATTCTTGAAAAAGCCTGTTATAGAGACATTCTCCGCAGCGATCTCACCTTGGAGGAGGAAATCCGTCTGCTTGTTTTGCATTTCGTAATTAACGAAAAACATCATCACGCTGGTGGCGTGACGAGCATTTCAGCTGAAAAGATTTCAAACGTCGGTTTCGTAGTGAATGTATGCTAACCCCGCATTCACACATCCTTCGCGTAGTCGCTTACACATATTTTAAAACGCATTGAGAAGCTAATGAGCTTTCTATTTCCAACGGGTAATGAATGAGTCATTCATTTCCTGGATAGCAGCGGGAATAGACACCAAATGAAAACCAAACAGAAGTAACCTTTTGTCTATACACAGATTCGCTAAGTGTTACACATTAAAAGACCGCGATTACCTTCCTGAGAAAGAAATCTGCTTTGCATTTCCATGACTACACTAATCACGGAATGGACCCTCGCTTTACGGAATTCATTACCGAGGGCCGCGTTAAAAGCACAGCTCCGCCGGGGAGCGGAAAAACAATCATATTCTTTATCCGTTTTGAAAAAAAGACTAAATGAGCTTCGATTTGCATAAAGAGAAATGACACGATCGACGAGAGAACCTACTCAGCGATATCCGTCGAAACAATTCAGGAAAAACGCTCACGACGGATAAGTTAACGAGTTTGAAAATAAAAGAGTCCCAATTTCACAAGGGAGAAAGTTGACCAGATGATTCGTTTTCGCGAGCCCTTGTTAATCGGAGAGAAATGAGTGGAATCTCGATGAACAGAAAAGAGAAATGATGGCATTTCGGTATAAAATCAAGAGAAAACCTTAACGAGGAAGCAAAGAGTGAGAGAAAAACGTTCCGACAAACTTGCTGAAAATTCACATTTTCAGGTCGGATGCAGAGTCAACCTCGGGCAATAAGCAAGAAAACGCCTTAAGGTGAAACCAACATAGGGCTGTCGATGCTTGAATTCAAGTCGTGGGAACGCCTCCAACTTAAAGATAACGAAAACGATGAACTTCTATCGCTCGTAACAATACATCTACATCTACATTAGTACCCTGCAAGCCGCCTTTCGGCGTGTGGCAGGGGGCCACATATTATATTAACAATAACGAGATCCTAAGAAAAATTGCAAGTAGTGAAGCATTGATGTGACCGTAAACTTAAGAGAATAAAATAACACATGATTTGTCAACAATTCTAGTGTTGTAGAATTAAAACAGACGCCGTTATTGTTTGTATGGGAGTCAGAAAAGAAAACTTCAACTCTTGGGACAGTTGCGTAACCACGGGTGGCCACACATCTGGAGCCAGTACCTACCAGTTATGTACACATCATTTGAACTTAATCAGAATGGCCACAACTATATGACACAAAAGCGACTTTAGTTCCAGTGAAGGATACTTCCGAGATATATCATCTGGAGAAGTACACTAGCTCAATACGACTTCAAATGTCAATAATCTACAGCAATTACCGAAGTGTTGATAAGTGAAATTCTTCTTTCTAAACAAGTTTTTTATAAAAAGACTGAATATTTTCGAAATGGACAATATTAGAATGCGATATTATACGTGGTTACGTCTTTATCCTGGCGAAATGTACGTATGTATGCACGTATTGGATGCAGTAAAGTGTGCTATTAGTAAGGTAATTGTTCTGCATTTACGAGGATATTTCCAATGTACCTGTTCTGGTTGAATCAGGAAAGCAAAGGAACGTAACCATGTCACTCCTCATGTAGTATTTACCTTTTACATTTACAAGTTAAGCCTGCAAGCCATCAGTGGAGTGTGGTGGGGGGTGCTTAACACCGATGTCTCTGATCTAACTCGTAAGACTATTATCTTCTCTGAAGGACCGCGGAATACAACCAGATGCTACGATTGATTTTGCGACTCCTTTTCATTATCACTTGGAGTTCGCGAACGTAGATTGCTGGAATAATAAAACTAACTTCTTCGCCGACGAGCTCTGCACTGATCATTTTTTCGAAAAGGTTCGTTTGGTAATCTTGTCTCCTTTCATCAAGCAAATACTACCCGAGGAACTTAATCATACCTGTAACTGGCTCAATGAGGAAAGCAGAGGCAATCTACCTCACTCCTAATCCTGCCTTATAGATTTTATCGAATAGCGTCGGAAGAATCTCTAAATCCGTCAATGTTTCTCAAAATGTTTCTCCGATACCAAGATCCATTTTCTTCGTTTTCTTCATTACGCCTGATGAACCTTTTATTGTGTATTCAAATGTACGCCTCTACTAAACGAGCGTAGAATCGAACCCATCAAAAATCTAGATAGCGAAGTTTTCGCGACCACAACACACTCAAACACGCCTCGCATAGTATGACAAAGTAAAAACGCGGAGAGAACCTGTAGAAAGAGAGATGAAGAGCGGGGTCGGGCGGGGAGAGGTATTAGCAAAGGAGGGATGGGGGAGGCATACAAATGACACTGGGAGCCGAGGCAGACAAACAACTATAGTAGGAGAGGTGAGAGAGGGAGGGGGCGTGGGGCAAAGTGGCTTGCTAACAAAAGTGATGGCTGAGGGAAGGGAGAATTCTCTCCAAAGAAAATAAAAAACGGAGGGAACTACGACGGTTCCAGAAAGAGCAGCAGTATTCTTCCCCCACCTCTTTCCACCCCCACCCCACGCGGGCAGCATAAACCTCCTTAAGGGACAAAAGACTTGGAAAGCCTGGACAACGGCACACGGTGACGTCACGGTCTTATTCTCTCCACGAAACCTCTCTCTCTCTCTTTATCCTTTCTTTGAGAACAGGCCGCCTCCTTTTATACCCCAGCATCCCCCTCCAACTTATCTTTCCTCCCCTATTCCATCTCTTTCTCATTTTATCGGACGCCCTTTCTTTCCCTTCCCCTTTCCGATTACGCACCCTTTCTCCCTTTCCTTTATCTCTCGTGGCAATCCTTTACGACCTCAGGGGGGCACAGCGCAAGTCCTCCACTCATATTATAATATGGTCTCTCTCCTATTTTAAGAGATGCGAGAATTGGCGCAAGAGGGGATTTGTCTGAGGAGTGTGCAACTGAGTCTTAGCAATGATGGTGGGGAAATCGGATTCAAAAGCGATTTCTATGTCAAATTAGAAAATTGGTGTATGAAAAGATTTATACAAGCTGCATTTAATTTCCTAGTGGACCCGAGAGCTTTTGATCGTGGTGCTGAGATGGAGTTCTTTCAAGGTGAAATTATGCATCCCAAAATACTTTCACGTCCTTCGGTATACTGATATACTTTTCTACTACCGATGTTCTACCTGTTTATCATTGATATCTCAGTAGTTCTTTGTAGAACTTCTTCGGTAGATATTATCGGTAGATATTATCGGTAGATTTCTCTTTGGCTTTGTTCAGTGTATTTAGATAAAACAAAGTTCCTTCTTTAATTCCCCTTCTAAATATTCGTTATTATTCGGATCACAGGCACAAAAAAATATTAAGGGAAGATGTTTTTACTGAAAGATAGATTTTGATAGTTGCATGGAAATTTTATCACCATGGAATAACATCAGCTTAACACTTAAAATATAGCACTTTAAATTAGTTCTTCATTGAAATTACTTATTAAATTATCAATCCATAAGGTTGCGTTTTCTTTTACGAATAGTAATAAAGCGACTATACTTTTGATCAAGGTGGATCTTAAAAATTAAATCCTTTACTGGACGAATGTTTGAATCATTCAATAAATCACGAGTACTCAACTATTTATTATTAAAATGAAATATATTATTCCCATAACTTTCTAAATAAGAAATTATTGGGCAGTTTCTCTCCATACATCTCCCATTGCTACTTACTCTTATGTTAGAGACTTGTTGTAAAATCTCCTTTACAATAACTCCTTCATCTACATTTTATAGCGAATCGATTTTCTTCACCAATCAGAGCTTCTTTCTCCCTTCCCAATTTCCTTCACTTTCCACAGTTAAACAATCATGAGCATTTTAGAACACGTGCCTCGAAAGTGGAAGACTTCTGCTCATATTCCGCTCACGTTGATATTTTTCACTATTTTTTTTCTTTGGATTTCAAAAGACAAGTTTTTACGGACAAATTGTTCTCCTGATATTTACAACCACTCGATAATTCTATTGCATATGGAACTCAGTATTAACTCCGATACTTCTCTAGATCAATGAATTAAATTAATTCATCCTCTTCTTCTGTTAGACACAGGAGTAAAAATCTTTCAGGAATTGCTGAAGTATTCGTTCGTCTCTTCCAAACCTAATCATCGCCGCCCAAGTGATTGAGTCGGAACCCATAATCCTAAAGCCAGCCCTGCTATGTCGTTATGGAAGTAAACTAAGTATTTTATAATGTATGCAGAGTATTTTAATGGATTTCTCCCCACCACTTCACTGTTACTAGGCATACGTCCTTCCCTGCACCTACCCATCCTCAACTCCCTTAAGAATCCCTTTTTAACATTCCCTCGCTGCTCTCTTTATTCCCCGCATTCATCCCTCCCTTCATTCTTCTACACCCTTTTTCCTCCCATTTCGGAATCATTTTCTCCTCCCCACATCTGTCTCTTCGTCTCCCCCTCACAAGAGAATACAATTCCTTTGTGGCTGCATAACCTCAGCGCCTTAGGGAACCTTACAGCAGTTGACTCTCCGTTCAACAGGTATTAAGAAGGAGACCCTAGCGGAGATAAAACGGGTCCCCAGGACGGAAAGAAACGCGGTGTCTGGAAGGAGAGAATGGGAGGGATTAAAAAAGGAGTAGAAGCTGTTTTTTATGACAGAGGGATGTGGGTTGGAGAGGGGGTAGAGGAAGGACAATTCCTCTCACCGCCCCTGATTCTACCGTCAGTGCTGTCAAACGAAATATCGTCGTTTTTCGTTAATTTTTTTGTTGTGATTAAAACCACATTTCCGTTGCGTATAATGTTGTAAGGAAATAATAACTTATGTGAAATGAATGATTTATATTGACCCTTAAGCTTGTTTGTTATTTGAAATTTATAGTTTATAACATTTTCTAAACGCGTGGACGAAATAACGAATATTTTCAATTTTCTAAGGATTAGCAGCAGAATTAGTTATTTGTTGGATAATGAATGCAACATTAGAACTATTCAAATTTTAATACAAAGATTAATTTGTCTCGCATTAACTAAAAAATTCTGTCTCGAGTATAATAAAATACTGGGCTAGTTTTTAATATTTTCTCAAGTTGGCTACAGGAAACATTAGTAAAAATAAATAATAAAATAATGATATCAGCCTAAAGGTATCATCATATTTTTTGTATCAGTCTCTTGAAATTGTTCGTCAAGATTTATCGCTATGTAAACTCAAATTTATTTCGTTTTTCGTTATGTCGCTACGGTACACTTCCTGTGCAACGCTTTCTAGCTAAACCATACTATTCTTCGCATTCTTTCCCCTCCTTCTTTTCCTTGAATGCAACGCTCTCATTTGTTTCTTGTCTCTTTCCTTCAATCCGTCCTTTGCCTACCAAAAGGAATGTCTTACCTCCTCACCTCCTACGCTACTCCTTGTCTTTAGCTTCACTTCCATTTAATCCTTCTTCCGGGTGCTCCTTTTTCGAGTCTTTAAAGAATCCCTATTGTATCTCCCAATCAGAATGGTCTTCTCTTCCACTTGCTCCTCCCACGCCGAGAAGCTGGGATTGTGACCCGTAAGATTGATTAGTTATTCAACCGTTCCAGCCGGTATGACGCAACAGTCCATCATTCAGACATGTCGAGAATGGACAAGGAAAAACTATTTCATCGCGATTCCGCACACTAATTTTAGATGCTTAGTGCTCAAATAAACGCTGAGAAAAAAATGTCTACAAGTCTAAAGACTTTACGTTATATGAAAAGAAAATTATTTGCGCAAATAAATGCGGAATCTATGTAATATACTATTAGAGCTTGTACATAATTCGATTTTTATACGTGATCACCTCTCGAATTTTTACTCATTTAATCCAAAAGATTTTCTATGGTTATCAAATAAAGTGAAGCTAATCCTAGAAAATTATTTCAATTATAACAAATTGATATTGAACATACATATTCTCATCGGTAATAATGGCAATGAGGGATCAAATTTACACATTTTAGCATTAAGTAAAAAATTCAAGTCAAGATAAGCGACTATATGACAATATTTTTGCATGTTTTAGATACTAGAAAGTAGGTCGGAGTCGAAATATCGAATTTCCCCCATAGATAATGAGTTTACTCCGTCCAGAAAATCCACCGCACACTAACTACCAGAGGTTATTAGTGCGTGCTGGCCGAGAAACTTGACGCGGCCTTTTCGTTACTTCCATAAACAAATGCCTTTTTTTACATTTTTTGCTTCCTAATCTTGCTAATGGTGCCAAATGAAAATAGAAAATCTTCCCTTTTAATTTTAGCGAGAGAATGCCGTTTTCTAATAACAAACATATCTGAGATTCTGAAATATAAATATAATTTCGATGTTCACAATTTGAATTGAGGCAATATGCAATTGAAGAGTGGCCTTTGGTTTCACGTGCGGCCTCTTTAATAAGACGATATGGCAAATGCGGCCTTTCAATAGAGAAAGGTTCCCCTATCCTTGTATTATACTGTCGTGCAGAGATCTATAAGTGATAATTTGTTATTTGAGCTTCATGTAACTCTCATGATCAAATGCCACGAAGAACGAATGTAGGCAAATAGAAAGGGAATGCTTCAGCTGGCATAATACGTACAATAGAGAAAATTGAAATAGTTGAAATTATACAAGAAAACGTACAACAAATTTCTGTGTTCACTGCTTGACATTTCTGAAAAATTAGATCAACAGCTAAATATTTACCCAAAGAATATCTTCAACAAGAATAAGGCTTTATTATTTTCATTGATTTCACAGACTTTCAAAGAAAGGCAAGCCCAACAGATTATAAGAAGAAAGAAATGTTTTACATATAAATGCCTGCTGATGAGTTTTAGCGTCTCAATGCTTATTGCATCAGCTACTTCATCGCACTACTAAGCTTAGAATTTTTGATAATTTCGACTTTTTATAATAATTATTTGGAAATAATATAATATTAATCAGAATTTTAAATTTACAGAAAATTTCACTTTCCGCAACAACTGCTGTGTTTTGACAATCTGTTCCCTAATGAGGGCGGGTCAACCAGGGGCAACGTGCCCTGGGCGCAAGCTAGTAGGGGGCTCAAACGTGGAATATAATCGTGTACTTCAACTACTTTCAGGATAATTTATGACAGATAGGAATTCTATTTCACTGCAATGCTCCAGATATTTTCACGTTGGTTTCAAATACCTATCTTTGAATCACCTCTCTCAAATTGATGCGAAAACTTCTTTCCTCGGTATTATTTCATTGGCGAGATGCTATTTGTTGTAAGAAGCAGTGGAAATACTTTGGGAACCATCGAGCCTGGCAAAGCCTCTGAATATAATATTTATTACAGGTACAAAGATCTAATCATGTTCACGTGAGCAGTGATAAACACGTCCCGAGTTAACAGCGGATAACAATATCATTTAAATATTTTCCAAAACTCGCGGTGAGTTATGACCTTCCTTCAACCCGCTCGATCCTTTGAAAAGAGACTCCGTATTCAAATTTTCGGAGATGAGCTTCTATTTATGTACATGCGTTCGCTTCGAGGCGCAATTTGCCATCTATTCGCCGCGAAAGTAATCACCCGCACAAGCAACTTGGACATAACCAGAGAAGGAGCTCCAGACAAATCCGCTTCGTGTCGAAAAGAAACAAACTGCTTATCTGAAAGTGCGCGCGAAGAGGCAGAGATTAATAGCCGATGGAAAAACTATCGGGACAAAGAATAAGAGAGAGAGTTTTTTGAAAGGGAGAAAAAAGCAGTGGCATTTGTAACGCGATTTCGAGAGTAGCGCCGGAGACGGATGGAGGAGGAACTATAAATAAAAACTGTTGGCGTCTGGAGGGGATTTCTTTGTAGCCATTATCATCGTCCTGGAAAGGGGGTTCTTTTGCCGAATCGACCACCCCATCATTCTGTGACGACTCCCGCACATCCCCACCACTTTCCCACGCCTCCAGGAGCCTCCTACCTCCCACATCCCATTTACACAAATATACCATTACTCATTGCCTCCCCTTCCACCGACTGCCGACTTGGGATCCATTCTGTTCCTCGGCAACGCTGATTTTATTGACGACTGATGTTGAGAAATGAATCCTCCTAGGCTTTTCCTCACCAAGGTGGGAAATAATTTCTTTCCAATAAATGCCACTCTCTGGTGTAAACACAACGAGTTCCGTAAGCCGAGGAAAAACATAATATAAATGTTTGCGCACTGACGTTCTCCACGCTTTTTATGTATGCTCGTGCGTGTGGTTGGTTGCGGTCGTGAGCGCGCATTCTTATACATATAGGAGCACGAAACTTCTTGCCTTAAATGAAGGATGGTTCCGTTACCTAGTGTTTTACCTTTGGGAGTATTTAAGTAGACAAAAATGGGACCAGGTGCCTACGCTGAGGGTGATAATTAAACCTTTGCGTAAGAAATGACGAGTGGGAAATATCTAGGTCTATGCTTTTCATGAGCGATCACCAATCGATTTCTTGAAAAACATATCCGTATAGTAGCTTATAGACACAATAGAATTTCATGGCAGTCACAATCCTTTGGAAAGGCAAGGGTCAACCACATTTACTTCAATTCAAGACGCGATTTATTGATTTATGACCCAATCATCAACGGGACTTGTACAATTTCTACTTAAAATGTCATAACTACATGAACACTTTGTAACTATTAGCACGAAAGAAACTAATGACAGAATTTAATTAAAAAATTGGATAAAACGTACAAAAAAGTGCAAAGTACAAAGTATTATGTGTGTCCTTTATGAAACGCTTTTCTTTAACTTTGACTCCGAGGGACCCCAAGCCATTCATTCATCGGTATCAGTCAGAATTAGAGTTGCCACATCTACCGGTATCCCGGATTTTGAAATGTTCAGAAAAATCTCCACAGTGTTAAGATGTGAAGATAAAATTTTTATGAATATCAGCAGCTTGGTTCCCAATAAAACTGAAGTTCATATTTTCTAGTGTTATTTTCAAATACCATCACGTAAATATTTCAAACATCTATGTCAAAAAATCCAGAACTTTTAGAGGCTACCCAGATCAATTTGAGGTACGATTTCAGATGATAAAAATTATATAACTTTACTTAAAATCTATATTTTCGATACAATTATAGAATGAAGTATAGTGAAATGTTATAATCATGGTACTCTTGGGGATCATGGGAAATACCGAGACTTGAGTTTCGGCATACAAGATGGTAACTCGATACATTAGCTGGGATGCACTGAGATACCAGAATCAGGTACCGAAAATAAACCGATGTAAATTCTTAACTTGCGCATTTAAATTGATTGATAAAAACGAGTACTAAGAATGCATACGAAGAAAAATACATTCCGCATCGACAAATGCATGGAAATGAGCACATAGTGAGTTTTCTATGAAATGTAGCATCTTCATATTGAGATCAGAGCAATTCTCACAAAGAAACAACAAGTGAAATTGCATAAGTGCTTTTTCCTTCCAGAACAACTTTCTGAATTTACATTGAAATCCTTCATCTTGAACGCAATGTGAAATTAAGACGCATGAAGGATGAATTAAAGCTAAGACAAAAAAATTCAGATGGATGGTGACCGTTTTGTTGATTCTGAGACGATTAATATTCGTACATCGCAGCACTCACCCGTTCCACTCTTCTCCCACTGCTCTGGATGTCAAAGTGGCTAAACTCCGTTAACCTGTAAGATAAAGTATCTCATATTATTCCTTCATTTATAAACTACTTCAGTGCCTTACTATCTAATAGTAAAAGACTTAAAACTACAGTTTTCCAGTAAAATAATATATTTAATAAAGGCGGAAAAATGAAGGGTTAAAAATGAACTGTTAAACGTAATCCGATGTTGGGGTTCTCCAGTAGCTGTATTAAATTCGTTACATCAAATTTTAATCAAGCTGTTTGATTATATGAGTAAAATGTCCAGTTTCATATCAGAAGTAATCAGAGTTCTCTTCGAGTTGGGAGCGTGGCCGGTCGCTCATAACTTTTTTTACGATGTCCAAACGATTCTTCGAGCGCATTTCCGGATTCAGGAGAGTTTTTGAAGTTTTTCCACGATCACTAAATATCTACTACAATTATAATAACGGAACATTCACTTTAAAAATTAACTGGATTGATTTCATAAGGAAATTGTCTTAGATCGCCCCCTCCCCCACTCCCCCCTATTCTCCTGATTTAGCACCCTCAGACTTCCATCTGTTCCCAGACTTGAAGAAATTTTTTCTGGGAAGCGCTTCACTTCCAATGAAGAAGTTGAGAGGGCCGTAGATGGATATTTTCACACAAACAAAAGACATCTACTGTAACAATACGTGTAAACAAACTACTTGAGAGAACAAGTTGAAACTTGTATTACGAACTAATGACACGTGCGCCCAGGCAGGGATCATACATTTTTGCTAACTGGAACGCCATCTCTTTGTCAGGCCTAGAAATGTTCACCTTACCCTCGTATAATATATTTCATTAGATCTTAATCACGATTCTCGCGTGTACATTGATTTGAACGGATACAGTTTACATGATGCGATGAAACTTTAGAGGAAGGAACTTCCTTCTAAATATCTCTTTCCTCTATGTCATGCTTTTCCCATTTACAAAAAATTTCTCTGATATAAACTCTGATAATATTGCAAGAGAAAATTTTGAGTTTAATACTGATAAATGAGTTCAGTCACATTAATTTTATACGGTATAATGTTTTCCTTAATTAAATATTCAACAAAATATTAGGAATAATAAATCGTATGATAGTTATAAACAATAAAAGCGGTCTTAACATAGTGAAATCCCATAAAAGTGAAGACACAGAATTCCACAGAAAATATATTTCCGTAGATATTCCTGTGGAACTTAGAAATAGCCGTTTTCTTCGTTGATTTTATAGCTCATAATTTGGCCGAAAAATTATGAATTGATAAGCCGAAACTGACAGTTATAAACAATTTTATCTTCTATCATGCATCCGAAACTGCCAAAAAAATAAAAATTATGAAATAGCTAGATCATCTAAATATAATTTTTGACGGACAGAGACGGAAAATTAGGAATGAAAAGTAAATCATTTATCATCAAAACTCCGACTTCTTTCTATGCTGATAGCTCAGCCGAAAATTCACTGAGTTGTTTCGCAAAAAAATAACCGTTACTTTTGTCAATACAAATGAGATAAAAAAACATGATATGTTTTAAAAATAAAAAAGAATGAAACTAAAAAGGTTGAATAAAATGAACAAATTTTAAATCAAGCACTTAATGCCTGTAGGAAGAAAGATGACTTTCATGAACAGATTTTGAATCCTTCTTAAAGTTTAATTACATCGGAGCATATAAGGTTTGTTTATCTTTCGACTTTTTTAGGAAAAAAATACCTAAGCAACGTGATCCGGAAAGAAAAATCCGCTTTGGTTCCATTATAATTGAGCACTCTTAGGAGGGAGTTAATATCTCTTTCCAGAGTCCGAAATTTCATTCCTAACAAGACACCCAGGAAGGAGTCTCATGTTAGCTCATTGCTCTCCTAATAATCTGAAAGAGCCCTACAATAACAGTCAAAGTGATACGAATACGAGAAAAATGGAGGGAAAAGAGAAAATTTCGCTCAAAGGCATCCCTCCCTCTTCTACGTCGGAAAAGTCTTTCCGCCAAAAAAGGAATATATATATACACACAGAAGAGAACTTGGGGGAGAGTTGGAAGGGGAAGAGAAAAGGAATGGAATGGGAGTAAGGGGAAGAGCAGACGGTGGACTTTGGTCAGTCATTAATAAAGGAGCTTTGGAAGAGTCCAGGAATCAGAAGCTTTACTTCCATCTTGCTCATCCCTTTTGAATAGCTGCTGAGACGCCTAAGAGCCACCCCTTTTCCCATTCAACCCTCCTAACTTCCTTCTCTGCCATTAGCATTTACTCTCTTCATCGTTACAACTGTGGTCCAAAACCTAAATGCACTCAATGGTTTTGAGGCAAATGAGGCAAATTTTCACAGAACCCTGTATCGATCAGGTTGAGTTCGGTGATTTCTGATTATGATCATCCGGAACGGACTTTCAGTTTTTATTGAGATACATCCTTAAGAATATCAGTGAAATTCGCGTATGGGTAAATTTGACTTCAGGACAACCTAACCTACTGTATCATTTGTCTTCTGGATAAAAGTAAAAATTAAATTTCTGGAATCCATTTTAGTAATGGCAATTTTATCATACGACAAGGATGCTGCAGTTACGAAATCAGCGATTCCTTTTCTACCGTATATTACAATTCTTTTAGAGAAAAAACAACATCCGTTCAAAAGTTGAGTAGTTATCCAAGAGATATTGTAGATAAATTACATCGTTATCATTCAAAACCACGTAGGAGGAGAACGATTCGGCATATGACAGGGGGCGCAAGCACCATGACTCTACTTCCCAATCGATTACTTTCGTGTATCCTAAAATGAATTTTTGGAACTGCTAGGTCTATCATCTATTTCCCTGATTTCTATCTCTGTGTCTGAACGACCTTTGTAACCGGGATGACGGATGAAATCAGCTACATCTGCTAAGAACGTATTTTCTCTTAAATAATTAAGTCAATTTAGCCTTTGTTTCCTTAATCTTCTAAAGATTCCAAGCCTGCCTCCTGAAGCATCCGAGTAGAGCTCCACAAAGATACGACTTCTACGCTTGATTTTATTATTTCAACTTTCATCGTGCCTTCTCTAAATCCACACACTACAGTTTAGGCCTAAATAACGCTAAGTAACATCGCTTACGGACTGTTTCATCACTTCCACCGACTATTCTCTTCACGAATCCGTGTTTCGTAAGTGCTCGTCCATATACGTGTATTACGGATGTGAGTATTTGAAGGGCTACTCCAAGATATTTAACCGATTCTATTGTTGATGAGGTTTTCTTCGGAGGCTGTACGAATAATCATTGTCAATAGATTATTTTTTTTCGAAGAAGATGATTACTGAGCATTTGTCTACGTTGAGCTCTAATTGCTCTAAATCTCTCCGATTTCTCTTTTTAATTTCAGCTATTTATTTACTCCTAGATCTTATATGGTTTGAATTTTCATCTTTCCGTCTCACATAGATTGTATATAAAGTAGCACGAATATACGAGGCCTCTTGATGTCTTTCTATTAGTTCTTAGAATCTTTCATTCTTCTTTCATCCTTCTTGCTCCACCAACTTCTTAGTCAGGCTCCTTTCATTGCATTCAACCCTTTCTTCCATCTTCTCAACCATCCCTGTCTTTACCTCCACAAAGCACGCTCTCTCTCTCTCTCTCTCTCACCTAAGAACACCACGGAGAACTTTTCCACGGAAATCCTCGCAGAAGCATACTCTGTATAGTGTTCCACGCAGAGAAAGGAAAACCGCGGTGTTTCCTCCAAGAAAGATTCGCTTCTCCTAAACAAGCGAGTATCCCTCCCCCAAAAGACTCACCCTACTCCCTTTTGACCCCTTTTTCAAACCCCTCCCACCCTTTTCCACTTAGCCGAATGAGTTTTCGACATTTCAATCCAATCCTCCTTCTTCCCTTTCCCTTTTTCCGTTCCTTTCTCTTCCATTTCTTTTCGATAACCCGCTGATTCCGTCCATTTCCCGATCTCCCGCTTAAAATAAACAGTTCCCATGACATTCAACGCTCTCTTAAATGGAATCTATTATCCATGAGCAAATGAAGATTTTGGATGAGGAATTTACCTAATGGGTTTTCCGACTGAAAAATAAAAGGGTTTGTTGCATATGCATGCTAGACTCTCTGGTTTAATTCCCTTTTTTCCTCTCTCTCAGTTAACCGGGAATTTTTTTGGGTCATTGTGAGGCTGGAATACGTCGTCGCAGCAGAAACGTGAACTTAACTAATTAGTGAAATTAGGGAGCGACGGCGACGGATTCTGAAAAGGAATCCGAAGAAAGGGGCGGAATGTCGTGAGAGGGACAAAGGGTGTGTCCAGATAGGAGCCGAAGAGCCTTATGAAGAAAGGGTTTTCGGAAACGTATAATTAAAGCAGTGAAAAGAAAAGTAACTAGGCTGACTAAAATATTTCTCAATTAGCATATTCCATATTTACTTTAATGTTCTTGAGACTGGAGAGTTAGTAGTTTACACGGTATTTGAAGACTAGTAGGGCACATATTTTGTATGACTACGTAATCAGGGGGCAGATGATTTCCCGTGTGAGTGCTTGAAAAAGTTATGAAAAAGCTGTGGATGAAAACGTTTCCTAAAGATAGGCCGACCCAACGATTTCCGAGCGATTCGAAGACAGGCACTTCAATTTCAATCAGTAAAATGGGATACATTCTTCCGACTATTTTCGAAGAATGTTATTATATTTGAACGCAACTGGGCCATTTGAATCTGGTAGCATCTTTTCTGAAGGAGAGAAAAATTTGCAAAATTAATGACGCAGTCTTAACTTGTTGGGATAATTTGATGAATAGTAGTTTTAAAAGATATAATTTGAAANAAGATTCGCACACATCCCATGTGCTGAACAAAATTGATCACTTGTACAATTTAAATTTTAACTGGAAGAATTCCGCTGAAATTTTTCAACACGCTCTCAATTAACTGACCTAAAATGGATCGGATATAAAATAAAATTTTTGTTCAGTCTTAAGCTCGATTTGTAAAGTTGTGTAAATTGCCATTTATCACTCATTAAAAATATTAGATAGAATTTAAAATTAACGAAATATTATTACAATCAAATATTTCTGGTATGTCGCAATAACTACAAACAATATCAACAGGGAATAACTACGTATTCATATTTCTTATATGCATTACTAATACTGTAGTGTACATTTATCTCATATCACATGTGTGAAATTTATAACACCCTTGAGGGATGTTGAAGTTGAGGGATGACATGAAAGTTTTGTTTGATTCATAAGGACAATTTTTCAATATGAACTAGGTACATATACTATTTAGGATTAATAAAAATATAAGAAATAAATTTAGAAATAGAAATACTATGAAAGTATCTAATGCTTCGGGATTTGCATTGTGGCAAGTCTTCATTAAGAAAAATAACGAAACGAAAACTTCCACTTTTACCTCAGAATTCGTTTTGTTTGACGACCAAACTTTCGACCCCCTGGGACAGCATCAGCTGTATAAAAACATGGCCGTCCAATAAAACCTTCTGTGATATAGGTAGAAGTTTTTCCTTCATTAAATACTATAAAACTTAGAGCTACCTTCAATAGGCAAAGATAAGTGGCTCTTCAAACATTATTTCTAGCTAATAGCTAATTTCTAGTAATACTTGAGATGGAAATACCATAGGAATTAAGAAAATGAACCTAAGTAAAATGAACTCAAAGCATACATCGCCTACTGCAGTAACGATATGTCCGAGTACACAATTTCACTCAGTTGTAGGATGTAATGAACTCAGCTTCCGTTCAAAACTGCATCTTTGTAACTGCATACTCCTACTATATAATATTCGGCTATTTGGCTTAACGAGTTTTACGAGCTCTATTTACAATGTTCTAGATAAGCTTTTCCTCTAGCCCTGGGGGGAAATGACTATTTTTGCATGAGATGGACTAAGTCGACCCGCATATTAATAACTTTAATCTCACGCCTCTCTGTTCTCCTATTCTTACACACTTCTTTACTGGTGTGGATCTCTTTCCTTTATCACCGCCAGCCGTAATGCGCCCCACCTTTTCCTTTTATTCCTTATTTTCCCCTCAAAAAGCTGTCTCCCATTTTCTCCCATACCCAATCCTTAGATGAAGTGTGCGATGCTTATTCCGAAAAGGCAGAGAGGGTCAAGCAAAGAGGGGAATGGTATGTGGGTTTAAGGGTTTTTAAAAAGAAAAAGGTGGGTATCTGTTTAAGTCTCAATGGCTAACGTTTTGATGCTCCAGCAGTTTACCCCGAAAGGCTGAGATTTTTTTCATTCAACTCCCTTTCGTACATGCATTTTCAGTATTTCTCCGAAGCGATCGCTTGATCAATCATTTGCAAATTTCAATTCAAAGACGAGCAAAAGATAAAAATAAAACCGGTTAACTCCATGAAGGTTTTCAATATAAAATTTTCATCTTGGTGTAAGGCGGGCATTAATTCAAAGTTAACTAGGGTGCGCAAAACGCTCGAAATATTCTTTGAAGAATGTAAGGGAATATGTGAGAAGATGTGTGTACTGGTCTATGAAATAGTGCGAGAAAATTATGCTAATATAGGAAAGCATGGAGTTATTTCACTGTTATGACTATGTGTTGAGCGTAATCTTATTATGTTATATGATAATAATCTCTTCTCATAATTAGTGTTGATCACAGGTATTTTGAGTAAGTTAAATATGTAATACAGTACGCTGTAAATATTTAGTGTATTTTTATGTTTGTCATTAATATATCTTCATTTATCATTTTTTATTGATCTTATCGTGTTATGCGGTTTATTTTTTTCATCCCCCTTCTCAATGGGTCCAAAAGTCACGTGGCATCTATTTTTCCGTCAACCATGAGTAGTGAAAATTTATTCTCACAAGCCTACTCTTAAAAAGTTTTTGAAGATATAAATCGGTACTAGAAGTTAGACTCATGAGAGGATTAATTACTATTAAAATCGCCAAAAAGCTATTGTTTATCGTTGAAGCTGTTAACTTACGATAATATCGGTTAGTTATGTATGTTTCACAAAATTCTTACATAATACTGATTCGTTTCTGAGTAGTAGAAACTTAATTTAGGCTTTGCTTAATAGCCTTTCCAAGACCATTAAAAGAGTATATTAAAAATTATTGACCAATAAAGGTCGATAATTTTTTATATTCTCTTAAGCGAGAGCCTTCAATAACAGGAGTTTTAGCTGTTTAGCTAAATAAAAGTTTTTACATAAATTCTAATTTAACGTTTGCGTTTTTAAAGTAGAAAAAATCCGGTCATAAATGGGCCAAGTAACTCGTTTTTGTTTTAGGAATTCCGTTAGTCTTTCGCCAAAGATTGAATTTAACAATCAAGTTGGACGACTAAACTGGATGACCAAAGATGGCCATTCTTTTACGACCATATATACTTCACGAGTTAATACTTCCTTATTGCTGAGAGGAAACCATTTAAAGTACCAAGAGCTAAGCCGCTTCCACTTTATGAAATGTATATACCTTCCTGAAGCCATCAAAACATCGAAAGTCATTTTAATAAAAGTCATTCTCATTGGCGACTGCATGCGTATCCTCATGAGATTAATATTTATAGGATTTTAGTGCGTGCTCTGGAGATTTCATCCTTAAATAGAAAAATCTCATTTGTCCTCTTTACATTCAATTCAGTGAAAATTTTTAGTACAGAGTAGAAATGTTAATAAACTACTCCTCGTCGATCGCTAACCATTTAAAAGTCTGACTAAACTAAAATGAAATCGCTTCGACTGAAACTTAAATTTCCCTACTAAATGTTAGTATTGGTTTATTATTGGATATAATATTTAGTAGGAAAGAGAAGTTAAGTTTGACATATGTGAGGCAATGATCGCCTATAGAACTGATCGCTGATGAAGTAAGATTCGCACACATCCCATGTGCTGAACAAAATTGATCACTTGTACAATTTAAATTTTAACTGGAAGAATTCCGCTGAAATTTTTCAACACGCTCTCAATTAACTGACCTAAAATGGATCGGATATAAAATAAAATTTTTGTTCAGTCTTAAGCTCGATTTGTAAAGTTGTGTAAATTGCCATTTATCACTCATTAAAAATATTAGATAGAATTTAAAATTAACGAAATATTATGACAATCAAATATTTCTGGTATGTCGCAATAACTACAAACAAAATATCAACAGGGAATAACTACGTATTCATATTTCTTATATGCATTACTAATACTGTAGTGTACATTTATCTCATATCACATGTGTGAAATTTATAACACCCTTGAGGGATGTTGAAGTTGAGGGATGACATGAAAGTTTTGTTTGATTCATAAGGACAATTTTTCAATATGAACTAGGTACATATACTATTTAGGATTAATAAAAATATAAGAAATAAATTTAGAAATAGAAATACTATGAAAGTATCTAATGCTTCGGGATTTGCATTGTGGCAAGTCTTCATTAAGAAAAATAACGAAACGAAAACTTCCACTTTTACCTCAGAATTCGTTTTGTTTGACGACCAAACTTTCGACCCCCTGGGACAGCATCAGCTGTATAAAAACATGGCCGTCCAATAAAACCTTCTGTGATATAGGTAGAAGTTTTTCCTTCATTAAATACTATAAAACTTAGAGCTACCTTCAATAGGCAAAGATAAGTGGCTCTTCAAACATTATTTCTAGCTAATAGCTAATTTCTAGTAATACTTGAGATGGAAATACCATAGGAATTAAGAAAATGAACCTAAGTAAAATGAACTCAAAGCATACATCGCCTACTGCAGTAACGATATGTCCGAGTACACAATTTCACTCAGTTGTAGGATGTAATGAACTCAGCTTCCGTTCAAAACTGCATCTTTGTAACTGCATACTCCTACTATATAATATTCGGCTATTTGGCTTAACGAGTTTTACGAGCTCTATTTACAATGTTCTAGATAAGCTTTTCCTCTAGCCCTGGGGGGAAATGACTATTTTTGCATGAGATGGACTAAGCCGACCCGCATATTAATAACTTTAATCTCACGCCTCTCTGTTCTCCTATTCTTACACACTTCTTTACTGGTGTGGATCTCTTTCCTTTATCACCGCCAGCCGTAATGCGCCCTACCTTTTCCTTTTATTCCTTATTTCCCCTGAAAAAGCTGTCTCCCATTTTCTCCCATACTCAATCCTTAGATGAAGTGTGCGATGCTTATTCCGAAAAGGCAGAGAGGGTCAAGCAAAGAGGGGAATGGTATGTGGGTTTAAGGGTTTTTAAAAAGAAAAAGGTGGGTATCTGTTTAAGTCTCAATGGCTAACGTTTTGATGCTCCAGCAGTTTACCCCGAAAGGCTGAGATTTTTTTCATTCAACTCCCTTTCGTACATGCATTTTCAGTATTTCTCCGAAGCGATCGCTTGATCAATCATTTGTGCCTACGAAGCACGGCGATGTTCGCTTCGGAATTTAATTAGATGCTTAGGGAGATATGTGCACAATTCAGACCCATTTTCCTTACAGAGCCGCCAAGCTTTGCTATTGAGGCGAAAACGGATGCTGAAATCAGTAACGGGATATGTATAATAAAATGAGAATCTAAGTATAAAACGTGTCTCTAGCCGAGGATCTCGCAGGTTTTTGTGGGTGTTATCGAGCATTGAGATTCTTTATCGCCATCAGGACGGTCTCAGTAGTTTTTAGTGTCCAAGATTATTGTCTATGCTGTAAGCTTAAAATCGTATTTGATTTTTATTATGGAAATATTGTATAATATTATAGTGATTCCCACCAACGTACTCGTGATACATTTGTTGATGATGATGAAATTAACCAATGTTACTTCCAATGTTTATCGCTATGGAGAAATTAATTACGAAATCTTAAGTAATATAGTAAGAAATTTCACGGATTTTAACTATGTACACATAATTTATATATTTATTGCATAAAAAACTGAACATTTTCATATGTAATCCCCACTGAACCAGTCTTAGCTTTTACGAGGTTTCTGAATCGATCCTTCAGATGACCATTTCACTGATTATTTCAATAATTTTTATAATATAAATAGTATGTTGATAATATTTATGAACAATAAAAATATAATACTTATATAATTAATGAGTATCACAGCGAAAGTTTGTCTTCTCAGAATAAACAAACAAAGAAACTGAGCGCTGTCGAAACGGATTATAATACGTAGGAAATAATTATTTGAGGAAATACGTGTCGTGTAATAAGTGGTAGACCAGCAGGTATTATCGGCTGTTGAATTAATGAAACCAGGAACATAGGATGAATAACTAGTATCGTATAAGGGGATTTTGGTTTGAACACACAGGAAAGATGGTTCGAGCCAAGGTTAGAAAGATGTTTTATTATAGGAATGTGAGTGGTCTTTAATAGAGAAGTAGACCGAAGAACCTTTCTGAATGTTTTCCATTAATGCATGTAAGATAGTAAAAAGATGCCTTGCCTTACTAGTGAAACTCCTCATCAAATGTTTTGTCCGACGAAGATTTACACGCTATTTCTGCTAAAGAATGTGAACTCGGCTGATCAATGTGTTTAAAGTATTTGTGAGAGTATATAAAAATACAAAAATGATTACGGTGTAATCTTTACCATTTATTCTTGAGTACTAATGAAAGACCTTATTTTTTGGCATTATTCACAAAGGATTTAGTAACCTAAGAAAAATATCAATTTGGTTAAACAATATGATAACAAAAAAAATTATCCCCGTAAACCCAAGCATCGGTGAACTCTTAATTCTTCTTAATTCCGACGTATCTGATCTGGCTCGTACCAAAGATAGACCACCTCCTTGAAGCATTACACTCATTTACATTTAAATGAATGGGTAATATTCCAACTGAAGAAAGAAACAAGAATACCACGGCACTCAGCTCCCACACTTAAAGTACCGTATCTAATTCAGGTTTGCTAAAAATGTTAATGGTAAGTAAACTCAAGAGAATAAAGACGAAATAATGAGAGTAAAACGCTTTGTACACTTCCACTTTCCTGTGGAAGTGTAGGTAGCGTTTTATTCCTTTTATTACGACTTACCATGAAGTAACGCCTTCTCATATTGAGATTAAAGACTAAACGCAATGGAAAACTTTTTAAATAAACCCTATTTTGTCTAATTCTCATATGTTACTATTAAGACCGATTTTAATAGCTGAAACAGTTTACAAGCGTTAGCGTAGATGGTATTTCATGAAGATTACGTCACTTCTACTGTTACGCAGTAAAAGTCGCAGTTCCAAAGATGGCCCGCCCGCACTGACATTTATGCGCTTATACACGTTTGGAATACTGGCGAAAAAGAAATATGGGAGATCTTCAACTTCTTGGGTGGCGGATAATTTTGACGTTGAGATGATCGTCTTACATACGGAACAAAACGTTTAGAATATAAAATTGAGACGTTTGGGAATTACAGTCATACATCGGATGAGGAATAACACTGCTGACGAAGAATTCTCGTGTTATGAACTTGGCTAAAAATACAGATTTGGTTATCGAATATTACGGTGAATGTGTGAGCTTTTACAATAGCAAAAAAAAATAAAAACGACCAAGACATGTTGAATATATACCCATTGTTGTTTAATAGTAACAGTGTGTGGTGGTTTTCTGGCAGTGCTTATGGGTATTCAACGACTGTGGACTACTTAAGAAATAAAAGTTAGAGAATTAATGATTTGGACAAACGAAGATTATTCCAGAAGGAATCGTATTCGCTAACCAATATATTTTTGCTCTATAAAAGTAAAGATATTGTTCGTCAAAATTGCAATTAGAGGGAAAAGTTCTACTATAAGCCAGGAGAATGCTAAGTATTCACTGAATATTTATGAAAAACTTTCCTAAAATAACTGCCAGAATCAATCAATTACAATATTAAATTTCAATGACAGTAACATACTAGGGAATTAGACTGAAAGAAACAAACCTCCCCTTTCTTCCGCAGAAACATGCTTGTCAAGGTGCATATTCTAATACATATACACACCGTAAGCTAAAGCAAAGACCGCTCTAGCCCGAGCCCAAAGCTCAATTAGCGGAATAAACCACTATTCGGGTAGACGATTAATACAAAGACTCCCTAATTCACTGCATTATAGTATATAATGTATAAACGGATGAGTATTAGCTTTCTAAATCACAATTATAAAATTCTTCATCTTCTCTTTATCCAACTAATAATCATAAGGGTTTTTTTAACCAACTTTCTTCGCTTGCCCGTCACTCTTCCACTCTACTGGCATAACCATGTATCCTTCCTCCATTTCTTCGTTGATTCCATCCTAATGTTTTCTTTTGACGTCCTTCTAGTAATACCTTTCTTTCCCCATCCATTTCACGTGACCATACCACAAAAGTCAATTATTTCTGTAGTTACTAACATAATCGTCTGATGGGGGGTGCTTGGAGGGCAGTATTCTCTGGCCCTACGCATTTGTATGTTGGAGCCTTTGAGAACTTCCAGTGAAAATTGCATTCGACATAAGTTTGAAAGAAGTATACACAGAAATTCTTGGTAAAATAACTCTATCAATGCCAGTACCTAACAGTGGCAGAAAGATCCCTTTCAAAGATAAAATAAAGTTACTTAAGATCGAGTTTTTTTCAGCAGAGGTTGATAGGTTTACGTATTATGTCAATTGAATAGGAGGAAGTTGATTAGATTGATAAAAGAATTATCAACAAAAACATTTTTTTATTTCTTATTCTTTTGGTTTTGAACATACCTCAATTGTTTATCTCGTTAATAACTGTTAAAAATAATTTAAATATCTTAAAATTTCCTTTCTTCGTCTGGTATTCTGTTAGATTCTCTCTTTTTAGCTATCCCGCTTCACGTCACATACTTCTACGTCCATCCGAAATAACGTCCTACTAAAACATGTCACTAACTGATGTTGAAATTACGCAAATAAAATTCCCACGCGATAGTTTTATTTGTATTTATGTTCTAAATATTTACTCCGCAATAATGAACGTTCTTTCATGGAAAAACATTTCACGTCTTGTTAGCATTTTACATACGAGTGCTAGATAAATAAAAAGATGTATTAAAGTTACACTTCAACTTAAAGGTTCAGAAATTGGTTGTAATGAAATATTGGGAAATAAATGTAATCTCGTAAATATTTGTAAATCTTCTTCTTTTCTTTTGCTGAACCAAACTATTTTGGACATTTTTCTCTTACATCATACAAACATTCGCAGACTGTGCTATTTTCTCCTTAAATTTGGTTCATTAACCCTGCCAGATCATAAAAAAGTACCAGCATGTATTCAGAGTGACCCCAGTGCTTTCATGTTCTTGAGGCGATGTATATTAAATGGGTATTGTATATGAAAATAACTCCTGCGATGCCATTTGTAACAGGATCCAGTGGTTCAAGGCGATTAATACTCTCCCGAGTAATTCTCATGAATTTAATTTAAATGAGCTCCATTAAATATTCGTATTAAATTTCAACATTCATTTCATCCCGCCATATAAAACGATCTGACCTATGGGTGAAAAATGTCTCCTTAAAAAGCCGAAGTAAACATAACATGTAACTGATCACGATTGAGTTCGCTTCGGTGGCATATAAAAACATTGATATGGTACCAATTTGTCAACGTTTCAAATCAATTTCGGTAATGATATAGTAAATTTTATTTGTTAACCGTTCAAAAGAATATATTAGCAATTTAGAGTCTTAGGTTGGTAATCGGTAATTCATTCCTATATTCCCGTGGTGTAAATTAAAAACATCCTAAACTGAATTTTCATTTCCAACTCTTGCAGTCTTTAATTAAAGTTAAACTTGAGGTATCGTTACTGTCTTCACTTTTCTAAGAAGAGCACGAATAGATGGAAATATTTATGAGCAGAATTAAAATTTCGAGTTTGTCATCTTCATCGTTAGCAGTTTCCAGACTCCGGCTGAGATCAGCTTTGTGGTTCAATAGGCAAGATTTTTTACGTTCGGATTCTCTTCCTGTCGTCAACCCTACCCCCGACAGGAATCGAATAAAGATTCTCCATTTCCTGATTCAGAGTTGGACACGCTACCAATTAAGCTAAGGGGAATCGCACAATTTAAGGTTATTAAAATCCCCATTTATACCCTCTATCATAGGAGATATTATGTCTCGTTTAATAAAAATAGAATCTGCTTACTAATGTCAATATGAATTCTTACCTTCATTATCACATTTTCATTTAGACGTAATATGCAGTAAGAGGCCTAGCCTAAGGCAATGCTGCAATATTAACTTTGTTATGAAAAAGCTGCTAAGTTAATGGCTCATAGAAACACTTTTATTTAATATTCATCCTTCCGGAACATTTTTCGATTCAGATTTCCATTGCTGATGATAAAATAGAACAGCTTCTGTTCGGGATTCCTGCGAGGTATGCGAGAATAGTGGCAAATGTTGGAACGATAACACAATATTCCATAATCTCAGAGTTTCGCCCCGCTAATCTCAGTCCATAAAAAAACGCAACGATCACTTAGTTGGCGACGGTATGAGAGTACTCATAAACCTCGGATGGGCATTAAACTCAAAGCCCTATCGCCACCAATAGGAAAAGGCACACTAAATAAGTAGAGGCATTTTATGACCTACACCTTACACGGGAAGTGTCAAGATTGGACTGCTCCTGCAATAGGTTCGCCAGGTCGACGAGAGTAATTCCCTAGCCTCACTTGACCAGTACGACAGAAACTATAAAATCCTTTTTAATGAAATACATTCCGAGAGGAGCGAATATTTTACGTCCGCAATAAACTTCTTTTTCGCTCGAAAAATTACTTCTCGATAGCGTGCGCGCATAACTGGTTATTGGGCGCCTTATGTGCCGTGATTCCTACTCATTATTCGACTTGCGGGAATGTCTTGTGGGGAAAATTTATGCGAAGGGCTGCATGTGTAACTAGGAAGGTAGTCGCGGTGGAAAGCATTCGAAACACAATTCTACTGGAAAGCTGTATCAGAAGACAGTCTTAATGCAGGAAATCAATGATCCCGTCTTATTTTCCGGGAGGAATACCTCATTTTCTGCTACCGTTGCCTGATTAAAACAGGCCCGAAAGCCGTCACAAATAATGAGGAAAATCACTGCTGCGCTTTGGCGAATAACTTAAGTTGCGCGGAAACTGAAGACCGCGTTAACTATGATGCCAAGAATGCTGATTGGCCAGTACAAGGAAAGGTTAGGATACCAGCTTGAACTTGCTCCATGTTTATATATGTACACGAATTTCGAGTTGCCTACATCTTGAGAATCGACCCTTGATGTTACTGCTGGTTTTTCTTAATTTATCGCGACGATTCTTGTACAACAAGCTTCTTCATTGGATCGTAAACGCCATAAACTATAGATCTTCAGCATCTCCACATGAATGACTGCAACGGTTCATTTGCAAAACATGGTGTATAAATGAAGTAGAACATTGAGGTGCTCACGGTCCACCTTGGTAACTATTCCTCAGAAAAATAACTCTCCATACATATGCTAATTTGTCCTGTATACGTAAATTATTGAAGAGACGAATGGTGTGTTTTTACCCTTATTTTGAATATAAGAAAAATGCTATGATGAAATATTATCTCAAGAAAACCAAACAACTATTCCACTCCTAATTACTAGCGCAGCCTTATATATTCATTTCGAATTTTACAAATGATTTAACCTGAACTTCTGCTGCTCAAAAACTATTCTACATCTTCATTTACATAAATACCTTGCAGACCGCCTTTCGACGGGTGGCAGAGGGGGTAAATACCAAGCGTTCGAGTTACATCTTTAGCTTATTACTGTCGCGTACCGTTCGCGGAAAGAATGAGTCCCTAAAACGACTTGTTCTCACATCTATTTCTCTTATTTTACGTTCATTGTCGGATCGGCCGAAGTAGCAGGAGGGGTGCTTAATGCCGATTAAGTCTTCCGCAAAGGTTATTTCTCTGAATTTATCAAACAATCGCAGCCTAGCTGCTAATCTTGTTATTTTCAAGGATTTGCTTTCAAACTTTAGTATCGCCCTTATTTTCCAATAATTCTTGCTTCCTGGCTATAGGTACTCCTTTGTAGAAAAATAATTTTCATCGTCTAAGTTAAATACAAATTTTTGTAATTCAAAACTGAACGTATATTTCTGCTGGAACTCCCAGGTAGCGCATTCGCCTTCGCAGAAAGCGGTCCTGGGTTCGATTTCCAGCGGGGGTCCATATGCACGAAATGCTTAGCTGTCGAAGCTCTTTAAACAATAACTGTGTAGGTATATTACTTTAAATACTCTAAACCGAATACCTCGTGCGGTGTTCTCGCGAAGCGTAGAATGCATAGATGGATGTTATGCTGAAAGAAATTCTCTGTAACGTTGAATATTAAAATGTAAGCTCTTTTTATTAAGGATTCTTGAACTAAAAGAAAACCTTGAAAATTCCGTTAGGTATACCAACAAAAGTTAAATGATATAAGATATGCAGGTCAGGATTTTACAAGATAAATATGTTTGTGCAGCGGCGAAGGAGAAAGAAACGAGGCAATTTCCTGCATCCGCGCTGATCTATATAAATACGCCTTGATAGGCACCTTCACGTTCTGTAGAGAACGAATATATACTTCCACAAAATTTTCTTGGAACTCAAATCTAAGTTTGGGAGTGCGACTTGCGAAAGATTATTAAGATAGATACTCCTAGGGCTTTTTATGTATGGGTGTGAAACTTGGACCTTATGAAAGGAGGACATCAAAATATTAGAGGCCATCGAGATGTGAGTATGGCGTAGAATGGAAAGGGTAAGCTGAATTTCTAGAAAAACAAGCACAGAGGTACTAGAGATGTTCGGGGAGGAGAGGGTTTTAATTGATGTAATCAAACGTCGACAGGTAAATTATTAAGAGGAGGGGGATTGCTAAAGAATGTAATTGAGGGTAGAACACAACATAAAAAACAGATGGGGAGCACAGAGACAAAAGTTGATGACATAAAAGGAGGGGTTAGGTACCAGGAACCAAAAAAGGGCGTTGAGTAGGGAATATTAGGGCACATGAATCTACCGAAGAACCGTAGAAAACTTACCGATTACGTAGACTGGTGATGCCTAAACTATGGCCCAACGCATACTTCCATTCTGCACTTGAATATATTTGTATCTTAAATCTTAGAAACCATAAGTAAATTTGAATATTTCTAAATTATCCATGATAACTAACAATCCCTCCCTTATTTCTGGCCAAATTATTAGTAAAGAGATTAAATATATAAATATTGTTATATATTAAGTTTAAAAAGATATAGGTCATTCTTGAAATATGCGAACACATTTTTAGCCCTTTGACACCCTAATAAGAAGCAACCCGGGCCGTCGAGTAAGAAAATTAGGGCACCACAGTCAAACAAGAACCTTGACAAAAACGGAGTTCACTCAGAATCAGCTTATTGAATCCCAAGTCGATTAAAACACGTCCAGAGATAAGAAAAAGCGATACTCACTCTTGAACCACGACATTGTGAGGTGGAAAATACTTAATATCGTAAAAAAGTGTTTTCTTTAGAACAACTTGGGACCAATCACCTCTAAATCTGGTGGAGATAACTAAAGTAGTCAGATCGCAGGAAATGAATAATATCACAAAATATCCGCCACCGACGTAAGGAAACAATTCGACGCCCTATTAGGAAAATTAGCATCCGCTTCCTTTGACCCTTATCGGAATTAGTCCCCATAAGAAGCAAAGGAGGTGGACCAACGGAAACCTACCAAACTCCGCGGAGAAAAACTTACGCATCGAAATCAAAGCGGCGAACTAGGGTGTATCTGAATCTTTAGTTTCCATTGGCCGAGGACAAATAAAAGCATCCTGAGAAGAGAGAGGGAGGGAGGACGGAGGTAATAAAGAGGAACCTCGCGAAGGAATGGAGATGCAAGGATGAGAGTTCGGAAATTGAGGGGGAGGAGGCTTTAGTTTCCGAAGAGTAAGTGGTAGTTGGTCGGCGAAGACTGGGGATTGATGTAACGGCGGTCTTTAGGGTCGCTCTGTGATGATGATCTCTTGAGACATAAGGAGTATCAAGAGAGAAGCTTAGGAGAGCAACTAGAAGATTCTCCATCTCTTCCCGTTGAGACTTGGGAAGTTCCTACAGCCATTCATTCACGCCTCCTGCTTGCTTCAATGCTTTGCCCCCAGGGCGGCCTTATCTGATGCCCGTTTTGTAATTAGTCTGAATGGCTTCTGCTTCCTTCCAAGGAGGACATCTGCTACGAACATCTTCTCTCAAGGGAATGATGGTGTGTCTTATTCCATTCCCTTATCTTCCCCGTTTCATCATTTTCTCCGTTTATCTTTGACGTCGAGACAGGTTTGAGTCTTTTCTGTTAAGTTTCCACGGGTCAACGGAGTTCGGACGGTGTATTCGTTCCCCCGAATTTTATAAGATGGGCGATATTTGGTCTTCCTTTATACTTGAATGGGACACTGCTGTTTTCATTCGGATTTTGGAAGGTGCCTTCTGTGGGAACCATTTTGTGGCAGAATTTCTGCGGGAGAAGATTGGGAGCCCGTCTTCTGGAGAAAGAGTTATTCGTCCAACTATGGCGATGGAGCCTCCTTAGATGTCTCATTGGTAGTCGAATCACCTCAAGGGTGATGCTTAACCAAGAAGAAAATATTCACTGAAGGCGCAATTATTACTGATTTAATAGATATTGAATACATCTTATCAACAGAGACCAAAATCATTATTGAGGACAACCAAGTGGATAAGAACAAAAATACTTAAATAGTACCTGCCTATAAACAAAGTTCTTAATATTTTGCGGGAATTCATGGGTTATTCATTGGAATTTTCAGTTACTTCGTAAATAATAGATGGGTACCAAGGCTATACCCTATTTATTGGAGAAATCATTGTACGATCATTGGAATGATACGATTATAACGGATTCTTTCACCAATTAAAATTAAGATGTGCATATTACTTTTGTTACAATTTTCTCCCAAATTAAACATTATTCTTTACGTACGAATAAACTCAATATTTATATTGCTTTTGAAAACGTCAGCAGTTCATTTTCGCCTATACCGTGAGAAATATCTTAAACTGAGCTTATAAATATTTACTACGTTAACATACATTTTTACAATAAAATTAAACCTCTGCCATGAGAATTATAGATAAAACTTTCAGACAGTGGAAGTGTAGGAATTTCGATTAATTTCATTTTTCTGCCTTCAAGTTGTTGTCGTACAGCAGGTGAAAGATATGAAGAAAAATGAGACAATTGATTGATTTTGGAAAATAAAAAACACAGAAAACAACAGAAATAATGTTTTGTTTGATTGAAAATAAGATAAAGATAATAGATTAACAAAGAAATTTTTTATGAATGTAATGATATGATTAACTTGACAAGAAATTGAAAAAGACAAATTTCCTTTCCTAATCAAAGTGGACAGAGATATTCAAACAAACTGAAATTATGTCACCTCTTTAAAGATGTGGTATAAGTTCATTTAGTTGGGCTAAATGACCGGAACGAAAGAATAAGGTCTCTTTGAGACGGAAATGTATCTTATATTTCTATCTTAGTGTTTTATTGCACTCAGTTATTAAACATGGATATTTCGACAAACACTCCCTGTTCTGCATCTAAAGATGTTTATCATTATAAGGTAGTCAGAAATTTCCCATTCACTTCATTTATAAGCTATTTGTAGCCGTAATTACGTGAAGGAAGAGGATAATTTTGCATTCAACGTATTTATTTCAAATTAATCCAGCCAGCTTCAAGTACGCCCAACTTTTTTTAGAGCCCATTTTCCTCATTCGCTCCCAATCCAAAATATGCAAAATGCTACGGAGAAGCATTTCCAAATGAAGAGCCGCACAAGTCTCTCCCTTCGTAAACACCAGAAAACGCAAAGTTTTGTCTAACAAGTTTCTTCGGAAGGCATTAGCTCGCCACCGACCTCCCAACACCGCAAATTTCGTACGTATCCCGCGACGGGGACGTTTCAAAGGCACAAAAGCTAGCCATTCTGCACTCCGCGTCATTATATGAAAATATAACGAATTTCGTCTCAATTAGACTACACTGGCCCGGGCCAGATCAAAGGGAAGAAGCCTCTTTACGGAATTTTTCCTTTTAATTCACGAGAAAAGGAATAAAAAACACGCAACTCGGGGAAAAACTTCAGAAGTTGGGAATTTTAAAAGGGAACCGGGAAAAGGAGAATATATTTGGGAAATAATTCCAGATGGAGAGGGAAGCGGGTGTGGGTGGGGAAGAGTCCGGTGCCGTCTTCATCTTTCCCGGGTGGAGGGACCATATCTCCCGCACTCTGTTTCAACTCCCACCACCCGTTCAATTCTCCCCCCTTCAAGGATACGCTGCTGAAATGACCAGGGTTCCTTCCGTCCACCCTGGAGCCATCGCCCTTTCCTCTTTCCTTGTCTCACCCCACCCATTCATCGCCATCCGCATCCCTATTTTCAAAGGAAAGATTTCTGGCAACTTTGAATACACAGGCAGAGAGGAACAGACGCAGAAAACACACACAGACACAGAGGCAAAGCAGCGGTAATACCGCCTCCTCCTCCAGAGGGATCGCACAAGCCGGGGAATCCTATGTAATTACTCTTACGATGTCCAAAGGGTGGGGGTTGAGAATGGCACCCATCCTCCACTCTTATGCCGCGTTGTATCGCAAGAACGACCTCACCCTCTTTTATATACCTCTCCCTCGGTGGAAAAGGCAAGGGTTGGGGGAGTGCTTCAGAGGATGGCCAATCTATTTAGTTTTCTGAGAATGTAATCAAAGCAAAGAGAAAGACCTCTCTTTTCCTTTTCTCTCCGCCGCGGAGGAGTTTCAACGTAAATAGCGAGTCGCTGGATGGTCCTGCTTTCAGTACAATCGTCAAATTCATTTCCCACGGACTCCATTATCCTGATGTGCGTTTTTAATGATCACGGCGGGGAAGAATTGCGCCTGAGTACTGTGTTTGCGGTATTAATTTTTTAGCTTGCCACCCCGTTCATGTCTTTTCTCCCAATTCCCAAAAGGAGTAGCAAAATACCTAAAAAATACTTATGAACAGATAGGGAAACTTATATAATCTCTTAATAAATATTTCCCCGCAGTGAGAGTCGAACATTCATTCTTACACATTTTGAGAAATCTATTTTGGATTTTTAGCAACATATTAATTTGGAGATAAATATGATGACATACATACTTATTAGACAGTTATTATCTAAGGCTACAATACCTTAGCATATTCCAAAACTTCTGACATAATCTTATAGTATAAAGTTTGTGGAAATAAATTGGATAAATTTTATATGTAGAGTTTATATGTATATTTTATATGTAGTATTTATATGAAGTTTTACTTGGTGGAACGCCATGACATCAGTGAAGTAAAATAAAACTTTGTAAGTTAAACAGCTTGGTTTATTTTCACGACCAGTTTCGGCCTAATGATGGTCAGATTAGACCAAAACCGGTCGTGAAAATATACAAAGCTGTGGAACTTACAAAGTTTTATTTTACTTCACTGAAATTGGATATATGATAACACTTTGTAAGTTAAACAGCTTGGTTTATTTTCACGACCAGTTTCGGCCTGATGATGGCCAGATTAGGCCGAAACCGGTCGTGAAAATATACAAAGCTGTGGAACTTACAAAGTTTTATTTTACTTCACTGAAATTGGATATATGATAACACTTCATTTTCACCCTCAAGCTCACAACAATAATAAAGACAAAAGATAATTAACTCTAAGGAATGAAATGCAATTTATAAAACTCGTCTGCATTAATTATTTAATCCTAGACTTTCTAATTCTCTGATATTGATATCGTTTGATGATGTTTGTTGATAATGATAAATTTAGGTTTCGGCACTCATTACGACAGCCGAATTCCTTTCTTATCGTCTACTTATATAGGAAAAGTTAATCCTCTAGGATCGATCCTAAGTCTACACCAAAGGTGGAACCTTACACAACAATAAAAATGTCCGCGTATATTCTTTTACTCTTTTCGCACTGAAGTTTTCCAGTATCTAAATGTAAAATATGGAGATGAAGCCAGCATTTTTTTCTCAAATCGTTAATGTAATTTTCACTCGCAAAACAATATTTCGCGTTTTCTATCTGTCAGGCATTCCTAAAATAGTTAAAGTAAAAGGCACATAAACAGCAAAAGAGGTAGTATAAATAGTATATTCTAAAACGATTTACCAAAATTTAATCGACGCTGCATATCCGTCCGAAATTAAAGTATTCACTGTAAAATCTCGAATGTTGCGCTAATAGAGTATTAGTAACACCAGATATTACTAATATAACTCTGGATGTACTATTTCTATAAATTACTCTTCATTATACTATCTAAAAGCTAAATGTATTTCTCTACAAGATTCGATAACAAAATTCCAAAAGAGATTGAATTCATCTATTGCTGAAGATAAAAATTAGAAATTGTAAGGCTCCCGGATAGCCAAGTGGGCAACGCGTTCGACTTTGGTGAAAGCAGTCCCAGGTTCGATTCCCGGAGGAGGCCAACGTGCAAAAGAACTTTAGAAGTCGAAGCAATTTTAACAGCACTACTCGTACTACTAGAAGTTGTCTCGCATCATCAATGAGATTGAATGGAGCTTCAAATATTAAATTCAGACATGTAGGCTGTAGTGGGCGTCCATTACTTACTATTTTAAATTTTGCTGCCCAAAAAGATTGGAAATACATCTCTGGACATATGCAATGGTCTAAATTCTCGTGTGCTGCTGCTCCTGCAATGGTAACTGGTGTTATAGGATATACTGCTTTACTCCCAATGAAATATCTAGTAAATGATTTAATCTCTAGTAAAGGATTCAGTGTATTAAGGCCTAAAAATCTCGTCCGAATAAAGTTATTATCATTATTACTTTGCAATGTTATGCATGTGGAGTTCTCTGACGTAGAAGATATTCTTTAAGACTTTTGGCAAGGAAAGATCAAGACGTGCTCAAATTAAAAAAGATGTTATTGTAAAAGACCAAATCTTCTTCGTTAAAATTTATGCTTTTATAAATGTGCTAGGTCACATTTTTTCTATAACATTCATTCCCTTGTAACTACAGCCTGATACTTGAGAGACAGGGATCAGAATATAGCATGCATAGCATATTTCGTTTTTAATGCAGGCATGTGCGTAAGACGAGGATGAATTAGTACTCTTCAAATGCTTACATCTTTACAGATGGATCTCTGAAGGGGCAATTCAGTCCAAGTAATGAATCTAATATTCTCGTTACTCCTTGCATCGCTCCGCTCTTCATCCCGGGTTTCTGTCTCTAAGAAATTTAAAAACGTTTCTTCCTCATCATCTAACTGTTTCTATTTTCCTTATGGGGCTGAATTATACTTAAGCTAAAGCAATTCCACTTCTGCCCTATTTTCTACGTTAATTTGATTTCTCAATTTCCTTTCGCTTCCTTTCAGCAGTGGATTTTCTTAACTACTAACGGTTGCTTTATTTCTCTCTTTTTACATCTCCATACTATATAACTACGATGTTATTTTACTAAAAGCATGCTAGAGATAAGTACCAGCCGCAGAAAACGTATTCGGAATTCACTTCATCGAATACGAAAAGATGTACCGCATTTCACTTTTGTCATAAAAATTTTCCACATTTGGAGTCCATTAAAAATGCATCAAAACTGTAAAGGAAAACCTACTTTACCTAATAATGAATCGTAACCTTTGCTTTCTCTTGATGATCCCATAAAAAAAGTTATGAACATCTTTAAAATAAACTGTTAAGAACATTGATAATTCCCTGCATTTTAATATATGATATACAATTCTATCAAATTTTGCATAGGTATTATCTATAGAAATTTATTACCCATTATAAAAAAAATACTGGCGAAAGATTAATATTTTTCATGGAAAAGTTTTACTGCAGAAGTCATGCAACATATACACATTTTCTGAAGATAAAGATAAAAGATGCACCCATAGTTCCACAATTTGAATTGCTTTAATAAAAATTTTCCATTCTTCTAACTTCAAAATCGGCTTTTAATAGAAGTAAGTCGTACAAGAATAGTTTAGTGTTTCCCTGTCGTTTCCACGAGTCTAGAAATATTTTTTTAGAATCATAGCAGAAGTTCTTAGAAGAACTATTTCTTAGGCCACAGACGTCCATTACACATTGATATAGTCATACATTAACCCGATTTTACGCATAAAGATTGGAAGCTTTTTTTGATTAACCTGCGCAATTTATAGACAAAATTCTTTAGCGATAACAAATGCACGCAAAAAACACTTCATGCATTGAGTACCAACTCCCCAAGTAGTTATAAATATGAACGTTTTCAACTAGTACTTATATTGATAATTTACGTAAATTTTGAAAATAACCATTAAATGTCCATATCATTGTTTAAATAGGTTCCTTGAGTTCAAAATGAATAAGTACTTATCAGTAATTTGGAACTAGTTGAATAATTAAAGTTGAAGAATTGAGAAATTATGTGACCATTGCAAAGCTATCTTAAATATTTATATTATAATCATTTTATTTACGGTTTATTCATTTTAGATTCAATATTTAATTTCTGCTTTAAAAGTGAAATGCCGCACCGAAATGTTTTCGTGACAGCACGCGACCACCGCAGCCCATTTGCAAACCTCTATTGAGCGATCAAGGCCTCTGGATTAACCTATCACGTCGGAAACAATAATAAATCTACGTCAGCGTAGCGCGAAGAGAATCGAAGATTTCACTCCATATATCCTTGAGTCTTGGCAGTATCTTTCGCTGAGACAGGCGTCGCAAACAAGGGCACGTAGCTGTTAACCAATGGATAATCAATACAGCATAAGTCCTCCCTTCTTCTGCCCCCAAAAGTCGCCCCCACCTCGATTCCCCCTCGGCAATCCCACCCCCAGTTTCCTTGGAGGCATTACAGAAAGGCGCTGACAATGAATCCGAATTGTCTCACAATGGAAGATGATTCTCTTCCGACACTCATTACCAGGGCTTTGTCGTTCTATCCCGGCCTCCCTCCACGCTGACCCGATTTCGCTCTCCACGCGAGAGGGCATGGGATCGATCTAGAGAGGTCCTAAAGAGCAGCGGAGGGCACCACCCCCGACTCCTCCTTTCTTCTGCTCTTGCCAGCCCCGCCTTCTCGCTCAATTGTTTCCTTCTCCTGTTCGGAAGAATGACTGCTCCAGAAAGGACTGCCACTTCTCTCTTGTTCCTTCCACTTCTCTGCCTTCTCGACTTCTTTCTCTCTCTCCGCTTTCGATGTCTTTCTTTGACGTCTCTGAGTCTGTATCCCCTCTTCTCTTCTATACATTTATTTCTTTCGAAGATTACACCACCTCTCCACCGTAGCATTTTTCGCCATTAGTTAAGCGTATTTATATTCACGATTCGCTAAAGGTAATTGACTAAAAATTATTGACTAAAATAAACTGTTTAATTTATGTATTTGTTGAAAATCTGTTCTTAGATTCTTTATTAACTTTGTATACTTATATTTTGTTCATACATATATATATATTTTGTTCATGCATCAAAGTTGCATAACTTTGTATACTTATAATTGTTATTTGCTAGCCTCGCTCTTGATCAGATGAAAATGCTATTTATGAATTTTTATTTTTTACTAACGTTCTATCTACTACTACCTGCTAACGTTCCCTGTCTCAAATTCTGTTTTTAGACGTTGAATTCTTTCGTTATGCATTCTCTTTATCGACGTCTCTTTCTTTTCCCGAAACTATCACTATTTATGTTCCAGATTTTAACAACCAACGTTCACGAATTTTGAACTCACGGATTTTATGCCGTCTTTAAAACTGCACGATTATATTTTAAAGTTAACTGAATGCTGAAATACCAACATCTCTCAGATTAACTTATACATAAACTTCGATTTCCATACTCAAGGAGTGTTTCACGAAATATGATAAAGCTAGCAATTTTTAATGAAAAATTTTTTAATGAAAAATCTCATGATGAGAATCTCGCTTAGCTTAATGATACTCCTATATGGTGAGGTAAATGGTAAATTTAAAAGCATCTCTGCTATTCCATCTACCAGATCATTGATTTCATCGCTCTCGAAGGCATGATTGTTTGTACAGGCAATCCGCCTTTTTTTGGATGAAGTTAGCAATCATTAAAATGAAAATAAGGGCTAGTTCTAGTTGTAGTAAATAAATTTACAAAATATGGAAGCAATCATAAAACTGTGAATGAATTAAGGTGAAGGAAGTCACAGTAGGAATATGAATAAGCTAAACTTTATGGCAATTTTAAACGAAGTCCTCAATTAAGGTATTTATCATAAAGTAAACCTTCGCAAGCTCTCTCTCTCTCAAAGGAACCTCATTTAGAGTCTTAATTACTGGAGGAAATAACTTTTAAGGAACACTCAAGTCATTACAGTAAAAAAAACCATAGCATTTTTAATTTATCGATATTTGTTCAAATTTCTATTTTTACTGTTTTCTATGCTGATAAACCGATAAAATATTCCTGAATAGCACACAATTTCTTAAACCCATTATAAAATTTGGTTTCCACTGCACAACCTCACGACACTTCTTGAAATGTTTTTTACACAAAAGGAAAAATATCAATATAGGTGCAGTCAAAGAAACGTTCGGCGTAAAGTGCGACCCAGTGATGTAAGTTAATTTGCTTAAATAACTTATTTCTATATAGGCCAGGCCAAGACGAGATAGCAGATTTAAAAGACTGAATATGAAGGATGGAAATAAATAAATGCGAAATGTCGAGAAAAGGAAGGAAACCCCGTGTGATTTGTGCAAGACTTTCTTTTATATGCAACCAGTTTCAACTCCACGAAGCACGGCCATGGCCGATTAGGGAGAAACGTAATGTTACAAAAGCTAACATTGATTTATTAATATAGACGACTGCTTAACGTTATGTATGCGAGCACATTTTAGCACATGATACCAATGAAAGAAGGCACATATCAGAATAGAATAGAATTGAATACGTCTTTATTCAGGGCGAGACTGAGCCTAAAAAAGTCTCCTCTTACATCTAACCCTTTATCATTCTAAAAGTGGATAAAGATAGAGAAAAAATATAAATAAAAATAGAAAAGCAAGAAACTACAGAGTGGATGTAAAAAACCCAAGCCAAAAACTTAGGAAAAAGTCTCCACTGCAGGAAAAACACATCAGAGGGGGGGATTAACGGAAAACTCACACAAATGGATTTCTCTGATAATCAATTCACCTCATTTATGCTTCTCGTATACAATGTTTAACATATCTATATTATAAATTTATAGTTTTAAGGAAAAATAATGGGAAATATCAGGAAGTTCTGTTTTCAGAAAATGGAGAATTCGGAGAATTGCTATTCGACGAAATTTCTTAGTTCCGTATCAGAAGAGAACGTAGCCTAATGACGTGGAATTGTAAGAAGAGCCGAGGAGGTAGAGAAATCTCTAGAGAGTGCGACGAAAGAGGAGGAAATGTGAAGAAAGAGAGATCGAGAGAATAGGTGTGGACAAGGGGACGGAATGCTAGCACTGCGAGAATCCTAAGTGGAAGCTGTCACGGGCTCTCCGCTTTATCAAAAGCTATTAAGGGAAAATGTGATTTTTAGCAGTAAATTCGAGGACAGAACTGAGTCAGCCATTATCATCCAGAGTGCGAAAGACAGAATGTGTTCAAGACGCTTGATTGGCTGCGTTTGTTCGCTCATTTGAATGTGATAGAAATGGGTCACCGCGGTCGTAGCTGACCCTGCTTCAATCTCTCTCTCCAATCAAAAGTTCCGCGAGGGTTTTATTTTCTAAGATTTTTTTGTCTCTATTCCTTTCGAGTGAAACTTTATGACTGTGATGCACGAAAGAAGCGCTATTTATCACTGCAGTCATTTTCGAGTGAATTTGCACAGCGCCATTACAACCGAAGAGAATTTTTGACTTCAATCTTAAATTTTAGTTACAACGTATTTGAAGCTTCAGTGTAGATCTACCGACCGAGTTTGCGTAAAATATCCTCTAATTTATACCGCAAAATCGACCACTCTGGGAAAAAAATTTAAAAAACACTTAAGTCAAAGAATAGAGAATTAGTGATCTAATATAACTTTCATTCCTACATTTGTCGGTATAAAGGGTCGATTTGTAAAAGTTACTTCTTTTTACTTCACAAGTTACATTTTCGTTCATTTTGAATCGATATCTTTCGTCGCGACAAAGAATTTTAGATTAATTATTATCGCTAACCTGCAATTCACAGAGTAAGAAGCATATCCATATCTTAAGAAACTCATGAATTAAGAACAAGTTACAAAGAATTATCCATATGTCAGGCATTTAATATTTAACACTGCGGACAGGAATCGAACCTTGAGTTCGATCGGGTATGGATTTCAGGTGCTACTCTTTGGAAACACGGACGACACAATTTGAGGTTATAATCATAACATAATTAACAGCAAAATATTTCATTAATACTAATTGATTTACATAATTCTGAAGATGAGGAATATATATTGCAAGGTATATTCCGGTCGAAATCTACACTTAAAATTTCTTGCTTGCTCACATACTAATAATTTGTGTTACAAGTCAGATCAGTAAGTGAATTATGTGCCGCACTTTATTTGTAAGAAAGACATCGTTTACATCCTCTTCGAGTAGGGTTTATTTTTGATTTTCTCTTAGCGGAATCCATCTTTTTAACGATTCCCTTTCTTGTCCTCTCGTCACATAAACGTATTACTGGCGTATAGATTCTCACACCACCTTTAGAATAGCAAATTTGCATTGGTCAGGTCAATTGCAGAAAGAGGATAAAGAAAATTCCGCCGACTTTAGAGAATTGGAAAATTTTTTCAATAACTTGTACAACCTTCTTCCACTGAGCACCTTAGAATTTTTGTTATAAAGGAAGAGAATGCAGAATTTTTTCGACTTGAAAAAATCTCGAGAGGACTGTTAGCCTACCCAAGCTGAAAATTACAAATCCGAAAACTGAAATAACGCCTTCTCCAGTTACAGTGGGAAATATTTTTAATAAAAACAAGGTCCGCGAGAATACAATATTACTGAAGGAGGAATCCACTTCCAGATTCTTCAACCGTCGGAAATCCGCACCAATAACGCTCTCAATGTATTTCACGGCAATCAACTTCGGAAGTTTATTCTTCGCCCCACCTCGTCATCCGTTCGTTAGTTGGTTTTCTTCGCAAAAGGCAACTCTCCCGGCGAACATTTGCTCTCCGCCCGTTCGTAAGTACTTGCGAGATTCATAAAGATAATCTTTCTTTCTCCTGACAAAAATCCTTCGCCGGACATGTCCGCTCGTGATGTGTTTGGTCATATAAAAGTTAATGTCGCCGTCAGGGGGGAAGTCGGATTTTCCGGGGCCTTTTAACCCCTCACAAAAGCGCCGAGATCGTAGGGCGTGAGACGAAAGAAGGGCGGAAGGGGAGGAGGAGGAATTAGGAGGGAGAATTATGGGAGAAAGAGAAGAAAATAGAGTATTGATGGTGAGTAGGAAAGGGGAAGGGGTGAGCAAGACGATAGCAGAGGATAAAGATTGTAATTAAAGCGAAATCTTGAATGGGCGAGAGGAAAAGCTTTTGGACTGGTGAAAGAAAAGAGAGGAAAGAAAAGAGAATTCACTCGTTCCATTTCGGCGTAGAATGGCTCGATGGAATGGGATCGGCATAACAAATTTCATGTCAACAAAGAATAGAGCAGTGGAAGTAATACGTTTCCTAAAGCATGGGTTACCCTAATTGCTCCGAAGAAGGATATTTTTCTACTACGAATTTAGCGCAAAAGATTCGAATTGCATCCTTGGTCGCTTGAGAGTCAATTCAAAGGCGGAGGAACAAAGTATTATAATCAGAGCCATGCCTAGCCTATCTGCCGCCCGGCTGCAAACATAATTTGCCGCCCCTAAGAATTAAATACCAAAACCATACATTTCCTGATTTGTAGGCAAAAATTACTTTGAATGACTGAAAAACCAGAGTTTTATGTTCTCGTTCCCCAGCTTACATTGGTCACAAAATATCAGCGACAATTAATTATGCATATCCTGTATGCTGACGTAGTAAATATGAGTATAGTAAGCATACGGAGTAGTGCATTCTTAATTGCTCACATTACTTTCGAGTAACATTATCATCGCAATGCGCAAAACATAAAATATCATGATTTGTATGAAATCTATTTTTCGCAACTAAATATGAAAGTTTTCAATAAAAATCGTATTGCAACATAAATAACTTCGATTAAATCCATTAAACAAATACTCCCTTCTCGTCTTGAGTTATCCCTTATTCTTTAGTCTAAATATTTACCAATCTTTAATTTCGGATCATAATCTTTGCTAGATAAGCCGTGTGTACCACACAGAAAACAACAAATAATGTTGTTGTAATAATAATAATGGTTAGCTACGCTTCTGATGTCGCACTTTAGATGCCGCCGCCCGATGCGATGCACCCATTGCACCCATAGGACGGCGCGGCTCTGATGTAATATTATTATAATATTGTTACTCTTTTTATATGAAAATATATCCAAAAAATTATGTTTTATCCTATAAAAATATTTTAATGCTACATGACATAAATTGTGAAACCTTAGAATACAAAATATTAATTTTTAAATTGAATTTGCTTAATCAATTCGGAAATAGTCCATTCCTTGGAAACAGTAAATGCGCAAATCGACCCCATCACTGACTTGACTGATCAGATACTAAAAAAAGGTAGATAGAACTAGCCGCTTTAAAGATTCAATTGTACGCAGAACATGAACATGCACCTCCTGCTACACGCCGAAAGGCAGTTTGCAGGAGGTGCAAACGTATGTAGATGTAGATACTAGCCCATGATGTATGATTTTGCCTATGAAGCTTCAGCCGTGTATCTAATTATCCAGTGAAGCATACCAATATGACCATGAACCGGTGAGGAAATAAATTACCGAATTACATCATAATTACCGAATTAATTATTCTAATCGGAATGTATGCGAAAAAAGTAATTTTTGAATTATTCCCTTTAATATGATACTTATATGACTCCAGAGACTTTAAAAAGGGTTAACACAGATGTCACTCTTCTAATTTTATGCAAGATGCCATCTGTACATCCTGAAATATGATGATTGAAAAAGCTAACTTACAGCTCCTTTAGGAATAATGAACCTGGCATGAGTGGCAAAATGTTTTAGAAGAGAAAGTTAATGCCGAGATGATACACTCTTTCTACTTGGTTCGAATACTGTAGAGCGCATAGTTGCTCAGAAATTTTACATACAAATGCAAGCAAACGAAGATAAAATATGTACGTATATATCATCCTTAGATCGATGAAAACTGGCTCAGCTACTGATGGATAATCATCAGATATCGTTCTGGCGATCAATATCTACAATCAAATCACGAGATATGAACGCTAAGAATCCAAAAAAATAATGCAGACATTTTACCAAGTTCTCACGTTGCGGGTAGCATTCTTCTCGAGGAAATCATGTTGTATTTACCGATAAGTTATTAATTATAAAAACTGCTCATCGTAACTCCTCTTACATTGAAAACCGCACATCAAAAGCAAAGATCTCTGCGCCGTAGCCCAACTAAAATATTTTCGATTCCTTAAATATCTAGCTAATGAAACCATCCAAAGCTTAATGTAGCCGTTTCAGCAAAACGGCATTTACTGCCTATAAAGAAGTACATATGTATATTTCTCCAAAAATCCAACTCAGTCTGATACAAAAGGGCCATTTTAACAACAACTCTTGGCTCATTCATCGAGGGTAATCGGAAAATTTCTGAAATTCCGGAAGGGACCGCCGGTAATCCCGAACCGTTTGAAGTTGTTCGGCGAACATAAACTTAGGACCGCACCGAGAAAAACTCGAGGGTTTTTTGGCCAGCCGTGAGTTTTGAAATACAAGCAGCCCTCCTCTAGTCGCTAATTATTATGGAAGAAAACGATGCATTTTATTGCCCTTCGTTTGTACAAGGCATTCGGCGAAATAAATAATCCCGAACATCTATCTTGTCGTGGTATGGAAAAGCAATTAAAAGTGCTCCTTCGTACGTTTCGAGGACGGACAGCAAATCCGTGAGACATCACACGTGCTCTTAATGGGGTTACAAAAAATTTCCGAAGGCAGTTTTAATTCCTCTCCTTACGATTTGACCCCAGCGGTCCCTTCTTCCTGACTCCCGTCCCGGTCGTTATGGTCGCATGCCTTCAAAAGAAATTAAGACGTAAATCACAAAAAGGTGCCCTAAAAATTAAAGACAAAAATACCGCTAATTACCTTCTGCTTTCTCTTTTTGCGGGAACGTTTATTCCCAGGGTGAAATAGCTTCGGAAGAGTTCCGAAAGAAAATAAAAATTAACGACCGATGTTGAAAAAGTTGTCTGGATTTATACGCCTTATTGTCGTTAATTGAACCGCATCCTCGTAAATACTATTGTGCGTATACCTATCCAGTTAAACCTACTTTATTGAAATAAATGAAGCACACACACTATATAAGTATTTACCCCTATGAAAAATTTTTCTAGATCCTATCTCATCTTTTACGACATCTATCTCTCTTATTGAATATTTTTAACACGCGATCAGTTTGAAACGGTGATGCTTCTGCATATCAGTTTCAATCCTGTCATTCGAAAGGTATGTTCGTGATACATCTAAATTTTAATAGAAACTAATATCATTAACTCATGATGAAGCCATTTCCATATAATTATTGGTAACAGTTCCTCGTGGATGTCTCGGTTTCGACCGGACAATGGAACATCTGGATTAAAGACTAGACTGACTAAATCGCTTATTTTGATTTTCCGATATCCTGTAAGTACGGTCTAATTGTATGCTTACAAAATGCTCATTAACAACAAATAGCACAATAAACTTCTTCATAACTTGCGTGAGGGAATATTTCCTTCAATTTGAGGAATGCGTCGTCATACAACTCAAACCCAGCCTCTGGCTAGTTTTGAATAAAGTCGTTACAATCCTCAATCAATGCAAGATTTTAATAATGCCAGATTCAAAATACTAAAAAATAAATAAGAGTATAAAACTTGGGTTCCTCAGTTTTGGAGATTTAATGCCAATCTTACAGTCAGTGTGGCGTATAAAGCTCTAATTTCTTAATTTCATTAAACCATATCTTACGTAAAAGATTTAGATTTCCTTGGAGAGCAACACGACAAAAAGAGGAAAATATGATGATTTTGTTATTATGATGATATTGTTACTCAGCAACGAAGCTTAGTTCTTAATACTGAAAATATATAGGAAAATTTAGAAAATTCGCTTCATTCTTGAAATAGGTTATGAAGTTCTTCAATCAAGATTGGACGAAAACTGAATTCATGAATTGGGGACTTCGAGGAAAGATACCGAGTAAACCGAGGACTAAATTATTTTCCCCATATAATCACGCGAGAGTAAAAGTCTTTTCTATTTTTATATCATATCTATTAAATGAACATCTCTTTCATTCAGATGATAGACACGGTTACAGGAAGCTTAGAAAGGATGATATATTGCCTGCTCGGAACATTGTCAAAATAAATAAATGCTCAAACAAGGGTCAATGGTGGTATGGAGGGGTAAATATTGAAAACATAACCGAAACAGATCATCGTTTCAAACAAACTGTGACGTCCCTCGATCGCCCATCTCAAACACTCGATAATCGCAAAATGTTTCCTTGCGAGCGACCCGCGACAACAGCCTACGTGAAAAAGATACCCCTGGTGACAGATGTACTCTTAAGAGGGGGGCGGAGAGAGGAGATCTGCAATGAAATCCAGTCCGAAAGGGGGACTGAGAATGGAAGTCAGGAAGGGGAGAAGAAAGAGAGGCGCTTGCATGCACGGCTTAGATGATGAGTTGGACGCTGGACCTCCATATCCTTAATCCCTTTCATTTCCGCATTAGGGCGAACGAGACATCGGAACATCTCCTGGCCGCGAATACCCCATCTCACGCCCCTCACTCCTTCCTCCGAAATCTTCTCGCTATTGTCTGCATTGCTGTAGGGTCGTGAAAAAAGGGAACGAAGCTGAGCTCCCATTAGTACCGAGAAGGGTGACGGCAGATGTCGCAATGACAGTAACGGGGGCGTATTTACCAGTGGTGAGGGGGATTTATGAAGATTGGGAAGGGTAGCAAGGACGTGGGACGCAAAAGCTGAAGGAACTGGGTCCCTGGCGGTGGACCAAACAGGATGAAAATAGGATTTGCCCAAAATTATGCACCTGCATGTGGTTGAAATACCGCTTAGGTATAACTGTTTAAAACGATTATCTTTAACGTGTCGGAGGATCCAAATGCTGAACAAGTGAGCAATTTTCCACCTAGTAGGTTACATGCAGCAATAAGAGCCACAAGATATTGACAGGATCTTAATTATGAAAACTGATATCGCACCATTTTCTCTGTATTTCAAAGACCTTTCCTTTAAAAAATCTACAGGTAAACAAGCAGCCTGCGAGCCACCTTTCGGTGTGTGCACGTGGTGCATACCCCAATTAGTCATCAGAGACTGAAATATCTGTTTTCATTTTTAGCTTTTGATTAGTGTTAAACGTTCAACAGTGAGGTTCTTTTCAGTCTTAATTCACCTACAATGAAAGCTCAGCTAAACTCTACAAACTGGAATTTTAGAACTACATCAAGTTTAATCAAAAATATGAAATTTAAATATTAAAACGGAAAAAAATTTGAACACAAAAATCACTCCAAAAAAAAAGAATCAGGTCCTTGATTTTTTCCTTCTAATTATGTTTATAAATCATCATTGGGTATCTACTCAGCAGTCATAGTATGTGTAGCGAAAGTAAGCGTTGCGTTTGTTGTCGTTGATTAACAACGGATTTTTCGAAGTATATCTCCCAAAACCAGCCAAAAGTTATGACTCAATCATTCAATAACATTTGGTTAGTAATTTAGAGAGAGATGAGGTCATCAGAAAATAAATTAAATTCTCTTACACTTTCATTATACCGAATCAATTATTATAAGAACACATTTTTTACATAGAAATTGCTTAAAATATTAACCTTCAAGTCATGTTAAAGATCAGTCGGTGTGATAATTTACTATTATATTTTCGTTTCAAGCTACAATATTAAAGAAGTTAAGTAACTGAAATTTATGACTGCAAACTTGTTATTTACAGCATAACCTAGTGATTAAGAATATGCTGCAATAATTAACTTGTATTCTTTGAAAAGTACGCTCTTTTTTTAGAATCAATATTAAGTATAATAATGAAAATATTTCAGTATTTCGGAAACAAGCAATCATTCACGTCATTGTTAAGACCACAAAATAACGAAGGTTATCACTCGAAATATGCGAGCAGTGTTTCTTTCAAAGTACCGGACGGTAAAGAAATAATTATATACTCTCATCTGTGCCAACAATCAACTTTAGATTCCTTCCCCTCCTCTACAGGAGCATGACTACTGGCTTTGTAAATAAGTCAATCATAAATTTGATTCAAATCAGTTACAGATCTCTACCTGCTCCGAAATTATGTAAATTAGCCGGATAAACGTGAATACACGCGCCAGAAATCAAACTAAGACCTGCTCATCGGCGAAACAAGATGTTTTATTCAGAGAATCCTCGACAGAATATTCATCATCCTATGTTCCAAGAAATCTCTCAATGGTTACATTTAATCGAAGAGAAGATAATTTATTAAGCATTAAGCATTTCACTATGATGTGACTCTCCAATTAAACTGCTTTATAAGGTTACTTTCTGTAACCAATGATGCCCTAAATATGATTAATATGAAGATGTTTACATATATAATCCACCGCTAATAATTCTATGATTATATAGCGTAGAAATATGTATCTTTGAGATCCATTTAAACTTCCAAACATTAAACTTGATGGGAATATGATAGGATGAATCGGATAAATGATTAAGGCCGTAAAATGTTCGATAAAAAGACATTCATTCTGAGCCAAGAAATGTTTACCTTCAGAATTATTTTTGTCGAAGGTTAGTTTGCATTTCAAACAGATTTTTGATTTGCATCCCCCTTCAAGAAGGACGGCTCAAACGTCCATGTGATAGGTTCGAACTGTTCCTCCGTATAATGCGAATGGATACGAAAGAAGAAGCTATTACGTCACCAATCCTCGTTCAAAAAGGCTCCAATTGCACAATAGTTTCTCAATAAAAGATATTTTAAATTTGAAGAATCATTCTTGATCCATCATCCTTTAGCTTTGATGCAAAAATTGATATTTCCTGGAGATTTTCCAAGTATCACAGTGCACATTATCAGCTTCTCTTTGGTCGCTTCAGCTGATTAGAATAATACCTCTGAGTAGGCTAATTAAAGAAAACTCGCTTATGACACTGAATGAACTGAACTGATTAACCTCAGCCAACCAAAAGGTACCGAAAGAGACATCTTTACAGGCAATCAGAACCACGACATTAAACATCCGCCGTATCAAGTTTACGAATTTATTTAGATATGCATCAGTTCTTGAACTCACCCATTCAGAGGAAAAAAACTACGACAACATACTTAGGAAAGGATATGATAGTGCTGATTTTATTTAAACAACTTGCTAACGACCAAATACGTACTCCCTTTAGAGTTCGAGAAAAGCTCCAAATAGCCGTTGTTTGCGAGCAAACTAACCGTTGAAGAACTCCCACCAGCAGCGGTTAGGGTTCTCAACGGTCACGCTTTGCAAGTATTGTTCTCTAATAGGTAGGTTCTATTATAGGTATATTTAGGTTCCGCAAATTTAAGGCTGAGGTAGTGGAGTATACTTTTCGTAGCATTTAATAAAAAGTGACTAAAGTGAACGTCATTTCTCGGTATCACTCATACCTCATAATAAATACCTAGGGTTAGATGTAAGAAGAGACTTGTTAGTCTCAATCTCGCCCTGAATAAAGCCCTTTATTTTATTATTATTATTATTATAAATAGCTCTAACATTATCACAGCGATGAACAGGGCAGAGAGAAAAGTGAATCAAACATAATTTTTCCTCTGTCCTCTGCCATAAGACAAATCGATAACTTCAGTTAATCAAGATACGGTAGCAGGTAACAAACAGCAACATTTTCATCCTACCATCACCATACGCAAAAAATCTTTACGCACTTTACGCACCCAAACTACAGCGGCGCCTTTAATTCGGAGAGAAACAAAGCTCCCGACAGAGTTGTTTCAACGAGATCACTTAAACCCCAAGTCTTCCATCATGACCTTCCGGTCGTTTTCGAGCCCAAATGAATGAGCGTTGGATCCCTTTTTTCCTCCTCGATGCCGTACATTTATCGTTCGTCTGAAAAGCACTGCCCTTCTCTAGGAGAGATGCGCTTCTTTTGTGACAGCAGACGGACCGGCCGCTCCGTTGCGACGCGGCGACCCATTTGGAGCCAACGAGGCGGCGGCAATGCATTATCATCTCGCCTCCCAAAGGGAACCAGTATCCTTTATTTCCTTCTTTTGTCGTCCGAAGAGCTTTCAACCCGCGCTGCGCAACGAAGGGCTGATGCATGAAGGAAACGCTCCGTAATTTTCCGTTCATTAATTTGGCTAATACGAAACGGGGAGTACCGATGACCCTTGTCGACTAGGATGCATTATTTACATCCACTTACATTGAAGACAGATGTCTTAAGTACGCGAACCATTTCCTCAGGATAGGTGGTGGCAGAACCGGCCAGGGTCTAGGGCGATAAATCATATGATGCTCCACGATATTTCCCTCATTCGTATCTCTTTGAATGAGGCATAGTCGGAAAAAGTTTTGTTTCGAAAGGGATGGGGAGGGCACTGTTCATTAAGACGTGTTTCAAAGTGTTTTCCCATGGAGAAACAGAAATGAAAAAGTCTGACAGGACCAGAGCTGAAACCCAGATCTTCCGTTTTCTGGGTTCGAGTCCCGATCCTATCAGACTTTTTACATCCTTTGAAAGTTTTGTTTATTTTTCATAAAAATAATGAGAAAAAATGCTTTACTATACGGCTTCAGGCACTACTTCGTGGTAGGACCCATAATTGAAAAAAATAAATACATTTTTTCCCGTACCACTACATAAATTTACTCTACAGCCGTGGTTTCGGTACGCGTAATAGTCTGTTTTTATTTCTTTAAATAAAAGGTTATTAAAATCTCAATGATGTTCAGTTTGCTGTCGGAAAAACTGCGTTATAAGGATCAAAATTAAATAGAATTGATCGAAGGTTTCTTCCAACTACAGCGTTACATAACAGTGAGATAATAAAATGTGCACCATTATCCCTTTTCCGATGTTTAAAAATGTATTTTTAGAGTTTAATTTAGAATTTAACCCAGCGAGCCGCCGATTGGCGTATGGCAGAGGGTGTATCAACACCAAATATTCATACCTAATCTATCCTGTTAGCCTCTCTAATGCTCCGAGGAAAAAACGACTAGAAGTAGCTATCTGTTTTAGCGATTATCACTTTATATCGCACGGTCGACGCCTCTCGTAGATCGCGTTCGTTTTGTACTGGAATTATGATGCCTTCGACCTCGTCTGAAAATACTGGGCTGATGAATTTTTCGAAAAGCTTCCGTCGTTATTCTGATCTTCTCTCCGGTAATGAATTCCACCCTAGGGATTTTATCATAGCCGTGACGCTGCTGTCGAATCTGAAATCTCCACTAACGAAACTTTCCGCTCTACGTTGAACCATCTCTAAATCTGAGGCTAGACCTACTTCATGTGGACCCCAAACTGCGCTGCAGTATTCGAGATTGGGTCTAACCAAAGAAAAATAAGCAATTTCTTTTACAATTCAGTACATCTCTGTTTTCATTTTTGATTTTAAGAATGGCAACTTCAAGATCTTTCCGCCTTGAACGCCCTGGAGTCAGGGGTGTTGGTGACATTGTTTGCTAGAAAAAGTTGTTGAAAAGGTGATCTTTCAGCTATATCTCGGTTATGCAATAAAAACTGCAAATCGTTGGCTCTTATCATTCTGACGTATCGCCAGGGAAAGAGTCTGAAGTGGGCTATATTCACCTTCATTCTCTATGCGATTATATGATCCTCATAGGATCCTAGGAATAGGAGCTTCAGTCAGAGTTGAACTTCACGAATTTTAGTAATATTTACATAGTTACGTAATATCATAAATTTCCGTAAATTTAGATCCATTTAGAACATACCTCTGTCTAAAACATCGCCTTCATTGAGAATTTCACCTGAGGAATTTTCATGATCCACCACGAATCAAATTTGGCCTACTAAGCATGCTGTAGTTGCTGGGTTGCAGGATTTACATATATCTCGAATGGATCACTTGTAGGAAATTTTAATTATGGATTAATATAAGAGAAGATGCATGCTACGAATAAGTTTTAATTTCAGTACAAGTGACAAATTTAAAGAGGTAAGTCGGAGAAATTACATGGAGATTATAAAATTTCCTCTTTCGTATGATAGGTCGACTATTTCATGCGAAGTCAAATCGGAGAGATTGTTCTTATTAGCCATCACAAAAAGAACTCTTCTATTCTCATAAATATTTTAAAGAATCGATTAGCCATCGATACATTACCAAAATAGACTAACACCTTCTTTAACCTCTTCTTAGTGAGTAATGTTGGGACGTGCTACATAAGGCCATCCGTAAATATGAAAATACTGTACAGAAAATAGTATGAGATATTTTAATTTAGAACTTGTTGAAAACAGTACCTAATTTTTATTTTCGCTCCAATAAGTATGAAGTTAATCAATTAAAAATGTAGAAATACATTAGGAATCCATAAGGCCAAAGCGGAAATCATTTGCGACAAAAACCACGCATAATTGAGAACCTTGCAGGATGTACACACAGTAGCGTAACTGAGTACACATATCGTTTAGATGGTGATATTAGTTTTCTTTCCTTTGACATTTCCATCACTTTACTCGACGTCTAAGAAAATGACGTCTTGGGAAATCAATCAAAATCCAATAACTGCAAACTCGAAGCATGTTTCATTTCACTAAAACCTGTCACGTTGTAAATGGATTGAATACCCACACAGAAGAAAAAGCAAACGCTTAGAGAGCTATGAAAGAAGCAAAGTCGCATTGAGGAATCCTTCCGAGGAACTGCATTTGTGAATGCGTCTGACAATGGGGATTGGTCAAGGAGGCATAATTCAGAATCCACGCGAACAAAGCTGACATCTTATGCCGCTATTGCAAAAACTCAACCGGTTCCGTCAATACCCTTAAATAAAGAGCTGTTTATCAATCCGGATCTTGTGCCAGGCGTCTAACGCACTTCTCTCCACCCATAATATATCCCCTCTGAATATGCGGTATTCATCTCGAGGAAGGAATGGATCGCTTTTGTCGCATCCGCATTTACGACTCTAAATAAACACGAGGTACAAAGATCGAAGACGCTCTTTTCGAACATCCTACCACGTACGAAAACGCAGACGTTATTCTTAGACATGTACGTGAGTACTGAGACAGTTTGATCAAAGCGAGTAACTTTTTTTTCCTCCCAGAAAACTCATCTTTTACAACCTTCATAGTGATTTTCATCCTTGGCCTTTACTTCCTATTCATAGGCGTGCAATGTTATCCCGGGTAATGAGCGACTTAGCCAACGAATGTTTAAGAAGATCTTTCGGTTATTTATGGATTCGATTCACTAACACGGAGTCTGTAAACAAACGTAATAATGTATATTTCCGTATGTAGGCCGTAATTAGAAATGACAGAACAAAACCAGTGTTGCGCAGTCTTGATCAATATTAAAGGGTGCAATAATATTTGCGATAGCTACGGGTAGTTTAAGATTTATAAACCTCCGAGATACCGCTTTTTATGAAAGAAATGTCTTCGTTATACGAGGTTTTGCTGTACACCTTTCTACCTGGAAGTTGATTCCACTTTCGAAAGGGTCCTAGTCAGACCAATAATTGAAAAACCGAACTATTGGTCTTCTTATATGCATACAAAGAATAGATATCTAAAATGACAATAAAAATAGAATATAAAATATAAGGTACATAGTACATGCAGCCTCAAATTTAAATTATCTTTAGAGTGAGCAATTAAATTTCCATAATTTGAATAAACTTCACGTAGAGTAAATTTAACATAACAAATTAACTAATTAAATGCATTGATACTGCACAAGACCTTAATCAGCAAAGATATCCTCGAGATAAATAATAATTATTTTTATATGTTGCCTGATTAGAGATACATTCACTGATAATGAATGGTCTTAAAGGATTTCACTCAGCAGAGCTGACAATTAAGGCCTTCAGTAGTTTTTATTGATCTATACAATCCTAAGCATATGTATGAGGAGAGTTTATTCCATTATTTCTTGACTATCTATTTAATAAATATTTCACAGCTATACAAAGTTTCCTTTAGAGTGCTCCAGTACAACTGATTTTCCACAAAAACTTTTTTCAGATTAATACAGATTATAGAATATATTAAATATACCCAAGTAGCTACCTTTCAGCGCGGGGCAGGATGTGTATGCGCTATGTAGTTTCTCTATTTTCTTTGTCGTATAATATCACGTAAAGAAGACATTTTTGAAGAGACTAGCCTCAGCGCCTATATCTCTGACATTTATCTATGTTATCCCTGACATATAACTAATCGATCTATGAAAGAAGGTGGAAATATGTACGCAATAACTACAGATTTACAAGGCACTCTGTTCTCTATAATTTTATACTTTGAGAGCAAAGAATCTAAATATAAAAACTGCTCTCAAACTGTTAGGAAAACTTTCAAAATGCCTCTACGCTATGGTCTCCAAGCTCATAATACAGTTGAATAGATTTATATAACAATATTACCTACATCGAGTAGATTTTAAATAGAACAATTCATTCATAGTATATCACCCATAGAACTATTCGAGAAGCAACACTTCCAAGCATTTCTAAGCTTAAGAGCGTGATACTATTTTCGCTATCTCTATGAGTATATTCAGATTCGGAAAGCTATGTGGAATTGTGTTCTAGCAAACAAAAATGATTCCAAAGCGAATTATTTTCGTCGGTCCATTTATACGTGTACAAGTAATTTCAAAAGAATATTATCAAGTTATACTTGTACTTCAAAAAGTAATGACATATTTATCTTAAATTTTCTTCGACTCAGTTAACAAAATGAACCAAAGACAGCAAATCTTAGAAATTATAGACGAAAAATAGCAATTCTACGAAATTATTTTGTTGAGCATATTTTGATCGGAGGTTTTTAGAGGGCAGAGATATGATAGAAACTATATGTAGCTATGGTAGAGGGATATTTCGTAGCTAAAGATAAGGAATGAATTGGGGAGGGAAGCTTAAAAACTGTACACAGGAAAGAAAGAAAGGAATTACTTATCCCCTGGATTCGTTAGACTTTGACGTCGGGGTGAAGGATATTACACCTTGGAATGGTTTCTCTATCTCTCATACACACACAGAGCCACCCTATGTTAGGAAAGAAGAGGCGTATTATTTTCTTTCTTTGGGAGGACGCAGGATGTCTTAGAGGTGTTTCTTTTCTTCGTCTCAATAGAGAAGTGGAAGCCATTTCCGAGATGTCCGAGTGGAGACTGCCCAAGATTAAAAGGAGAAAAAGCCGTCCATTTAGGATGTCTCGCTTTCTTATCCCGTTGAATGGGGCGGATATTGATATTGAAAGATGAAAAAGGAAAAAATTACCAATTCCCCTTGACATATTTTCCTGATTCAGATAATCACGAAGATAAGGTGATTTACGACAGCTAAGAATTTGGTAGTAATTAGAAGATGCAATGTGCGTTTCCTGGGTCATCGCTGATTTGTCAACACTTATCGTGTCTGAACTTAAAAATATGAAGTTCGCAGAATATTTCATCAGCGATTCAAAACATTATAATATTTTCCCGATCGACATCTTCAAGGCCAAGAAAAATCGCAGTAATCTGAAAATTTGATTCAAAAGTGAGACTTTAAAACATTATTGCCTATAGGCAATATAATATAGATATTAGGGACCTGTTTTGTATCAGAAGTTTAGAGTAGCTCAGATGGCTGAATTATATTTCGTCACAGCAGTGATTCTCATTACTCCTGTTTTCTAATAAGAAAAACGAACGGGAAAGTGTTTAAATTGAAAGGGTATATGAGTACGGTATTGATAGGAACTGGATAAATGGTTCATGGTAGGAAAGGATACAGTAGAGACAAAGAAAAAAGTTTCTTGCTTTTACCCCCAACAAACCTCCTTCCCTCCAACGTAGATTCAATGTACCGCATACATGTGCTACCATAATTAAATCATAATTATAATCATTCATTAAGTCGATGTATCGCGACCGTACTTAAGTTAACATTATGTACACCCCTGAGCGAGGATCCTAAGCTTAAATTGCCATTTCTGCTCATTTATTCTAAGGGTAAAATCTTTAAGGAACTCTAAGGAAACTCTAAGGCTACACACGAGGGACGAGCAGTTTGAGGGGTCGCATGTGGCCTATGATCTGCGGATTAGACACCTCTGATCTAAAAGATGGGATATATAGGTATATCTTTTACGGTTATTTATGGATTCGATTCACTAACACGGAGTCTGTAAACAAACGTAATAATGTATATTTCCGTATGTAGGCCGTAATTAGAAATGACAGAACAAAACCAGTGTTGCGCAGTCTTGATCAATATTAAAGGGTGCAATAATATTTGCGATAGCTACGGGTAGTTTAAGATTTATAAACCTCCGAGATACCGCTTTTTATGAAAGAAATGTCTTCGTTATACGAGGTTTTGCTGTACACCTTTCTACCTGGAAGTTGATTCCACTTTCGAAAGGGTCCTAGTCAGACCAATAATTGAAAAACCGAACTATTGGTCTTCTTNATAATAAAAAAGTTACTAATAAAAAAGGCTTCTTAGGAATGCTGTCTCGCTATAAAATTCTTCCTCCCACCGCTATCCCTATTCGGCATCCTCAGAAATACCTCGCCACTTCCTCATCTTTCCTTCCATATGTAATTTCATCATCTCCCTACATTCTTTCAGATTACAACTTCATCTGAGTCCTCCCACCATCCGCCATTTTCCCATGGTAATATTTCTTTAGTCCTTACTCCTCATCTCTCCTCCATCATCCCGCATAACTTCCTTAGCCAAAATTCTTTCGATTCGCATTGCTGCCATATCTCTGACGTCTTCTCATGCTTTCTCTGCATTCATAACTCCAAGCTCTTCATTTTTCCCAGCCTTTTAACGATGTTTTTTCCTTTCCCTCCAGGGGAATAGGTAATCGCCGGTGGCTTAACCCGAATGAGGTCCACCACCGCACGTTTCTACTTAATCATGGGAAGAAACTATGGGAATTAAGAATAAAGAATATTAAAATTTTGGTGGGATGTCCCAAACGCCCTCCGTCAGTTACATGCTGAGGTTTACGCGCATTTGTTTTATTTATTTAACAATAATGACATTCATTTCATTTTCTAGTTTTTGAAAATTCTATAGGGAAAGAAATTGTAACTGCTATACGTCGTCCCAAATATTACCAGGAATCACTTTTACAGCAGATTTTATTCTTATCAAAACCAGTTCCAATGAAAAGCTTCATAATTAGGTCTCATAAATCACCGAAAACAAGACATGTATACCCTTGAGGAGTGGGGAAGAATGAGGAGAAAAGCAAATTAGTCGCTAGTCGCGGGACAGGCAGGAATGGTAGGGGATGTAAGAGAGATGTAGGGGAAGAAACCAGCGGGGAGTGGCTTTGGAATACGTGATTATTGGCCAAGATGTATCCACAGCCTTGAAGGTTTTTCATTGTCCGAAACTCATCTGGTATTCATGCATGCGTCTCCTCAAACACAGGTTATCTAATTTAAAATAATACTCTAACGGATACAGAACACCCTAATCTCATTACAAACCATATCCGCACACTAAATACCGCATACGGCCCGCTATGGTTCATCTTCAGGGCAAGGATGAATTTATATGCGTGGACTTTCGCCTAAAACTAGATAACTAGTAGTTTAAAGCTTGAAAACTTCCAATTTTTAAAAAACTACGACATGCAGATTTATTTTCATGTATCTATTGGTCTCAGTTTCGATCCCAGACGAGTCTGTGCGTTTCCATAAGATATACATGTAAACGTTATTTAAATCTTTTGCGGTCTCTATTTATATTGCAAAATGAAAAAAGAATTACCGCACGAACTTCAGACAATTTTCGCATGGAAGAAATTTTATAGTCACAATCCTATCGCCGATTAAGGACCTAGGCTCCAAATTATGAACACTTTCATAAAATAATGGAGTTTTCATTGAAAATGTTCGTGTTTTGATAACCTGTCCCATTGGATAAAGTTAAGACGAGAGGCGTTATTTTCTCTTTTGTACAATTTTGACCACTATATTTGCTCCTACTTCTGTTTTCTCATCTAAGAATCAAGGGAAATTTCAGCGAGTTATTCTTCTTTACAAAAATTAGTGTTTTTAAAAATTTGAAAACGAAAAGTAGCAATCGAAAATAGTGTCGAAGAGATATTTATAGAATATCGACCTTTCATTTGACTCTAAATTACAGAGGTTTTGCTACTGAAATAAAATTAATGTCTCACTTATTATCTATTCGTATTTTAATGTTCACAAAAATATTCTTTGTATATTATAAATGAAACCATTTTTCCAAAATTCTTCGTACACTATCATTATTTTCATAACCTTATCATCTTGTGAAATGTGGAAACCGACAATTACAGCAATTCTATTTGCTTTAATGGCAAAGAAATTTTTATTATCAATATATTTTCCCCGAAAATCATTGGAAGCAGTGACTAAGTTAAATGTAAATAAATACCAAAGTCCTTCGTTAGCTCCACTAGATTATTTATAAACGGCCGATTACAGCCTAATCATAATAAATCACCTATTGTTTTAAGGCAGGAACTGGTCGTTTATTGAAAGTCTGGAGGAAATTACGGATTTTGCTTGTTTTTTTTTTTAAGAAATTAGGATTTTTTAGGAAATTACGGATTTTGTTTGTTTTATTTTTTAAGAAATTATTTTTGCTTCAGTGTCTAACATAATGATTCACCAGTAAAATCGGAACTATAATAAGGCGATTCAATTCTTACTGCTTTCTCTGCAATGCCAATTTTACTCAGAGCAATGCGAACCTTCTGAGAAACACCGCAAGGAACAAAGCCGCTCACGTTATGGTCCGTACAACCGATAGCTCTGAGAGGAACGATCTCCATTTTCCTTCAGTATCCATCATTACCATGCTCATTTCCTACACCAAGCGCGTTTCTTATTCATAGAAACCTCGGCACTTTTTGCTGCCGCAATAATTCCAAAAGAGGCCTCAGGGATCTCAATCTCTCGATCATACGGAGGAAGTAAACGAGCCGCCTCGCTGTTAGGGAAGATGGAGTGGAGGGATTTGCCAATGGAATGAGGCGGCAAGGCCATTTATGAACTATGCTCACCTCTCCTTCCTGCATCTTGAGATTTATCCCGCAATCAAAGCGTCATCAGTCCGTTCCCTTACTACCGCCGCAGATCGGAGGTGTCCCCAGATTTCGTGACCTATATCGCTGCAGGAAATGAAGGCGCTTGTGAAGGGACTGCTGAAACAATGAGGAAGACCTCCGGCGTAGACCGAGAGGTCAGTGACTGACATGTTGACCACTGAACCTCCTTCTTACTATCGATTCGGAATCCTTAGAATTATGCCACTTTATCAGTATTACAGCGTGGATTTTCTGGTATCTATGGGACTGGTGTGAACTTTGTAAAAAATATGTAGCGAATTCGAGTCGAGAACTTTTATCATAACTTAAAGGGCTAATTGGGCCAGATATCCCAGTAAAAATTCAAATGACAATAAATCAATCATTTTACATGCTGGTTTAAACTGTATATCATAGGCATGGACTGCAGGAGAGAGGATGGACAGGCAGCTGCGATAATGAACGATAGAGAAAATTAAAATTGATCGAATAAAGAACGAATAAATTAGAAAATAGGCCGAGCGAGAAAACAACAAATGAAAGATTAAAGGAGGTGAATAATAGAACAAGTGGCCATGCTAGAAGAATGGTAGGTAATGGTAGGAGAAAGAAAAGCTCTAAGGGAAGGAAATTGTTTTGGAAGAGCACCAATGAAAGGCCCAAGAAGAGCTGGAAGTGTAAATAAAAGAAGATAAAGATAAGAGAACAGTAAATAATGCAAGGAGTTTGGCATATGCAAGTCGGAAGGTAAGGAAGAAGGTGGCAAATCTTAGTTAAAGCGAGGAATATGAGGGTGGGTGCAAGCAATCTAATCAACTGCATATGTTAACTGTGATGCTAAAGTCCACTGAATTCCGAAACCGAACTGTTCCCACTAAAATGGTAACAACTAATTCATACCTTTATGTACTTCCTTTTCTTTTTTTCCGCAAGACGAATATCTGCTATCGTTATCAGGATTTTTATTTTGTCAACTGAAGCTCGATATAAAGTAAAAAGTTGGTACTTTATACTAGAATTAACTACCCGCCAATGATGAAGAGAATTCAATAAAATCGTATTATTTAATTTTCTTTTGCTACATCCATACTTGCAGATCCATTTACCAGTCTACTGTTTTAGTGATTTATAATTTCTGTTGCTCAAAAATAATAAATAATATGTTTCACACAATAACGTTATATTCTTCTGTCTGGATTCTTTGTTCGTTACCATGGAAAACTCTCTTAAGCTCGTCATTATAAGTATAGATTTCAATGCTCCAAAAATCCACTTCGGCATCCGGGTTCGAATTATCTAACTAGAAATGTATCTACCTCTCTATCATTCCATCTCTCAAAAGTAAAACAGCAATACTGCTTTATAACGTATTTCTCCTCCGTCACCAAACACGTTAATCGTACAGCTTCTTATTAAATATTTTTTCAATATATTCGCCAAAGAATGTCATTCGCGTAATTTAACGAAAATAATGTAAAACCTTTAATTCACTTAAAAAGAAATGATTTTATCATTCAAAAATATTTTTTCTGGAGAGATGGATAAACTGGATTAACTGTGTCGGAAAAAATATATAAAAAAGAATAAAATTCCACCTCATCATCCACCGAGTAACCAGAATTAAACACAGGAAAATATTTTATTTACATTTTGTTATCTACGTTTTATTCTCAGTAATTTAAGTTGGTAATACTCTCAATGAATTAAGTGCGATTCGTGGTGTTGGTACCTTAATTGCGGCTCAGTTTTCTCCTTGAATCACTTATCTCTCCTTATGACTTACGCAGAAAAACAGCACATAAATCGAGACCAGGAAGGCGGTAGATTAAATCAAATGATCATAATTAAAGCTCCCCTCGGGTAGAGTTTGTCCACTTTTCACTCACGGACGACGTTTAAAATTGAAGCTAATTCTTTTGGGAAATTTCATACAATCATCTATGAAACTCATTGCGTCAGCTGCTCGAATCATTTCACACGTCAAATACGAATACATAATAGTGATTGCTATTCCGCATCAATAACATGAGGAAGTTACACATCAAATGTGTAACTTCTTGATGCTATCAACCTGTAATAAAAGTGAACACAGCTAAATGAGTGCAAATATTAAGTATCAACAGTTGTTTATGAACAATGGTATGTTTCAAACCTTAATACAGCGTATGTTTAAATTTTTATATTACGATTGCAATTATCTATTTAATAATTATTAATCGTTGTTTAAGTTATTTACTTTCCCCGATCCTTAATTTAAACCAGCTAAAATCGTATCCAATATTTTTCATAGAGAATCATCCAAGCAGATTATAAAACAGTGCTTGATATTAGTCTCTTTTAGGCATTATAAGTTAATTGAAGTACTAGTACCCAAAAAGTTCCAAAGGTCAATTTTAGAATGAATTTCATATGATGAATTAGATTAGGTTAATATCTCTAGAGTTATCAAATATAAAAAGTAACCGCAATAAAACAGAATAAACGACAACATAACAAAGGGTTATACAGTTCTCCACTAGAAAGTCGCGAAAGGTAACTGCATATTGGAATGAAAAGTGCGCGGTACATCACATATTGGAAGGGCCCCGAAGATATATGATCTTAAGCGCAGGGCTTTCATCTAATTTCAGGTTGGGAAATAGCCGATGATAACGGTTTCCATTGCGTTTAATTATATTCAATTATGTTATGTAATGTGTAGTTCTTGTTGTTTAATGTTTCGTGTAGTTGGAATGTCCAGCGACTTCGTTGTGAGGAGATAAGTAGCAAGCGCTACATATCTTCGCTCAACAAGTCAGCAAAATATTTAGTATAAAACTTCGATGGAGGTTCGAGATCAGCCGTATCCGTAGAAAATCGCAGAAAGAACTAAGACGCGCACTTCGAAAACCAAATAAGAAATTTTTCTTCTCCATCCGATCGGGAACGCGGCATAAAAAAGATAAAATAAACAGGGTACGCCCTTACGGACTAACAAATGGCATTTTTTCTTCCTCTACGCCTTGCTTCCCTCTTATTAGGGCATTAAATGCAACCTTTTACGGTCCGTAGCCGCTATATGCGAGGTTTTCTCCCCTTTCTCCACTCTCGTTAGGTATAAAAAGGCATAGGCTATCTTAGGGCTTTCTTTCGGACTCCTGTCCTTTCTGGATTTAAACCGCATTTCTCTTGACAGTCTTTTATGAAGTGTTTCCTCAAATCAATTCTTGTTTTCAATTCTCCTTGGAATCCAGACCATCCACTTCTCCGGCCTATTCTTTCAGGAATGTACCGTTGCTCTAGTTGTGAATATCGTTACGTCCGGCATTTAGTTCCGCTCGCCGCGGTTCTTTTGTTCACGGCAATATTTTTCCGTTGATGTTTCGATGTATCATAGAATCTCTTTAAGGAAACTGAAGTGGAAGTAGCCGCTGATGCATCCGGTAGAAGACTCTCCGATATTAATTTAATTAATCCATATATAATACAGACTTGTTACGAAGGCTGGGTGTATCAGAAGAATTTTATTAGTAGATTGAATTCAGCTGGAATGAATTTTATGATGGTAGTGTAGTATCTTCTTCTTCTTAGTGCATTCTGTCTTCCGACAGGTTTCAACTGGATACCCTCCATCGCAGTCGGTCCTGATCGTCTTCTTTCATTTACCTGTAACTTCGACAATTTTTTATGTCAGCCAGCATTCCCAGTCCTTTTCTTCCCCTTCCTCATTTTCCTTCAATAATTCTTCCAACTAGGCAATTTCGGCGTAATATGTACCCCAACCAAGCTGTCTTCCTCCTTTTGATTTCCCTCAGCAGTTTTCTTTCCTCTCCTATTCGCAATAGTATTTCCTCATTTCTAATTTGATCATTCCACTTCACCCTAAGCGCTTTCCTCCACAACCACATTTCAAAATTTTCTAAGTACTTTTCTTCTTTCTTTTTAATTGTCCATGTTCCACTGCCATAAGTACAATACAAAATATTTAGTACTCAATACAAAATATTTAGCAAATCTTTTTCTCAGATTTATTGGAATTTTACATGCTGTAAGAAGTCCTTTCACCTTCTCGAATGTTTTTTTACCCATAGCTATCCTCCGTCTTACTTCCTGGGTACAGCTCCCATTCTCAGTCACTAAACTTCCCAAATAATGAAATGATTTCACTTGCTCAACAATTTTTCCTTCTACAGATAAATTTATAATTGCTTCATTCCTGCTTATTCTCATCACTTTTGTCTTTCCGACATTTATGTTCATTCCGTATTGTATATAGTGTAGTATATGTGTCAAAAATGGACACATACAGATATAACTGAGTAATGTGTGAACGTGAACTTAAAGAAAGGCTGTCTGACGAGTTATAAATAGGTTTGTTACTAATAAAATTGATATTAGCTAGGTTTGTTACGTTGGTTAGAATATATGTAAAGTATTGATGGAAGCAACCTGACGAAAATGGTGGTTGAGGAGAATGATAGTTCCAAAAGGAAAGGAAAACGGGGTAAAAGCCGGTTTAATGTAGTGAATGAGACAATGAAGTGAAGATCACGCATCTTAAACAATAAAAGGACATGCACGAAGAGATACATGAATGCGAAACATAGGTTAACTGACTAGTACTGAGAGTGTGGATGAATACAGTACAAGAACTAGGCAAACATAGTTTTTGTTCCATCTAATGGCATATTTCACTTTCTCAAAACAGGCAAGTTTCTCAACGATACGAAGAGCTTGTTTTTTTCACTGAAGTAATTAAAAATGTTTTGAACACATATTTTTGTGAGAAGCGATTGAAATAAGGCTATTACATCCATTGAAATGCAATGTACCGTATTAGAAAAATAAAATTACAAATCGAATGAATAGGTAAGTGGGTCATTGTGCCTCGCGAGCCACATGCTGCTCATTTGACAGGACGTGCGGATCCAAAGTACGAACAATCAAAACGAAAATAAAACCATCGCCAAGAAAATACTTATGAACATGCATTATCTTTTTATGAATACAAACCCTTTTACTTAATCCTTTCTAGGTAAGATAGAAATAATTATCAGAGAAAACAACAGTTATTCTTGTTATATTGTTAGCTAGTTATTCTAAAATGAGTCATGGAACGTGTAGATTGATATGATGTGAGAAAGATTAAGAGTGATTTTTGATAATTCAGCCCATATTTTCCTCTTTGAATTTTTGAGACGCATAAAGTTATATAACGTCATCCGGCTACCAGGATGATGAAACTAATGCATTAGTAAACGCATAAAAAAGGTATCTCTTAGCATTTTTTTAATGTCTGAAATGTTTAATTCTACGTTTAGAAATGCGACAGATGCGATGAACGAATGGAAAGTCTACTTGCCATTCGTTAGAGTGATACTCTTATCTTGCCAAACTAAAAAAGTATCAAAATGCAAGAAATAAAACTTTTATGAAATAACTTTCCACTATGCCATCGGAAACAAGACCTACCCATTATTTAGTATTTCATTCAGGCTGAGATAGGAATGTCGAGAAAAATAAATAAGACAATTTTTAGAAAGCAATATGCCTATAGCTTGTCACATATTGTGAGAAGCCATTCATTTGCTTATCTTATTTCCTAACTCAGATAGAGACACCCGAGAAGTTGCGTGAACAATGACTAGCATAAAGAATGGTAATTAATTCAGCCCATGATTTTGTATAATGGAAGAAAAAAGAGTTAGTGTAATCCATTTCCAGGCAAGCTTTAATTGTTGAAACGCATTTTCCATTAACTCGCGGAAAAATTCATCACGAAAACAAACAAAGTGCTAAGCGGGATGAAAGTTTGCTTGTCTATGATTGTTTGGTGACTTTTGTCATTCTGCTAATATCACGCGAAGAAAGTTCGCCCATTGTCAATAAATAAATATTGCCCTTGGCTAGCATGACTCGAGAGTTTTCAAATCAAAGGATTTATTTTAGAAGGACGAATTTCTTTTTTAGAAAATGAAGGACTTTGCTGCTTTGTTTTGGATATATATGATACCTTGAGCGAGTTAATGGTATTTCTATTCACACCATGGAAGTCGAATTGATACTAAGTAATGTAGCATCAATCATAAACTTTTCTTTGTTGATTAATTTACTAAACAATGCAATACGAAGAAGCTACAAAGAGGGAGGATTTTGGGGTATTTTTACCTCGTATGCTTAAACTCAGAAATGAGCAAATATGAAGGCCCAGCATGCTAACATCGTATATAAAATCTCACAAATTATATTTTCACTGACAATTTATTAGCATTTGATAATTATCTTACAGCAATATATAGCGTAAAAGGGTTTTTACTGCAGCGATTTAAACTCTAGTAACATTCTTATGCACTTCTGTAAGTAATGCTAATCGTATTGGTATGAGGAGAATTTCAATGTTAAAAAAAAGACCCCAATGAGTAAGATAGCATACTAACGAATACATTTTCCTATCAGCGATTGAGAAACAAGCATACAGCCAGCTAATTAAATGGTCTAACCAATCAATCCTGAGCAGTCAGGTTACAGTTTCACTGTCCCATCCATTAGTTGCTGTCTCATTGTCAATGATAGGCGAAAAACACTAGAAAGATAGGTACGTACAGGAGAAACAGAGGTATCGGAAATGTTATATCAGTTTTAAAAGTAAGCCACATAAATTAGTTTATCATAAAGTCTACATCTTCGGCGTGTTAACGATTTGCCGTACGGATACGTTTGAAACGCGTGGTGATGACTTCATCTTAGACTGTGGTAGATCTAGTTACCGTAATTTATCACTTAATACGATTTCCTAGATCTTCTAATGAAGGCCCACGCGACTAACCTTAATCCATAGAATTTATCCAACAACTTTCTCTTTCTGTTTTTCCAACATTATACCCATTAGCATGCATAGTGAAAACACCGGGGATGTATTGCAATGTTTCTTTAAAGTTAAATAAGCATGTTGTCATGAAAACCTTCCCAAAAAAGGAATCTTTCAACGATACATCAAGTAATTAAGAACCAAAACGAAGTACGGAAGCCATCAATAACAAAACGTAATTAATTTTTTAAATGATGCGCATGTCATAGGTCCCTTGTGATTAAATTTTCATTACCTTAAGTATAACTGTATTAATTTTCTTCGAAAAAAGTAATCATTCATTAGAAGAGCATCAGCGACTCCTAATCCATTAGAGAAGACACTGTCCTATATTTCTTTCTCTCCCTAGCATCCAAACAGGCTATCCTACCTTCTCAGAACCGTTTTAATGTTGCTGTAAACAAAGATAAAAATGCCACAGCCAAATTTTCTTTAGCGTAAATCACCCGTGAATTATACTAGTACAAATTCACGCCGACTTCCATTCATTAATCTCAGATTGTTACCAAATGTGTCCTCGATCTACAGCGTACAACTCTCCATTACTAGGCCATCCGAGTTCTATCACTTTCCGAAGCGAAAACCAGTCGCACGGAAGGAGAAAACGAAGAGCCAAATCTTTCTTAAAATAAACGGCCCTCCAAAAAAATACCGCCTGATAATATGACACCTATGACTTATTACGCTTAATTAACCGCGGGCATTCGGGTCCGGGACTGGAAAAAAAGGAAAAAGACAGTCTACCCAAGTAAAGAGGCCAGTGGAAGGAGAGTAGAGTGAAAAGAGAGTCAGAGAGGGGCATCAGAAAAAGATACGGTTAAAAAACTTATTCCGCATTTTCTGCTCGCAAGTACCTCGCTGTTTTAACACTTTTTCCACCAGAAGAAAGGCATGTTACCGTGTACCTAAGTGACCAAAATGCCTCGACGATGATGTAAGCGGAGATCACTAAACATAACAGAAACGATGCATTAATTCCTCAGAATACTATCCCTGACAATGACGCACTGTTGACGAATATGTATGCACTTGAGTGAATGTTTTCTTTCTTCCAACAGCGAGGGAGTCAGTTTGTTTACCATCTAAACTATATAGTCACATTTTCAGTTCATTTATACCTCAATTATCACGGCAACGGAATTATCTTGTTTAACTTCCCATCACTATCTGTTAGATTTTTAATTATGCATGCATATTCAGTTGTGTGGGTGGTAGTAATTGAAAGCAAAGAAATATTTCGAGGGGGCGCATCATTTTATAGCAATTCGAATGCATATACTGTCACTTTAAAAGATCATCACTGGACAGGTCAGGTCACTAGACGTTCACAATTTTCATTCTCCTCTAAATATGAATCCGAAATGAAGGTTAAATAAGAATTGATTGTTTATTTTGACCTAATGTATGCGATAATACGATGAGATTGTGTCTGAGAATATACGTTGAAAGGTAAGTAAAAGAAAATAAAAATTAGAATGATTATTGGGATGGATTGAGGCTCAATGTTATTTTTTAGACAAACGTAAAATCACAAATATATGATAAATTTCTCCGACATGGGTAGTGGTGATGTGTAATGGTACAGTGATATAGGGTGACGCGTAACGGTAGAAAAACGTCTCAATAAAGTTTTTCTATATTAAGGAATAACATTTGCTCGAATGCAAAGTATGGAGCTGATTTTAAAAAGGATCAAAATTCAGCGAAATAAAGCGCAAATATTATTAAATATTGCACAAAATACCTGCAGAGTGATACAATTCTACATGCTTTTCTTTTATCTGTAATATCACAATCAATCTCTGTTGAAATGTTGATTATATGAGTATAATATAGATACTATAAATCTCCTTAAAAACATTGCACAAGTAGATCAGTAATCTAATGACAGTTATTAGCTAATGCTGTTTTCAGTTTTATATTTCACTTTAGCCCTTCCCATAGGGGAAGGGCTAAAGTGAAATACCCATACCCATACCCCCCTGCCACACGCCGAAAGGCGGCTTGCAGGGTACTAATGTAGATGTAGGGGCGTTACCTTACTTATATTCCACATATTTTTAAATGAAGAAGTGAGTCCTACTAGCGCAAACTCCACAATCATCAATGGGCCCAGTTTGGCCACATTGAAAGCCTCAATATGATAATCGATATTCCTACTAGATATAGTAGTAGATTTTGAAAATAATTAACAATGATTTAATATAGTAAGATATATGTAGTTCCGTCGTTTCTCTTATGAGCTTCCGATATGAGATTCATATCAAGGAGGAATCCAAAAGACATCCAGTCAACCATAATTGGGAGGTTGTAAATCCGACATTAGGTACTCAATAGGGTTAAATGACGAAGTGAGCTCTATTTTTAGAAATTAAAAATCTCAAATGTAGAAAGAGCGGATACGAAAGTCTCGCTGAATATTCACTCGCATTTTTGAAAGTGTGCTCTTTCTCGGGGCAGTGAAGAGGGTATCAGCTGAAGAGGCCTCCGGCCCTTAGTGACGTCAGAGGGCAGCGGGATTGGAATGCCGGTCCGCGGATACAAAACTGCTTAATTTTTCGGAGCGGAGGCGATGTTCTTTTTTCCTCCGCGGCGCACTGTTTGGAGGTGAAATTCCGTTAAGAACGAGACCCATCTTCATCCCAACTCTTCCTACTTAAAAATCTCCGCCAAGGCCGTTAAAAAACAACTCCCGTCCGACCACGTGCTATAAAGTTTACGTTGCAAACTCTTTCCCTCTCTAGGATGCCTCCCATGTAAATTCCTTCCGTCTTTTATTCTAACGGAATGCTTTGCTTACTTTTTTTAAGCACCGGTCAATTTTACGGAGCGGCGCTATTAAAAGAAGGTGGTTAGAGGAAAAAAGGGAGGCTGCTCTCTCCCACGAAAGAGGAACGGAGTAGTTTAATTAAATCGTATATCATAACTCTAATTCACGTTCGTGGAATTTCTTACTTGGGTGGAAATACGAAATACTCTTGTCGATACTGGAGAGAAATCCATAGAAATTCTGGTATGAGGAAAGCAAGAAAGAGCCGAGAGTTGCGCTAAATGTAGATAAGATAAAATGATAGTGAGTGATAAGAAACACCTCATACTGTATATTATTGGGAAATTCTTATTACCAAATGTTAATTAGGCCGATTTAATTAAATAGTGGCCTCAGTAATCACTTAGCAACATTTCTATTTACACAAAACGTTCTGAAATGAATTGCAGACTAATTACAACCATATTCACATTTGTCATCCCCATGATTCGTGTAGAGGCAGCAATGAAGGGGAATTAAATCGTATCAAAAGAAAAGATGCATGACCAGTATGGAAGGGGTGTTTTTCGTTAGTTAGGACATATAGAAGGATAATGGAGGCAGAATAACTAAGATGGAGCGTAACAATAATTAAAATAAAACTTACTTATTACGGGCAACATTGGAGAATATAAATGGTTTAAAAAGGCGAGAAAGACGAAAAAAATCTACAGACTCTAATGTATGAATGTACATATAAAAAGTGCACGTAGACGAAGATGCATGAATGTACGTATCTGAGAGGTAATATGGATGGCAGGGCAATAGAAAAATAGGAAGGATCATTATGAATGAACGAGACAAATTATGCACTTCTCCCAAAGAAAATAGCGTGAATGATGATTCTGCTTCTAAATCATCAACGTTGTTTTACATACAACGCCTTTAACCAATTACTATTGCCATTATTGTGGCCGTGGTCATGCACGTGTAAAGGCTAGATGGCGGAGTTCTCAATCAAGAGGTTTCACTATGTTCAGTCTCAATCTCGCCCTGAATAAAGTCCTTTATTATTATTATAATAATTATTATTATTTTATGCTGTTACAACTATGTTTAAATTCGCAAAGAGGATATATACGGTTCTACCAGGGGACAGTAACTATAATGTGTTAGGAGGAATCTTAGGAAAATAAAATCTTCGTCGGTCGTTGCTGCTAAATGCTGCAAAGTTTCCCCTGCCACACGCCGAAAGGCGATTTGCAGGGTACTCACATAGACATAGACAAAGTAGTGCAGAAGTTCGAAAATTAGATTCTAATATGTATAGAACAGCAAAATATCGTCCCTGACATATATTTTAGAAAATCCTTCCCGGCAAAAGAAATTTAAACGCGATTCAACGAGATGAAGTCAAATCGACTGCTTTAAGGGATCAGGGAACCGTAATTTTCAATCTCTCATATCAAACACATTCAGACAAAAAATTCAAAGCGGGACTCGAATTCAAGGTCACGGCTTTTGTGCCCCTGCCACGGAGGTCAGCCTCGGACATCTCTCTGGTAATTTGATGCATCTGATAAAATCGCGGGTTCCAAGAATTTCACGCTAGCTTTTCGCCTCACTCATCCTCGATGTGATGAATGGCCATACTTTAGGATGAAAACTTTAATGACGCGAGAATTCACGAAATGTTTACAAGCTACGCACATTTGTTAACACATAATATTTTTGATATATTGTTGCCTGGTATGACGAGGCAGATACGCTTTACAATATAATTAGAAAGAAAAAGAAACGGAGAGTAGGATAAAGATAAAATATTTAGGTTCATTATAACAGGTGTTCAATAACGACACCTGCGCAAGATTTTAAATTAACGTATAACTCCTGATCGAATGGAATAAATTGATTTCAAATGTAATCAAACAAAATACTTTAGTTACGGTGGAGAAATAGCAGGAAAAACCTGGATGTGTGAATGACATCATGAAGGAAATAAGCCTATGAAGCCTGAGAAATAAGGATCATTGTTTGAAATTAATCTTGGATCATTGCTTGAAATTAATCTTGGATCATTGTTTGAAATTAATCTTGGATTTGTCTGAAGTGAAAAACTAAGCTAATTTTGGAGGATGCAAACTGGAAACAAAATCGTGAGCATTGTCATGGTAAGAAAAAAATTACGTATCCCATACAATGTAAGTGCAGGGATAGGTTCAAAAATATAACTAAACGACAGCATCGTTAGGATAACATAAAAATCGTTACAAAAATTTACGGAACTCATGACTTTATCTCTGCATACGATGTTTCAAGGCCATTCTTCGAGATATTCAGACAGTTGATAGAACCTGATTTCTTTTTTATCGATCCTTTACTGAGGTGATTAGGCATCCCAGGAGGCCCTCGGGGGTAATGTATCCTCCTAATGTAATTTGACATTTCTACGATATTTGTATAAAATATGTGACGAAATTCAAAAGAGTCGGTAAAATTTCACAAACGAAATCCACACAATGTAAGGGTTAGTCGTATATACCACGGATTGAGATACTTCGCCTGTAGTTTGTTGTTAACGTCTTGTTTGTTATTCCTTCTTCCATTACTTGGTTGCGAAATTTTGCAGTTTTACCGCGTTTTAAACATCAAAATTTCGTTTGACTTGAAATATCATCATTACCGTCATAATTATGAAAGCATTATTTCAAGTAACGGTTATAGCGCGCTTTCTTGAAGGGTGAATCACAATGAATCCCTCAAAACCGGCCGTGGTGGCGGAGTGGTTAGCATGCTAACCTTATTGACCTTCCAACACTAAGGTCCCAGGTCCCGGGACCTTAGTGAATTAGAACCTTAGAATCCCGGCTACTCAGATTTTCCGATGAGGGTATGGTTGTGTGTACTTGTGATTAATAATAATTATTAAAATAGATGTAATTGGGGATAACCTGTTTCCATTAGAGAAGTTATTATTAATATAAAACCCTAGTTACAAGTTGTCCAGTACTCTTCTTTCATAATTCTATTGTATTCTGTTGCACGCCGCAAACAATAACCAGCAGACCGCCTACGAGATGACTACCACCGAGCAGACAGGTTATCAGGGAGCGACCAAAGATTCCATCCCACCTTCTTTTTCCTCCACTCTTATGTTGACGCGATCAAAAAGCGTCGGCAGAATCAATTACCGACATTCCAAAATAGGCTTTGGTCCAGATCGTCGTAACGATCCGACGGCATCTCCGGCAGAAAGGAGGACACATAAAAGGCAAGCTATCCTCCGAAGAGAATCTTCCAAAATCAATTCCTTCTCGATTAACGATGATGTAATTCAGTGTTTAATCCACCTGCCATCGCGCTGCTGAGAACAGTGTGCGAGTTCTTGTAACGGTATTCTCCGTAGGCGAGTGACTCGCAGAGAAATTCTCGAGCAGTGATTCAGGAGTCGCCACGGGGGCGGGGGAAATTAATTTAATAGATCAGATCGCCGAGGAAAAATTGCCAAGGCAGCGCTGACACTCGAAGATCGCATGCTAAGAGTTCCTGTGATACGCAGCACTGCGATCATCTTTGTAAGTCTTGAAATCAAAAATTCTCAAATAAGTGATGAAAATCAAATCTTAGTCATTGAGCTGAAACTTCCTCCATCTCTTAGGGATTGCCTTATGTTCCTATTACATTAGAATTACGATATTATTACTTCTATGCAATATAATATTCTACGATATTTTACCCGACTACCTGTACGCGAAAGAATAAATGAATAACACTTTAATTGGAATTCCACACTACCTTTATATATTTATTATTATTCAATGAATAAATATTGTCAAACAGTGAGGAAAACAGTGGCTAACTACCTCGGTCTCACACTTGCCGACCACACTGTGCTCCCTCTCTAAAGCTTTTTTGCAGCTAATGATAGATAGGTTGTAGATCAAACTAGCCTTCGGGCCAGTGACTTCGCAGACAAGCATTGTTATACATTCACGTTGAGTTTAAATTGATGAAGAGAAATAATTATTATGGTTGGAAGCAAGATATGGTATAAAACTCAATAGATGATGATAAATTAGATGAATTTCGGAATGATGAACAATGAAAATGAAAGAAATCATCAGAAAATTATTGTTTGTAATAAAATGATTTGCATAAATAGAATGTGATATACGATTGAATTAAATTTTGTTAAATATAAAACTATATATCAATAGAATTTAATTTGAAAGAAGAGAACAATTCGACAGCTGTGATTAATTACACAGAGTTAATAAAAGACTAGTAATTATTAGTAATACAGTATATCATTGAGCTGATTTTAACGAAAGAGATCCATTTTTGAAACTATGAATTCATCAAGATGTAAATTGATTCAAATAAGTGTAGATCCTAGTAACACTATAGTAACCGTGATATTTTAGATATCTCGACTACATTCGACGCTAACGCTCGTAATAGTTAGTTTAATAGCTATGCTGAACTGTTACCGTTAATCTCATAGAACTGAATACCTCCAATCGTAAGTTGTAGTCTGAGCTTATTGAGATGCTGTAACATTTTTTGTTACAATATTTGAATCTAATTTAACAGATAAGTTAATTTGTTTACATTTAAGAAATTTAGTTTAAATATATCTACTCTGATTAGATATTATCAGATTTGATTAGATTTAACTAATTCTAAAGAATAACAAATAAGGTACAATAAAGAATTTTGATAAGTAGATCGATTTTGGGATTAAAAACAATTTTAAGAAATACTTCCATTATCTACTAAATAAAATCTATGATGGTGACTGGTTTCAATGGATTATAGTCAAATATCAAGCCGAGAAAAATTCGGGAAAGACGATAAGTCGGACTCCAGTATACTCGTAAACTCACTATACGATACTCATTCTCGTCCAAATGATTATGCATAATTCTATTATGACCAACTTTTCGATGATTTCAGTTAAAATGAATTTTTCTACTCTTTATTTCTATCTTAGATGTTTTAATAGATGGCTTGAATGTTATTTGGACTTAACAAATAATATGCCCATCAAAGGCAGCTTTAGAACACACGCCTTTAGAAGATATGACTGCGAGAAAAGAAATGAGAAGAGCGAAGACAAAGTGAGATGTTGATTAATTTGAAGGGAAATGTTTTCCCCATTCCTCCACCTTTCCTCTCACACATACACACTTCACGAAACTCAAATGCCTCTCCCACCACATCCGAGTTCATCGAAACTCGTCGAAGTTTCGTACCTGCGGGCACTAATCGTCAAAACGACGTCCTAAGTTTCGAGGAATCGATGGCAAGATGGAGAGAAAGGAATAGGGATAAAGGTGGGGAATGGATGTTAAGAAAAGAAGGGAGTTGAAGGAAGGTAAATGAACGGCAGTTGGGAGGGAGAAGTAAGGAAGTTAGGCTGAGTAATGTTGAGACTCATGTGTTAAAGGGTAGGATGAGATGGCAACTAAAATGGAGGACGGGTAGAAACATTTCGAGAAAGGAATTCAAATTTCCTGGAAGACTGAGAAGCAAATTAACAGGTGAGTTAGGAGAGCTGCAATAATATGGAACTTGAAATATTTCGATCAAGTCTTCGGGTGCTATCATACACACATGCTCCTGCACAGGGTTTAATAATGGGAAATTATTCATTGAAGAGTAGATGAAAATGCATGTGATTGTATCCTGGAGGTTGATAAGAAGTTCAATAGTATATATAGAAACAGGATAAGATACCTCTGTTTAAACCTTATATCCTCATATTGTACTCCGTTTTCAAATTAAAATTTTAAGATAGCGACTGCTACATTCCACAGATTTTACGATCGTGGGATGCCTTATCTTAAAGCTTAACTTTGTGAGTTAACATATCTATACCTATTATCCAGCAAATAAACTGAGAAAAAGAGAATATAGAATAAGATCAAACATAACATTTGTATAAGATTAGGTCTAATCGAATGTTAAGATTGACACTAATAGGAAAGGTGAATATATTTGAAGGAATTATGTAATCCCTGGATATCCATGCTTGCTATATAGCGTTCAAAAGCATGGAAAAAACCTTCGTTAACCTGAACATTCGTATGGTCACTCCTCAGAATCACTGATTGATCTTAAAATAAAAAGTCATCCTAATACGATAAACAGACAATTAAGAGAAGATAAAAATGAAAAATAAAATGTTAACGTTAATATTACCACATGAAATATTGGTTCCGATACAAAAGAATTTTGCCGATGGGCTTTAATGTTGGGCAATCAAAAATTATGAGCATTAGTATGAATTCGATCTCTTATGTTATTATTTTCTCGTTGCATATATCTCGGTTTCCTACATTGGGTCAATAACAAGATAATACATTTATAATGCAACCTGCACATCTATCTAAATACCCTACAAGCCGTCTATCGTTGTGTAACAGGAGTTAGCAACATGGTATAAACCATGAAATACGAGATCATTAACGGAATTTAATTCTAGATGGATTTACTCTAACCTGTCTCGTAAAGGATGACAGGAAACCAGTTTCAGTCATTGTAATTATCTTCAAATACTGCGAGAAATATTCATCATGCTATACTAAGTGAGTCTGGTTATGAATATTAAATAAAATAAAATTTCATTGCCAATCATAAGGCCAGCTAGGTTATTTTTTACTTGCTTCCGAGAACTATTTGAATATCTGTAAATCCAACTACCTTGGTGTCACTATGAAAAACATTATGTGTAGCGCAATAACAATATGGATTAGAATTATTGGATACGTATTGAATGATGACAGTATTCAGTACAGGGATATTTGTAATATTATTGTAAAAACACAAATGCATCTAAGTCAGACTGAATTATATATATAACAAATATTACTCAGCTGCTCTACTCCTTGGGGATTTTTCTGTAGTTAATTATAAGGACATAAATCAAAAGAATGGAGTCAATCAAAGATAAAAACATCGGTCATAGAGTTTATTGAACAATCACATCCCTGTTAAAAATATACTGTGTTAATAGCCATCTTCCGGAAAACTCCCACGCAATTTAGAAAGAAAAAAGAGGCGTGAAGATTGAATTTTGAGTCAATGTCCAGTTATTCTGGATGGCAAAGACGGTTTGAGGCTGCCCTCAGAGAAGGCGGTAAGTGATTAAGATCGGGGTAATGTAGCGAATTCTCGACTCCTGCCGCAAGAAGGTGGAGAGAAAGTTCAGTGAACGTACGTGGAAGACAAAAAAGGAGCGGAAGAGAGACTGGAAGAAGATGAGAGAAGGAAGACAGTGGATTGATAGATCGCCGAACGACAATGGAGGTCCGCCAATCAAGACAGGCCGAGTGAAAATTGCGCATAACTAAGGATCCGTTAATAGATTACTCATAGCTTAAGGAGCCGTCAGTGCCCGTAAAACCAATCGATCATTGTCGTGGCTAACTAACGGCCTGGAATAAAGAAATGCCCTCAAGCTATAGAGGCCCCTTCCCTTACCTGGGTTCGATCTACATCCCCTTACCAAACTACTATAAGGTGGGCTAAGCAGCTGCGTGGAAAAAACTTTCCTATGTTCGACTTCCCCGGAAGAAGGCTCGAGTGGGAGTTAAGACAAACTGGCTTTTCGGAATGGAAAAACCTATTTATTTATATTCAAATACTCCCTGCTAATTACCGAGGAGGATATTCAGTAAACGAAGAAAACTTTTCAATCCCTGTAGCTTAATTTGTTTTGAACTCCGGATTCTAAAGTTAGGGGGCGAAGGTCTCGGAAATGTTTACCATCGGTGACTGTGCTAGACGTACGGGCGCCTGAAGAAATACCCAAATAGTGGGCTTCAAACCTTCCGAAAGGAGCTTCCTTATTATTATTTTTTGATGCGACCCCAAGATTTGTTCCTCTATATGAAAGAAATGATATCTCATACAAAGCTTGAACTCTTCTGAATGTATTTTCAAGCATCGCAATTGTATACCTCATTTCTAAAACAGCAAGTTCACTTTAATTTCTGATGCAATTTTTGAAGGCGTAAAGCTTTCCCACGTTCAGCTGCAAATGAATAAATCTTAAATCACGTAATGGGTGTAACAACGTTCAGTTTGTCAATACGTAACAATACGTTGCATTAAGATTCTGGTCTCACGTTCAATTATAGGCAATTAACACAGACCGATCCGACGTCTGTGAATAATCACCATGTACAACCATTTTGATTTCTCACCAGTATTTTAAAAACATCTTCAAAAATCGCAGGAAGATTAGTCTGGAATACGAAATGCTATAGCCCGAATATATGCACAACTTGAGTCAATTTCAAATGAGATATACAACAATCATAATTTTCTGGTTTTTCCTTATTGAGAGATCTGAAAATATATCTACCGTAATTGAAAATATCTATACATCGATTAACTTATTTCTTCGAACTGAAATATGTATGTCCACTCAAACTCAAGCATGATCATTGTAATTGTATATTTTTCAGGTCGGAAAAAATTTGTTGAATTGATTGGTTTCGCAAAATACGAGGAACTGAATAAAGAAATTCCATCTTAGAGTGATTCAAAGATTTACAGATATCAATGTATGCACTATAATAACAGGTGAGAATACAGTAAGTTCATCATCACAATGAGTAATAAGGTAATACTATAAACATTTTATTATCAAGCCATTTCAATTTTGTCCTTGTCTGATATTGTTTTATTCTAAGATTGCTACTACTACTACATTTATTTACTGGATTTCGAATTATAATTAGAATATAATTTAAAAAGATCCATAATGGATTTACACTAACTTGTGTCGTAAAGGATGAAAGGAAAACATTATTTCAGTTATTATTGTTTCCTTCAAATACTTCGAGGAATATTCATCATGCTATACTAACTGAGCTTGGTTAAGATTATTGAATATAATAAAATTTCACCGCCGATCATAGGGGTTGTTAGGTTATTTCTTACTTGCCTCCGAGGACTATTTGAATTTCTGTAAATCCTTGATGTCAGTATGACAAACATTATGCTGCACAATAGAAATATGGATTAGAATTATTGGATACGTATTGAATAATAACAGTATTCAGTACAGGGGTATTTGCAATACTATCATATAAAATGAAAATAAACCAAACTGAATCATATAGTACTCAATATAGTCATTTCAAAGAACAATACGCGAATAATTTACGTCGTTAGCACTGCGGAAATCACTCACGTTCAGTCTTCAAGATTTCATTTCTTGAATAATATTCCTTGAAAAGAATATGAAATTTGTGCGGAAAGCATGAAAGAGAAGCTATTCTATTGAAGCGAAAGCGCTCTTTATAGAGCCCCGAGAGAGATTTAGAAATGGTGTTTAGGCAATCAAATGATTATGTTCTCAACATCCGCAACTGAATCTTTACACTAGGTGCCAGAAAGGACGAAAACGATCCTTGTCCCGATACCTTCAGACCTGTGAAGTTACCATCCTCATCCTCGCCCTTCTCCCTTTATCTCCCCAAAACAGCCGTTTACCTAATCGTTCAGAATAGTTCTTCCTTTAGTCCCACGAGTGTAAAGCCCGCCGCTCTTAGATACCCCACCGCGAGCATCTTTTAAGGATCTTTCCGTGAAAGGCTTGTGGCGCGCTTCAAAGGGGAAAACAGGAGTAAGAGTAGCTCAAAATGCTTTATCCTCACTAAAAATGAAATACGAGGAACTGCGCCCCCTCCCCTCCCGGATGTGACTATTTGTTTTGCATCCGCGGATGAGTGAGGGTGCCTCGCTGTCTGTCCCTACGCCGCCTCGCAGGAGGCCTCAAAGGCACCGGCGGTGGCCCTCTGGCGGCTTGTGTTTGCACTGCTATAGAGGGAAGGGGGAGGGACACCCCACATACGACTCCCTCGCAGACACGACTTGGATCATCTTCTCGGTGTTTTATTTGAGCTCCCTCTGGGGCGTTTGCTCTTCTTCAACCTCTGTGCCGCACACCCACTCCCATATCCATCTTTCCTTTCTTTCGCCTCCTACCGAAATACAGGACGGATCCGGGCCTCTATCTAGATATCGACAAGGAGAATCGTACAGATGTCTACTCGCCTTAGCATGACCTACCATTGTCTCAAATGTTACTGGGGATAATTGCATGCGGGTGTCATTTCAATATAACTACGCGCCATAAAATCCTATTGCTACCATTTCCCTTGTTCAATAAAACCTTCCCTTTACATCCGTATTAGTGATGGTCGAAATTTCTCCCGTTACGATATTTCTTCCTTCACTCGAATTAAATCGATCAAATTTAGGATTCACAAACTCATTTACTACTCAGCGTTAAATTTTCACATGCTTTATATGTGGATCAATATGAATTAAAAAGAAGGTATGAAACTCTAAAATGTTCCTGTTCCTTCTTCTAATTCTCGTTATTTTCAGCCGCACTGATAATTATTCCGTTTATTACACTTTTGGTGCCCTACAGGTGTCTTACCCGCGGGAGTAATTGCCTCCCCTTTTGATGAAGCTGAAGACACGTTGAAGTAATGAGTAGTGAAATAAAACGTAATTTCCTGCAAACTCCTCTACGTGAATCTACAATTGCATCTTCAAACGTACAATGCTAGAAGCCTTTCGTCGTGTTTGTATTTTCTTCTCAAACGATTCCAATTTTGTCACATGAAAATCTTGGAAACGCTTGCCGATTAATCACGGGGACTCTTGAGAAAGCGTTCATTTAGCGAGTTAACAGAAGAAAGTCAAGGGAACTCTGCTGACTCATATCTTTACTCCTTCCGATTATTGTACATATTTTATTTACATTTGTCAATCGTATACTTTCATTATTTATGATGTATTATTGTTCATGATCATCATCTTGCTTTTCAGGTTTAGGCATGTTGTAATTTTCGGATTTCCACCGTAATCTCAATTTCGCAATACTTTTTACTCCAAAAACTCCCTAGGAATCCTATCCAGTTCTATCTAATCATAGTTGATATATAAATATATTTTTAGCTCTTTTTCGATCGATTACGCGAGGAGATAGACCATCCAATATCGGGCATCGATAGAGTCGTGAATGAGAGGGTAAACCTTTTCTTTTCTTTATTGTAGAAGAAGCCCTTCTGTATTAGCGCTCGCGAGCACGAGCAGGAAAGGCGACCGTTCTGTCGGCTTTTGTGTGTGTAACTCATTCCCTCGAGAGAGCTGACCTACGTGTCCAAACACGGCCGTTGACCGAGTCATTCGAAAACGGCCTCTATTTTCGACTGGATCGCTAGAACAAGACGAGTTTCGCGAAAAATTTTCTGCCAACTCATGCGAGAGTTGGAGATGCTTGAGCACGTCCTTGCGGAGAGCTGAAAAAATAGTAATTTGTTGGCTTTTTCCCCCGTTTGGCACTCTTAAAGAGGGTTTTTTCGTTTTCGAGTGGGTTGGTTCGTGTACCACATCAAATGAGATCCCCGATTTGTTCTAAACTTCCTTATTCGTGGTAAAAGAAGTTTATGAAGATTAATGATGAAAGCGGTAATTTATAAAATCTGATATGCACGAATCCTATCCTGCAATACGAAGACACCAAGGGAAGGTCATGGTCAAAGAAAATTTAATGAAAGACTTCCAAAAAACTTCGTCGATTTTTCAAAGCACGATATCCTTCATGAGTCTAAACTTCCAAACGACAAAAATGATGACTTTAGAGTGTTTGAATTAAATTTAATCAAGAAATAAAACCAGTAATCCAGGAAATGGATCGAATTTTTTGCATCGTATAGCGTCTTCGAGTGTTAGTAAATAGATAAGAGAGAACATCCATATGGAAATAATTGCACTAGTAAGTAAACAAACTTCCTTTATCATACCTTATACGAGAAGACTAAAAATTTTTTTTTACTGACTTTGTAGGTGAATTGTGTAACCTCTTCCTGTGTTTTAATCCTCAGATATTAAACACTCCTGTTCCTTTCACTCGCAATTGTTTAATACAGGTGTTCATAAACTATAAAAACCCGTATTTAACAATCCAGGATGCGTGATAAACCGGTAAAACTACTTCATAATATAAATTAATATTTAATGGCATTACTTTGAAATTAAAATGAAGGGTTAAAATGTCATTAAATCGCGAATTAGGGTGAATAAGTACCTGGGACGAAATTAGAAAACAATACTGGATATGAACCACATATGTCATACTACTACGAATATGTTTATAATTTTTAAAATCTAAGGGTAAACATAGTGGCACTGTTTGACAGTAGCATCGATTACATGCTTATTTAAGAACAGGAATTCTGTTTTTAGACATTTCTATAACAGCTTGAAAAGCTAAGCTAGTAGCAATCCAAGTATCTGGAAACCAGAAAAGTTTTCGAATTTATGAAATTTAGAATTTCCGAATTGTTATCTGAATTTCAGTTTGGTTTCTTATTTTATATCCAGAAAACGAATTTTATGACCATCTTCATATTATTTCGAAGCCCTGTTCTGGTAATTTTTTTTCCGAAATCATGTAAACCTCATGAGAGTATGGAGCTGCGGTTTCTACGTCACGAGCTTCTTCAGTAGATCGATTCAGACTCATTTTTAGTTTTAAAGTATAATTTAATAATAATAATTATTGACTATAGCATTATATAAACTGGTGCCTCCTCCTTGATCTCAATGGCTCAAGAGGACCAAAATAACGAATATGGCAGTAGCTGCAAAAAAATTAGACTTTATCTATTGATAAATTTATGTATTGATATCGATATGCGAAGAATAAATGAGTGATTACTAAAAAAGATTAATCGGTTATTACTATTATTTCACATTAATTACATATACACGAAAAAGAGAACAAACTCGATGGACAATTACCTAGCAAAAAATAGTAACATTGATTTTCGACGCAATAACGCCTGTTTCAACCGATTGGGGGTTAATAAAAGTACGAATATCGTTCGCATGTATTGTTTTAAGAGGTTTACATTATTTCTCATGATGATCAGTTTATGAATAATCGCCTCCCTAGCAACTGAAAGAACTAAAGATTTTCCAAACTAAAGATGCCACATTATTCCTTAAATAAAAGGACTGCATGGAATAGTTTTTGAGAGTTTGAAGTATGGATACGCGCAAGGTCTATGTTGAATGTTGGGTCTAAACATTACAAAAAGTAACTACTCTGTCACTTTCCTGTGGGCATTAAATCTTTGCATCCACCGCGAAATTCCCCAAAGCAGCGCAGGATCTTTAAGGCTCACAGGCTTGGGAAAATGTTTTTGTACGATAATAAAAATCCAGTTAGCCGTGTTAAAGAGTTTTTTCTCGAGAGACAAAAAATTAATATGTTTTGAAGAATTTACTTACGTAAACTCCAACTCATTTGTTGACGCTGACTTCCTGGAGAGAGCGAAACTCTCTTACCTATTAAACCAAAACTGTCCGACATCGACAAGAATATTTTTTTACCCTAAATTTTCATTTAACCAAAATATCTCTGATTTCCACGAATAGGTTATTCTAGATTTTCCAAGAAATTCTGGAGTCAGCAATCGTGACTGACTAAAATCAGAGCGGATGTCTACACTTCCGCATACGAGATGTTTCCCCATATTCCTGGATTTTAGAACTGTTGGAAAGGTTCATCATTAAAACGCCGAATATTCTTAAAGGAACTTCCAACTAGCAGGAAATGGTCGGATCTGTCCTTGACTAAATGAGATAGCTTTATAACAATTTTTAAAACAGATCCTAGTCTTCCCAGTACATAAAACAGCTATACATAACTTAGCAAAATAAATAAAGATGAACGTAAAGATAGGATGTGAGAAAAATTTGGCAAATTAAATATAAAATTAAACGGTGATTATTTCCACAGCAACTTTACATCCATTGGAATGTTCATGATAATGTGGAACCGTGAATTGGAGAGACTTAAGCCTCTAAAATTACTGCTACAACATTACCTTAAGTAGCCCCAATTGACTAATTTCTACTTTAATTCCTGAACTATAGGGTAACAGGTTAATTCCCTCCCTCCCAGACAATGTCAGGAAAACCTAGACTTGGTATTTCTATTCCTTAGACTAAGAGAAAACTGAATTATCCTAAGCAGTAACAGAAAGATACTAAAAATTTTACCGATTCCGTTAAGATTCCCCTATACTTCTCCAAACCTCTAAAACGATACGATTCCAAAATCCCATACCTTCAAAGACTAAATTTCATTATTTTTATTTTCTGTCAGTTTGGGAAAATTAATGAATAAAGTATACTTATTGATGAAGCATTTAGCAGAATAATTAATAGAAAATATTATAAAATATAATGACATCCTCTTTTGTCAATTTATTTGGGTAACAGTTTTAACAATAGAGAAAAAGAGAACAATTTCTTTACTATATCATCTAAGTACTTTTTATTCTTATTTAAGTCCTAAAAGTAATAAACTATAATGAAAATACATAATTATCCCTCAGCTTGGCTTTTAAGCCGATATTTTGGTAAGTAAGTAACTGAATAATCGATAACTTCCAACTAAATATGAGGGTATCGATAGTTATAAAACTAGAACTAACGGACTTTAAGGTAAGTTGAAGAATTGGGTAGAAATATTAAGATTGTATTTCTTACCCACGAGCAAGTCATAAAAATACGTTCACTCAAAAACCGTAATTAGGAGTTATTAAGAGCCATAGATTTTAGTTTTACTGATATTTAAATTAATTAGTAAATACCAATTAATTATCAGTAGCAGAAACGGAAGATAGAATTTTAAGCATAAGATTCTAAATAATCGTTTTTATTGAAAATAGGTAAATTAGGTAAATATTTCTTTGATTTCGATACCCGGAACAGTCGTGGCACTTCCGATTACCGATTCCGATTTATCACCCCATACCTAGTTCTAACTATTTAAAATCTGTGGACTTCTTTGCCATGAACTTGCGTAAAGTAAAAGCATGATTATTTTACACTCGAGTATGACGTCATGTGTTAAAAATAAAATAAAAATATCTATAACTCAAAATTACTAAATATTGTTATAACTGTAATTCATTTTCAGAACAAAAAAGCATCCCAGACCAGCACCTCGTTCGTTGACTTTCTCTTCAACAACATTAATCATAAATAATGAGACAAAGATGAAATGAGAAACAACCTTTTAGAAGCGGCAAGAGGAAAACGGAAAGTTTCGTTAACAGAAGAATTGTATTGGAATACTAAGGTGTTCATATTAATTGAATTCAAAGCAAATAGTTCTCTCAACTCTGCGTTAACTTTTAATCGTCAATGATATGTGACAAGTTCTAACTTGAGAACCTTCACAATTAAAGTTCATGTACTCGTACGTAATTATCTCAGAGCACTGAGCACTGAAGGTTGAGATGGTTATTAGAAATAAGCGTTAAAATAGAAATCAGAATATTTTGTGACTGTAACATTCACTCCTGCAACACTCATACTCACGATCGTAATTTTTTTATTAATGTAAAAACACACGACTCATCAACATTCTGATATAAATCGATAAGATATCTGCTAGAAAGCCTTGAACTACAGTAGTATTTATAAATTTTAGGAATTCTGAGAAAAAATTCAGTAAGAATAACACGGTGGTCTTTAAACGTATTCTGATGAGGAATCCCCAAGAAAAATTAATCACAACGTTTTTCCTGCAATCGCTTATGATACTCCGATTAGCAGTGCGCACTGATAAACTGTATTGAAAGTATATTTTATAATACTTGGAACAAAGTGGGGAATGTCATGTGATAGACATCTAAAACCCTTCTGGGAACCATATCTTATGGAAATAGGCTCTTCCTAACCTAATTTTATCTACTGCAATCATCAGATCATATCCTATATCATATCATCAGACCATCAGCTTTCGAAACAATCAAATATTTTTTTAGAAAATAAATTTCCCATCTATATCTTTTAGATTCAGGATTACGTATTAGAAAACGAATAGTATATTTTCCACGAGAAAAATGCTTAAACTATAATACCTTGAAAATGTCATAATTCCATTTTCCCTTACCAGTTTCGCTTTGTCTCATAAAATAGGCGTTATACCCTCTTAGTATTCAGACCAATTCATACCTCATCAGTTTTCTCAACGCAACCCCCAAGAGAAATGGCTGAAACGCATTCTACCGCTTGAAATATGACCACTTTTCATCTCCCTTGTTTGAACGAGCCGGCCAAAAGTGACAACGCGGAGGACCTATCCGAAAAAGACCCTCTTAATATGATGAAAAAACCTGACCAATAAAATGGAGAAAATCTGACCTCAAGTTTGAGGTACGTGCGTGGGAGAGCTAAGGGGACAGGCGCTCTTATTCGAGAAACTCGGTCCCGTAAGGGAGAGAAAAAAGTGACCGGTCCGAACTGAACTTTCATTTTATTGCGTTTCTTCCGTACATCGGACTAGTCTGAAAGGAGAAATAAAGGGAGTCCCCATTCCTCTTTGATGACGATCGAGGAGAAAAGGAGGACCGAAATTAATTTTTCCAGACGGCGGTTTCTCTTTCTCGCCCTCGACTCCTTCGGCGATAAATTTCGATTGGAAATGCGATGCGGCTTTGTTCCACTCCGCAAGCAATTCCATTTTTTCAACAGATACCAAAAATATGTCTCGGCAGAATAACTATGGGAGGTCATCCTCTTTTTTCCAGCTAGCACTCTTCGGAGATGGTACGTTTATCATTTCCTCTCTCCCGTTAAGCTACCTCCTGTTTACGATAGTTGATTGCGGTCGCCACACTAAATAGAAGAAAATCCCGGTATCTTTGTTTTCCGATGAAATTTTTGTACTATCTTCAACAAACAACTATCCCCGGAGTTGGGATTAATTTTATCAACACTATTACTCTATTAATTGATTTCTCAGTGCCCTTGTAAACGTCCTTTAATAGGACATTTACAGTGAGAGAGGTACACAGTAACAATGGGTCAACCCGAGAACTTGAAGGCATAGGTTAACATGCTAACCACTACACCATAGAGGTTGGCAACAATTTATATCTAAATAAAAATATTCTAAAAAACAACGCAACGTCCTTGCCCACAAAGTCTCCCGAATGGCTTGGAAAATGTTCTGCCTGAATAGCTCAACGGACAGAGCACCCGTCCAATGGTTCCCGAATTCGATTCCCTATCAATGAGACCCGGGATTCGAGCACCCGACCAATGAGACCCGGGTTCGATTCTTGGTCTCGTCAAACTTTTTTCTAGTCCACTCTTTCTTGGGATATCCTAAATAAATTAGTATATGGATACAGGAAAGATGGGGAACTTCCCCACCATAGAGCACCATAAAGTGTACGTATTAACACCCAAGAATGAACAGAAGTGAAAAATATCCACTAATATTTAACTCTGTTTGCGGGATGCTTACAAAGTAAGGCAAAGTGATGCATGGGGGTTTTGTGATAAGAACATTTACACCCCGAGTTTGACACTAAGGAAAACTTCAGACATTGGTCTTAGATATCATGGGTTCGATTCTAGGAGACCCAAAAAATGTACTTTTCCCATTTAAAATACACTGAGAGCACTTTCGAAAAATAAAGGGATATACAGGAAGGATTTTACAAATTTTTCTTTCTTGGCACTTACCGAAAAGCGTAATTGCTATAATTCGGCAAATGGATAAAACTAATGCTTATAGTTCTTTAAAAAGTTTAAGTACTTCTAGAATGATCATTGGTTTGATGCCAGGGCACGTTAATTGCTATTCAATAAGGAAAGCACAGGCAATTCGGATAATATTTTTAGCTACTACCCGTTTCGAATTTAGTCTTTTAGTAGCATCAAAGCCGTAATACAATTGGCAAATGCATTGGAGTATGGCAGTATGTGTATTACTATCTTCCCTATAGATCATTAATGGTGCTTCCGAATATGTTGTCGTCCTGAAACCAGTTTGAGAGAATTAGATTTGTAAAAATCCCCGCAAATTGCCGGTAAAGTATGGCAGTAAGTGCATGACAGGAGGTGTATGACAGGAGGTGTATGACAGGAGGTGTATGACAGGAGGTGTATGACAGGAGGTGTATGGCAGACGGTGCATGAGATGTGGTGCATGGTAGGCATTGTATGGAAGGTGGTGCATAATTTCCGTGGCGGATGGCAGTCCGTGTATGGCAGGCGGTGTATGGAAGATGGTGTATAATACCTTACATAATCTATCTTGAGTTAAGCTTGCAGTATACCAGCATCTTTTACTCGTATATCTATATTTACAAATAATAATGCAAATACTGGGGCTAAAAGCCAGAATGCTTTCATTACCCTCCACTTAGTAAATGGAGGAAATTCCTTGCAGAGATTATAGTCACAGCCAAAAGTTACCCGGAATCAGAGGCAGTTCCTCTCTTCCGCCATCCCAATTGGTGCTCTGTCACGCTGCCCAACGCCATCTCTGAACATTTCCCCATTGGCGGCAAAATGCATTGATAGCAATGTACATTGATGATGGTTCTTGGAGTTACTTCATGATTGATTCTCATCAAAGAAGAAAGTCACTCAAAGAGACTTTTTGTTCAACCATTCTCGATAATAGCCTATTCTGCGGATTTCTTTTATCATTTATCTACCCTTTGCTGCAAAATATAGAAATTAAAAAATCAAAAGTAAAACTTTATAAAATTCACTACTCTTAGCGCTAACAATTACCAACTCTTCGGTAATTGGCAAAATCGGCAAGCATAACGTCGACTCTAACCCTTTACAGCTTAACTGAAGTGAGACGTTCACCTTAATGAGACCCTAAATACGGCTCCATGCACTCAATAACAATAATTTATCTGGAGCGATAAAAACCTAGGCATAATTTGTAGATGTTGTGTGATATCAGTTTACCATGGCAATATGTTTTAATAATATTAATTATAAAAATGTGAGCCATAGTTGCAAAGAATGAAGCCATACATGCAAAGTAAGTAGAAGACATTTGCAAGCTATTCCACCTGAAATCATTAATCCACTTTTTCCGTAAATAGCTTAAAATCAGAGATTATCCACCAAACTGTGCAATAGAACCATGCTAGAATACCCCTTACCCTACTCATTCCAATTAATGTACCTATTTTCTACAATCTCTCTGTTCCTTCTATATAACGGGGAGATATTCGTGGTCGTGCAGACATCACCTGAGGGTTGTGTGACGATTTCACCTAAAGCCCAAATTTGGTAGTGGCTGCAAAAGGCCGTCGTCCGCATTCCACGCAAGGACTACAGGACATCTCTCCCCTCTCCAATCCAAACGGCCTCTTTTATAACCTCTCTGACCATCATTCCCCGCTCACAATAAACACCCCATATTACAACCCTTCAAATAAAAGGGAGGTTGGCAAAAATCTAACAGCCTAAAGGTTTAATCGCAAGATTCGCATTATTGTTAAACACTAGCGGATGTTTCTCCCTCTTGAGTTGTTCTATGTTTACACAGAGAGTTGTTCAAGAGTCAGGAAGACCTTATCGAGAATGCGTTCCTAATATGAGAGTAGCATGCAGGTATTGACGGCAGTGTGTAATGGGGAGGAAGTGTTGTGCCGAAGACATTTACGAATGAGGTTCATTCTCGGATTCCTTAAGTCAACAAGCAGAAATTCAATGTAAATGTTTCCAGAAACTGCGTTTACGTACGGTCCACAGAGGACGACGACATAGTGTTAGTGAGCTGTATCTCGGGCATTGAAATTTAGAGCAAGAGACTGTAGCTTTACTTCGATTTTTATTCAGCAGATAACCCATTATGTAGAAAGGTGAAGGTACCTTTTGCCCTTACCAACGAGGTCCTCCAAAACGGCATGTCTGAATTTTCTACAAGATAGCCCAATTGCTTAGAGCGGTCGCCGTGGAAATGAAAGATCCGAGTCTGAATCCCTGTCCCACCAGATGTTGTTCATGTCCAATTTTCCTTGGAATCAATTACGTGATACTTTAAGTTGACTACTATTGTATATTTTAAAAGACGGTGATAACTTGACTAACGAGTAACTCTGATAACCACGTTAATTCACAGTTTGTCGGATATAGACATCGAATTGGTGCATGCTCTCATATACACACCTGTTCGAAAATTTAACGGAAGACGTAAGCAAAGTAGGTCTGCCAATCTTTCGCGCCCATAAATTAATGTGGTAACTTTTTGAAGAATTCTTGGGTTTGTTTCAGAAACATGGAAAACTTCGTTTCGGTAAACGAAGACAATGGTAAGTAATTATGATTCTGGATTGAATTATCTTCTTGAACCGAGGTTTCATTGTTTATATATGAGAATGAAATTTAGGATGTACCGTACATCCATATGCAAGGTTCCCATGAAGATGGTCATACTTTCAGGTTCCGTTTAGAAGTAAACATGCACATTGTGCTAGTGAAATACATACCGTCTCTGGATTTTTTTACGTTATTGCTACTAGATGTATACGTATGTACCACTCATTGAAAGAAAGATGACCAGATGAAGAAGGATCTCCATCCGTTAAATGGAGCCGACCACTATATTACTTAAATTAGTGGATGACCTTTATACGACAGTGAAAACTGTTACCGCGCCTTTTCAATTTCCTCAATATTCTGACTCCTCGCTCAAATCGTAACTAAACTTTCAGCCAGAATTATATAAGATTAGAATTACTTGGTCCTTCATAAGATTATATAAGACAATGAAACCGACTTATGACCAGAACTTCGTTACCTTCCCCTATAAAATGCCAAAAGGAATCATAGATTTTAAATTATCGATTCAGAGAAAGCAGCATTTCCTGTCAACGAGTCAACGAAACTCTTTAGTTTCTGAGAATATGTCTTCAGTAGTTTTTTCGTAATATGAAGCCAGATTAAATCTCGAAAAATCTTGAAGGGTGAGAACCTGAATCCTAAAATGTTATCTTCCTAACATCACCTCCAACTACCTGAAATTCTTTCCTACATTTCCCCAACAGTGCTCAAAAGATGCTGTGAATAAGGAATCATTTGCTGGAACCTTCTTTTACCGCCAATTTCTTCCCGTCTTGTTCCCAAGACATGCTCCAATGGGCTATTCATGAGTCAAAACTTGCCGCAAACAGGATTTTTTTCCGAAATATTCGGCAGCGGAGCCAGGGCAGAAAGAATACCACTGCAAACGGCGAGTTTTATCTGATATCCGTGGTGCATCGTTCTCATCCAAACCATTTTCTTTTATAGCAATTTCCAAAGAACATCTTTCGGCTAGCAACTATTCAAGTAGAGGAAATTGTGATAAGATATATGACTACGTGCGTGGCGTTTTATCTAAAAAGTTTCCGGCTGAAAATTTCAAAGAAAGATGATTTCTTTGTTGTCGGCTGGAATTTTAGAAGAGAAATGTTTAAAATATTCTTTCTCTGAACATTTCCCCATTGGCGGCAAAATGCATTGATAGCAATGTACATTGATGATGGTTCTTGGAGTTACTTCATGATTGATTCTCATCAAAGAAGAAAGTCACTCAAAGAGACTTTTTGTTCAACCATTCTCGATAATAGCCTATTCTGCGGATTTCTTTTATCATTTATCTACCCTTTGCTGCAAAATATAGAAATTAAAAAATCAAAAGTAAAACTTTATAAAATTCACTACTCTTAGCGCTAACAATTACCAACTCTTCGGTAATTGGCAAAATCGGCAAGCATAACGTCGACTCTAACCCTTTACAGCTTAACTGAAGTGAGACGTTCACCTTAATGAGACCCTAAATACGGTTCCATGCACTCAATAACAATAATTTATCTGGAGCGATAAAAACCTAGGCATAATTTGTAGNGAAAATATATCGATAAATTTTAGACAAAGATGGGGTATTAACAGATTTTACAGATTAAAGAGTATGAAAAAGCTTGGAGCTGATGGATTCCGCGACAGGGTAATAGATAATCTGCCTACGAAGATATCCCAAGCCGCCACGAAAGATACTCTAATCATTCACCTATCAAAGGTTCGTTATTTGTTGGTAGAGGAGTGATAGTATGAGAAAAAAATGTGGTGATGATATGATTGTACGTATAAGTAATACCTGGCCTGGATTAATAAATAGTCATAATTAAAATAATTTCAATTAAATCACAGCGAACACCTTAACTAAATAAGTTCCTTATTTTCGTTATTTTTGTTCGCGCTTTGGTAACTAACAACATGATCAATGAATCGTGAAGCAGTTGAGGAGTAATTGAAACATTTCAGAATAATTCGGATAGCGATTCCAATCCAGATAATATTAAAAACGATAAATCCACTCATACTTCGAGCAATTCCAATCAACGAAAGATATTAAATTAAGAGAATGAAAATGTCTTTCCACGCCTTCGAATATCGAATTTAATATTAAATTAATTTAAGAAAATATAAGACCTGACTATTCATAGTACGAAGAGTAGTCTTAGGTTCGAGGTTGGAGTTGTAGGTTCAAATTAAAATTTTCTAATACATAAACCTGTTTCCTTCAGATCTACGAATATTTAAAGCTGGGCTCGGATAGGTGTAACCTTCATCCCTGTATGAGTAAGATATATAAAATACTACACGAGAACTTCATGGCTACGGTGCGTAATAACCAACATTCCAAGATATACACATTGTTTTTGCCTTACAATCTACCAGCGAGACACCGACATGCTTCATACTGTGAAAATTTACGCAACAACTGGCAGAACGGAAAAAACTCTCAAATTTACCTCTCACATCTCGATGGATATAAAGTAAACCATCCGCTAAATTAAACTCCCGCACACTTCCCCATTTAACGCCTCGGTTACAGGTGCACAACGACCGTGGAAGTTTCTCCTTTCTTCACGCAATTGCAAATGCTTTCTTCCTCGTAAAAGGTAACCTCCTTGCTCTCATGCCCGCTTCATCATATTTCATTGCTGGATCCCGGGACGGAAGCACCTGAGATTCCCGCATTAACCCGTCCGGTTACGGCGATAAACCTCTCGGATTCCTTACGGTTTTTTCGGAAAGATTTTTGGGACCGAGAGACGAAAAATGTGGCTATCTGGCAATGAGGAAAGCATGACGATTTGTGAAGGTCGTCGAACTTATCATTCAGCTCTAGACCCCCCCATTTGCCATCACTGAGGTCATACCTTATTGTGGGAAGCTGTTACGGAAGTTAAAACAGCCGCGGTGCTATCGTAGATGTCGTAGAGAGTTACTGTACAGGACCAAGCTAGCTGTCCGAGTCGTTCTCCAAAATTTACACCGAGTTGTAGGAAATTCTGATTTCAAAAATGGAAATCGAGAATCACTTTCAGGTCAGGTGGCTTCACACTTGAGGATTCAAGGCAACGTATTTTATAGCGACCCACAAATTACATCCACGGTGAATTCTTATCGAACTCTCCTCCCCCGAATATTATCCGATTTCTCGGAGCTGCTCTTAGGTGTGGGAGACGTGGATCTCGACCATAAAAATCAGGAGCATTGAGGCATAAATTTAACCGGGCTTTCCGAAATCATCGCAGTGAATGGGATAAAGTGAACCTTTAGGGGCTAATTGAGGGCCCGAATGCTATTAGTACATAAATAAAGGAAGTTTATTAGTTATCTCTCAGGTTTATTTGAGAATAGCTTCTATCTTACAGAAATGGTTGCAGATTGAACTGATTTAGCACCATGATAATCCATACCGTTATGGTTTCGGTCCCAACCAAGTAGAATTAATCAGTCACATTTTTCAATTTTTTTCTAGGAGCATAGAAAAATAAAACCATCTATACAAGTATACAATCTATCAAGTATACAATCTATGTAATTCATTTGAAGCTGAATAAGGTGAAAAGTATGTGGCCCAGCGATTAGAGAATGAAAGCTTAGAATGTTTAGGGAATGAAAAATGATACATGAATAATTCATTTATTGTACATTATAAACATTCATTATATTCATAATTCACAATTATTGTGCTTCGATATTTCTACAGCTGGGACAGAAATTAAAATGTTCATTGATAGAATATAAATTATTCGACCTAACTTATGATCACAATTTAATGCGTCTAATACCTTACTAATCTCTATATTCACGTACTCAGGTAGGGCGAAAAGGAAACGAAATTGCTAAACATTGAATCAAGGAAGTTACTTGTAGTAATATTTTCTTTATGCCTAACATCTATAACATGGAATAAGAACATGTCAAAGATTAAATTAAACAGATTTTTCAGAAAATCATCCTGCACCCTGAGCCCAAGACTCAGATTTAGAACACAGAGATCAATCTTTAAGTCCTCAAATAAAGAAAATATGAAATCCATAGCTTTAAGCGTATCTCTGCTAATCTCTTTTTTTCTCACAATTTCTCACCGATATTGATGTCCGAGGTACTCGTTTCATAATTACGAAGATTTATTCATCGCGATTGAAGTATCAAAGGATTGCAATGCATTAAACTTTCAAACTGAATAAGAGCAGCGGTGAGGATACGTTCATTTAAGTCATTTCCCTAAATTCAAAATCTGCCGCTCTCATTGTCGAACTTTCCTTTCAAGACATCTATTTTTAGCAATTATTGCTTTGCAACCCTATATGTGATACTGACTATTTTTATTCCCGACTTTCAACTCACAAATATTTAATCAAGGTTTTTATGGAATTCTACGGTACATTTACCAACGGTACCAACAACGCGAATGCCATATTATCGATGAAGCTCATTTCAAATAATTAATTTCACTCATCTCGATTGCAACATAATTTACAGAGCTCTTTTCTAATTATTTATTTTGTTAACCTCGAATGCAAAATTATTGATGGAAAGCCCAAATACTAAATACTTCACAAATTACAATTTTTTGGCATATTGTCATAATTAAAGTTTTGCATTTTCAATTTGACGTTACTTGGGCGATTCAAAGAACTTTAAGTACTGAAGTCCATTTACTTGCTCCACCCTATGTCAATTATCAAGTTACAAACTGACTGAAATTGACCTGATCACCATACTCAAAGTGAACTTTTGAAGAATATTTCGACTGATTTATTTATGTACCCACTGAAGTTTTTATTTTAATGAGTGAAAATTTTGCGACCGCGTAAGCTAACTCCGATGTGCATAATGAAGGAATAGTGGAATACAGCAGGGAGTATATAGGAGAAATATAGACTTTTAGGATAATGGAGTAGCGACAACCCACCGGAAACCGTGTTTAGGAAGTGGATCCTTCCTATCCAGAATGCATCCCGTACGGTAGTGTGATGAGGTTTTGTGACACTCATCATTATGGAGCATTTTGCGATGGAAATTCGAAGCAACATGGGAAAAAAGAATATTTAGACCAGGGTTTTCCATAGTAAGGCCGGCTATCCAGATTGAGAATCGCTGAGGGTTTTAAATCGGCCCTCCAATCTTCCCAAAGTTTGGTAAATAAATTTCGATCTTAGAAACTTGCATCCTTAACTAATAAAAGTGTAGCAGATCGTGAAGCTTTTATGTATAATCAGGGCTTTAAATCATCCTTAATTTGACGAAAAGTAAACGTCATTTATGCACTGAATAATTTGTTACTCTGTTTTCGCGAATGTTTTTAATTAAACAATCAGGTATTTGCTTATTTTTATCGTCGTTTTGTCGTAGCTATCTGGACAAAAAAGATATACGAGATACAAAATACTTCTATTAGAGAACATCGCTATAGTTAAACGTCCTCATTAATACGTTTTTTCGACGAAACTTCTAATGAGGTCCTTGGGCCGAAAACGCTGGAGAATCGGAAGGTTTGAAACTAGAGCAGCGGTCGCCAACGTGGATCGAGGACTATATGAGAAGTTAATGGTGGTCTGTGGGGAAATTTTGGGATCATTAGCATTTTTGTTTACTCCATACATATTCTGAATCCTCTTTCTCTCATCAACACTCCATAGACGAGCGGCAACAATTTCATCGCAGCAACGTTAACATATATCATTCATATATGTTTCTACATTTTGAAAAGTTTATAATAGTGGTTCGCAGAACTCAAAATTTTGAGCATGGCGGTTCATGAGGTCCGAATGGTTGGCAACCGCTGATTTAGACAGTATCCTATTCATCCTCAGATATAGATGAATGTAACTAGACATTCTAGAAATATCTTGTAACGTCTTATGCATTTGATCCTTGACTGAGCACCTCATTTCCCTCGGAATCTACCACTCTCACTCACTTCTATTTGAGCGGACTGCGCCGGTAAGTTCGTCGTCCTCATCACCAGGAAATGAAATTAGCGCCGAGGGGGCACATCAACATTGTGCGTACATTTCCTCCTGCCTTACTCACGTGGACGATCTTGGCTTTCGATTCCTTTCACCTCGCTGTCGTAATTCTTCGATGATGAAGGGACCCAAATCATACGCAAATGAGTACTCTTGCTGTCGTAAAGATTGGAATTTGTTCCAGAGAGTGGTTATAGACACTCCAACTCCGCTAGCGCAAAACTTCTTTAAATGATCGTGACATCATCGAGGAAGTTCATTAAACATGCATCGATCCCGATATCAGGATGACTTTTCTCTTCAACTTTCTCAGCAGTGTGTTTAAATTTAGATTTAGATTTATGATCCGCGAGCCGCTAGTGGTGTATGACAAGGGGTGTATNAAGGAGTTTTATTTTCTATTTTGTAGTTTTTGTTTAAAATTTTATTTTCGTGTTACATATTTTGTTTAACGTTAATAAAATAATATTAAATGAAATGTTATGAAATCATTAACACGGTAAAACATTTTCAGGAGGATTTTTTTCTTGCTCGTAGCGAAAAGATCAGCTCGAAGCGGTTCCACGGAGGAAACGGAAAAGAAACCGGCATTGAAGCTAAGTTCGGCATTTTCGTTGAACCGAAGCGAATATCGGAACGCAAATAATTTCATCCCGATACTCTGATGTAAAATAATGAGCATAAATTCTGCGAAAATATAGAAACTTTAATGTCAATTAATTCGATGATGAAGGGGCCCAAATCATACGCAAATGAGTACTCTTGCTGTCGTAAAGATTGGAATTTGTTCCAGAGAGTGGTTATAGACACTCCAACTCCGCTAGCGCAAAACTTCTTTAAATGATCGTGACATCATCGAGGAAGTTCATTAAACATGCATCGATCCCGATATCAGGATGACTTTTTTCTTCGACTTACTCAGCAGTGTGTTTAAATTTAGATTTAGATTTATGATCCGCGAGCCGCTAGTGGTGTATGACAAGGGGTGTATTGACACCTTACCAAATCTACCATATTACCATTATAGTATTATGCGGAGAGATGGTGTTAAATGTATCAAAGAATATTTCACTCGACAAAATTATTGTAATTTGCAAGCTCTCCAATTTGAATCGAAGCGATATCCTAAACCGAAAAATACGTCATTTCCGCCGGAATTAAAATCGTAAACGAACCGAGTTGTTATTATTAGTTCTAGAATCTAAACCAGAACCGAAAAATTATAGTTATACCCTACAGCATTACGGTTCGCATTCTAGAGAAAAGCCACTATAATTACGTTCGTGAATGGGTATCCCGGGTAGCCAAGTGGGCAACGCGTTCGAATTCGCTGAAAGCGGACCAGAGTTCGATACCCGGTGGGAGCCTGACTCCGAAATGAGCTAAGCCGTAAAAACACTTTTAATAATAATAATAATAATATATTCGTAAATAACTGTAACTTAAAACTAATTAATCAACATTAATACTTTAGTGATTGAACTATTACTTCGATTTCATACTTTAATATAAGGAGTTTTATTTTCTATTTTGTAGTTTTTGTTTAAAATTTTATTTTCGTGTTACATATTTTGTTTAACGTTAATAAAATAATATTAAATGAAATGTTATGAAATCATTAACACGGTAAAACATTTTCAGGAGGATTTTTTTCTTGCTCGTAGCGAAAAGATCAGCTCGAAGCGGTTCCACGGAGGAAACGGAAAAGAAACCGGCATTGAAGCTAAGTTCGGCATTTTCGTTGAACCGAAGCGAATATCGGAACGCAAATAATTTCATCCCGATACTCTGATGTAAAATAATGAGCATAAATTCTGCGAAAATATAGAAACTTTAATGTCAATTAATTCGATGATGAAGGGGCCCAAATCATACGCAAATGAGTACTCTTGCTGTCGTAAAGATTGGAATTTGTTCCAGAGAGTGGTTATAGACACTCCAACTCCGCTAGCGCAAAACTTCTTTAAATGATCGTGACATCATCGAGGAAGTTCATTAAACATGCATCGATCCCGATATCAGGATGACTTTTTTCTTCGACTTACTCAGCAGTGTGTTTAAATTTAGATTTAGATTTATAATAAAATAATAATAATATATAGCTAACTTCAATTAATCCGAAATTAATCCATTCTAAAAATAAATTCCGCAAAATGTAGCTAAGAAAGAAGCGTGTTGGTAAATTTTGGCATTCATGAGGAAGAGGTCACTGCCACTGCTATGCTCAAAGAATCTACGATTACAGACAAGGAAACAATTCTTGAAAACATTCGTGTGGAGCGTGGCACTTTATGACATGGACCATTAGAAAAGCGGATCAGAGAAGGATAGAAGCCTTCGAAACCTGGTGCTGGAGGAGAATGTTGAAGATCAAATGGACAGATAGGGTGAGAAACGAAGAAGTATACAGAAGAATAGAAGAGGTTCAAACATTATAGAGCATCATCCGGAAAAGAAGAACTAGATGGATAGAATTGTTAGGAACGTACTTGAAGGCAAAATGGAAGGAAAAGCACCAAGAGGAAGACCAAGGGACAAATATATAAACCAAATAAATAAGGACATAGGAAAGAAGAGATATCAGGATGTAGTAGGGTTAGCACTAGAAAGAGAGGAATGGAAGACTACAGTCAACCAATCTATGGATTGAATGACCGATGATGATGATGAATGTCAATTAAGCATATTGATTTCATTCGGCCGAGGAGAAATATGCTGAAGATCCATACGTTTTTTAGGTTAAACTTATTTGATGTAACGAGAAACTTCTCCAGATATGAAAATTCACCATCAACTTCCGTTATAATTCTGATTTATTCCGTATTAAATTCAAAACTTCACAATTTTACTTCCGTTGGGTTTAAAATGAAATAAAAGTCACGTATCGCTATTTTATCAGTCCACCTTATAAACATCTTCACGTATTGAATGTAAAAGCTATTAAAACTGTATACTTAGAGCTTATATGAAGTAAAGCATAATTTTTGCAGTCTAAATCTCCACATATTAGCGAAAACGTGTTTCAAACGGACACACCGTAAGTCAAATCGCATTGAGTAAAATCGGTTACTTTTGTATTGCTAGCTTAAATTAATCCGAAATTAATTCATTCTAAAAATAAATTCCGCAAAATGTAGCTAAGAAAGAAGCGTGGTGGTAAATTTTGGCGATTTAAACGACTCTCCGAACGCTCAATATTGAAACTACAATGTTTGCTTTCAGAACGGTTTTTAATATGTAAACGAAATTTAAAGTTATCGCGGCAGATTAAATAAAATAACACACCGTTCCGAAATTTATTTGAATAGTTCACGTTAAAGAGCGCGAATTTTATGAAAGCTCTCTGTTTAAACATCACTTTTGCAGTGCGAAACCGAGATTCGGATAAACACGATTCGGGCTAAATACTCGCGGTCAACTCAACTCGTTTAGATTAATGGCTTTTCATTATTGACATTCAACGCCAAAACGGGGTTGAAATAAAGGAATGCGTTTTTGATTTTCGAACATTTTTATCTGAGAGCTGTGACTCGAGAAATATTTATCAGTGTATTCTGTAGCGATTATTTAGTGCGGTCATAAATATAAGTATCAGTGTATTAACCAGGACAGAAATTTTAAGAGTTGTTTTAGAAGTATGAAACTGAGGGAACGGGTTGTCTATTATTTGATAATTTAAGCACAAGCAAACAAAGATCCAAATTTATTTCTTCAAGGAATTTTCATTCCTATCAGAAGGAATAAAGACGGCTTATAAAGTTCCCGGAGGACAAAAAGAGCATCATGATAATTCCGGAATATTAGGAGTTGAATTGTGCAGCAATAAAGAGAACTGCGTGGTAGCAACGACAAGGGATAACCATTGTAAGATGGTGATATTAAGCTAACTAAATTTTTACTTTAACTAAAATTATTTTTTTTTCATAAATCTATAGTATAATCATTCAGATAAATTACCTTAAACGATTCCAGTTAAGCAGCTATTTCTGTATAAAATTACATTTTCATACTTCGAAAAAAATCAGAAAATAGAATGAACATTGCTTACCAGTCTAAAATGAGTAGCTGTTTCAGTAAGAGGAACACAAAACACTAGAGAAAAAATTCTAAGATGAATTTTCTGAAGGACATCCAAATAAAATCAGTGCGTGGTATTTATAAAGCTAGCACTCACCAAAATACGGCAATAAACTTCTTACACAGTAAAATGTATCCCAAGGATTCGTGAAGACATACCTGGAAAGAAAATTAGTTTCACTTAGTATATTAAGACTGGTTCATTGGTTTAATCATTTGAGGCAATAGAATGTTATTGTATACTGTATACAATGTTTCATTACAAGCAAAATTAGAAATAGAATGGCTTAAATAGAACAGCTTAAAGTGGAACAGCATAAAATAGATCACTCACTGCTATGTGACCGTCTACGGACAAATTTTCCTTTTAAATCTGAAATTCTTTTGTCGAAGTTGATTATGATGCTAATGTTTTATTAAAAAATGGATTTATCAGGAGAAGTCAGCATCTATGACCTTAAATATGGAATTCGGTATCTAGATATAGTGTTCGCCATGTAATGAAACTTTGAAGAAATTCTAAATTTAGCAATCATCTCGAAAGTGCTTGGAATATTATACAAATGCGTCTCATGGATATCAATTTTTGTTAAGTTCTTGCAGACGAATTTATTTATCCTTTATTTTAGAGACCAGCAGGCTCTAGGATAGATAAGCCAATAAGCAATGAAATATATTCAATCTCATCTTAAATTAATCCGAAGAGGAAGCCTTTTTATATTTAAAAAGCTGTATACCTGTAATTCAAGGGGGGGGGGGACACTAGAGGCGTCGTGAATAGGTTGGAATGAATAACTTTTAATATTCACCCTTGATATTTGTTAAGCGATAATTATTACCATTACAATTTTTATTTTTATTACTTTCCAGGTATAGTGGTACTGTACACGGGCTACGGTTGTGGGACCGTTCGTTTAGGTCGGTGAACTGAGCAGAGGTTCAAAAGGGTTTTTGAAATCCCAAAAAAGGACACGGATTTGGAAGTACACTGTTATTGTAATGCATATATCATTTGTAGAACCTTTTTAGTCTTTTTCTCACCCCTTATGGAGTGATATCATGTGGTATTATGAGTGATGATCATAATGCCAATAATAATTAAGGAAGATGATGGATTTTGATATTGGATGACATTCCTACTGCTAACTCTAGTTGGAAAATTACGACTCACTCCGGGATCGAGCCTAGAACCGTTATCAACAAAAGTGATCTAATATACTTATATTAACAATAAAATGTCATGATTTTTTACATTATTAAGCACTTGGATAAAACATTTACATCTCATATTTAGAGAAATTGCATAGCTAAAATATACTTGGATAACTCCATAGAGTCAAAAGTATAGTCAAGAACGGCTCCAAGTTTCATTCAGGGCCATCATTCGTGAGGTATTCATTTCATTCACCACCGCTTTGTGAAATCCGCTCTAACTCACGCTATTCCTCACACAAAGCCCAATAATAACTCTATCCTTCAACTTATGATAAATAGCATGGCTTTATTTGAACTCTTTTGTGCTCCGTCCTTACATATCCCAAACTCCGCTGTTTAAAATTCGGACTCCCTTCAACTCTCCTTAGCAACTTCCCTACCTTCAGAAGTAAACCGTTACTTTTGTCTCTTTCCGCAAAGCTCACTTATTCTTCGACTTTCAAAAACGGCTACTCCTTCGTCCTTTTCTCTTTCATCAATTGAATTATTTCCTTTTCCACATCCTTACACGGCTTCTGGCTAAGGGACCTACCTTATGCTCCTACCATCTTTGCCTTAAAATCCCTCGGGAATCATTTTCTTGCAACTTCAGATTCACGCGCAGAGCTCTTCAGCTTTTTTCTCTCTGCATTTATTTGCCAGCGATCAACTCTATCAATCCCTGGAATTATACATATTGTGTGACCTACTTCATGGAAGAGAGATTTTTCTTTGTATTTGGCTACACTGTCATTGATGGCGGCGGAAAAAGTCAGAAATTATTATTTCCGCCATAAACTGCGATAAATTACATATTAGTTACGATGCAATGAAGGTATAATAAATAAAACTACGAATGGAATGAGACAACCTCAGTCCAAGGATTTTATGTTGGAACTCGTCCATAAAATTGAGACAGTAAATAGTAAATGTAACGCAACAAATTCTAAAAGCGACCTAATTTATTAGCTGCAGCTTCAGTTGACATGTAAAAGTGTCCGATACCCTAGTTTAACGGGCTTCTTAAAAATATATACGGGTGATTTCCCTCAGTGATAGCTGTCGGTTTATATATTGCTTTTACGATAGCTGCTACTTAATATTATAACAAAAACGTGACTTAAACTGAAGAATGTATAAAGATTTCTTTGAATAATTTATCAAAATTACCTGATTCCATGGTTTCTATTATGAAAAATATTTCATAAATTCTTCACTAATTACTTCAAACGTCATTAAAAATGTCAAAATTCAACAGAATAACCCTTTTCACTAGGTGAAGTAACCTTAGTCAGTGTGTGAACTACTACCGGGGATTGTATTTATCACCACACAAAAGCTATTGATATCATAAACTGGGTTATCTAGGGTAACCAGCCATTATCCTCTGGGAATGGATATGAGGGATGGGTAAAATATTGTGCTACCAAAAATTTTTAAAGCACAAATTAAATTTTGAGTGTTCAGAAAAAATCGCAGTGATAACTTGGGGATCAGAAACTACATAACTAATGATGGGTGGGTACGGGTGCGGGACATCGCAGGCTAAAAATAGCATGATGGGCTATAATTCTTTATTTTCAAAGTTGAAGAAAATATTTATCAGAATTATATGAAGAGCAAACAGCATCACTACAAAGCAGTACTCAGGTGCTCCGCTAGAGGGTTTGGGAAGGTAGGTTTCATATTGAAATGTGAAGGGCGCGGTATATCATAAATTGAGAGAGTACACTTTGATCAAAGAGGTACATAACAAGCAAAAATTCCTGAAACATTTTTGCCAATACGTGGTTGATCGCTTTCGGTGAAATATACCATCATCAGAACGTTTTGTACCTCTTTGATTATATTTATCGTAAATTTCCTCCAATTGTTTGAGTGCAAGATTCATTTCCAGCATGCTTAATATTTCCTTATTCATACATGGTGTCTCAAAAGTCACTATCTATTTCAATGACATCCTACATTATTTCAAGTTATATGCTGTCGTAAGGCGTGTGTAGTCAATTACTCTCAACTTCCGGCGAGTAATCGTTGATAAGCAACTGTTGTCGAGCAATTTTCCATAAATTATCATAAAAACAGGCATCATTAGTTCAAATTTTAGTATCAGATATTGTTATATATTAATAGACGACGAAGAACCAACCAGTTCCTGGCCTATATTTATTCTACAGATGTAGTTGTATAAATAACATCTTAACATCACAATTTTGGAAAGTGTGCTCCGGGAGGCAGTAAGGACGTTGATGATATGTGGAGCACTCATTGAAGCGTCTGATTTGAAGTAAATATATTTGTCATACTTAAACCTGTTAACCATAATTAACACCACTTCCAAAAAAATAGATAGTGAATTTTGAGCATCCTCTACATATTGCGTATAATAAGATGCTTCCTGCACATCAATTACGTCTGATTTTCGAAATATTCGAGTGGGTAATTCGTTTTCCACAACCTTCTAAAGCCCTTTCAAAACACAATAGTACCCACTTAACCTAAGGCTAGTTGTAATAAGAAACAAATAAGTCTCAATCTCGACCTTAAATAGTCTTTCAATTATTACCATTATTATGTGCTATAGAAGAATGATTTACTTTTCACTATTTGAAACCCTTATTAGATACGATATAGAATCCTGGGGGTGCCTCAGAATGCCATACTACTGAAGTTGATTCTTGTCAAAGAAGGGTATTAAAAATTTCAAGCTCTGATTGTTCATCTGATTACAAAACATTATATACTAATAATTATGTGCTTATCCCCAAGAATTTGCTTTTTTTCATAATAATTGCCAAATACCGTCATAAAGAGGAATATCAAACAATTTTGGAAAATAAGTAAAACACTATTAATCATCATTATGTTGTACCTAGAGTTTACAATAAATATGGTGAAGAGGAACTAAAATATTTAGTACCTAAGTTATTATGTAAGTGCAAGATTGAATTTGATGTATACGTATGTATGAGGTGTAATTTGATTACGATGATATTTTGCGATCTTATTGTATAGTTATTTCATTCTTTTTGATGTTGTTGATTATGTATTGTGTTTTGATTGCATACCGTCATATCAAATGATACCGCTGAATAAAAAATTGTCTTTATTCCTGTATAAAATAAAGTATATATATTTTTATGACAAAATTGATATGTTCAAGCGTGACTTCGTGGAATGGACACAACATTTCCGAAGAAAAAGACTTCTTGGTAACTTCCACACAATTTTTTATCTTTTGGTAACTTCGAAACGCGTCGTAAAAATAAAAAATTGTATGGATGTTACCAAGAAGTCTTTTTCTTCGGAAATATTTTTATGACGTATATTTTGTACTGTATATACCGGCATTTGCGGAGCTACACTTGTAAGCTCATCTGAGCTCAGGCTTTACGTTCACTAGATTCTTTTCTATATTATCTTGATAAAAAGTGTCTCATATACGCCCCGTCGACAGGAAATATGCATAACGGAGCAGTCATGTATTGATTGTAGAAATAGATAAATAAATAATAATAATTGTTATTATTATCAATAAAATTATTATTAATCCCACACCTTTCCGGCGGCCGCAAGCACGTCGATGAACCTGCCGGTGGCACGGACCCATAGCTAAGGCGCGAGATCACGCGGTGCCCACAGAAGTGCGTGACGCTTCCCAGATGTTCATTGGCGTCCGTGTGTATACAATAGGAATGGCAAGAGAGGGAAGACGGATCTGGAAGGGGAGGGGGAGGAAGCTGATGAGCACATGTGGAGGGGCTGAAATATGAGTGAAACGCAGTTCATAAACAGGGAAGTCAATCGTAAAGAATGACAGTGTGTTTAGAGGCGGTCAGAAATGAATTGTGAAAGGAGTCGAGCTTTCCAAACGAAATGGTTTAGAAGTGCGTAGGTTTGAAAAAAAGGACAGTCAATAAATATTTCGATGAAAGGGTCGGAAAATTTAATGGCTTTCCTGGAAACCGAGGGGCAGTGATTAAAAGTTCAGTCTGGTCTTCAAAGGCGACTCTCGAATTTTTATGTGCGTGCATTTGAAGCGGTCGCGGTGGCGATTGTATTTCAACAAATCCGAATTGCAAAACAACTTGAGATTCGCAAGGTAAATAAAACCATGTACCGGCAAGTTTTCTTGGAATAGATTTTGAGATATATTGCAAGCTGGAGCTAAAAATATTGAAATTCATTAAGACTGATGTAATTGAATAAGATTGAGTTATCCACGATTAACTCTTAATTTTTCGCTCTGAGGAGAGAGATTAATTGCCTTATGCGCGAATCGTGGAACGAATCTCTTTGTGATAAAGGAAATCTACTGAGTCCAATTATTAAATAGAATATTTCTTTCCGAACCGTTTGAAGAATTTTCATAAAAGCATAAGGGGCCAATCCTATACGAAAAGGTTATTTTTGTTGGGTCCCATAAGCTAATGAGCTAAAATTTCATAATTTACCTTCATCTTGTCTATTAAAAGGAAATAATTTTGTGAATTTCACCCTTTAATTTTGCGCAGTAATATTCTTTATAAAAGATATTAAAATCAAGAAAAGCGATCGATCAAAAAAATGTAACGATGATAAAAATTATGTAATTGTTTTTGGTTCATTAATTGTAATTTTGTTATAACTGAAGACCGAAAATATATTTCATGACGTTCCAAATAAAAAATTATAAATACGATCGTAATAATTTATAGGAAATGACTCAAAAACTTGCTCTTTTAAATTTGCTTACCTTATCTCCCCAATTAGTAAGATCAACCCATTGCACTTAAAATAAGCACGGTGGAGACAATGGCTAAACCAAAGCATAGATATTTCCCTTTATGGTAACCGGTTAAACTACATATCAAGAAAGAGATCTCTTAAAACGCTGGTCGCTTAACGATTGGCCAAATTATATTTTTGAGAAATATTTTCGTGTACCTATAAACTTAAAAAAAGTTTCAACTTTAATAAGTTCAAGAGTTTTGCAGTATCTAACTTTACCTCTATTTTTTTACATTACAGAGTTTAAAATGCTCAGTAGCACGTGTAACGGCATTCAATTTATGGCTTACGAAATAAAAGATATACCAAGTTTTTGCTTCGGCATACTTCCTTTTCTCGAATGTTTGTTCTATTTACGATGCTTGCTTTCCACCTTTGTTCACATGGACAATTTAGCAGATGGCACGCGAGGGACGCAAGATTATAATGGAGGATTGTTATGAAAAACATTATTTATGCTGATTGTATACCATCTGGATGCTTAAAATGATACCAAGAAAATAACGCCGCATGAAAAATAATGCATGATGAGGCACAAATACGAAATTTAAATTGGAGCTAATCAATGAAAACTTACTTCAAGACAGCTGCGATTTGCGTGTCTTAAATATTATTTGCAATTTATTAAATTTATTAAATTTATATTAAAATATCGAACTTTCTTTATCTATTGATAGGCTCGATTCATTCCATTTAGCCCCTATTTCACCCTATTTAACTTTAAGTTTTTATCGTGCAAAAATCTCCACTTTAAGCTCCGACAAAAGCAAAACGGAATATCGTCGGTATTCATATCGCATACATTGTACAGTCGTTATCAAGACTGTACAGTGTATTGAAAGTTCTCCTTTTATAAATAAACGTAAACGGTACTTTCACGTTAATGATGGACTTACACAATGGTAAAATCGCTCTGTGTAAAGAATTGTGTTTTGTATTGCTGTATCGTTCACAGAGGAAAAAAAAACAAAAATATAATTCCCTCTGACTCCATTAGCAGACATCACTTGTTATATATACGACTCATACTATTGCAGTAATATTATGATACCCGTACTATATTACTACATATACTCATATAATTAATACTTTCAAATGTGATAGCTATTGCCTTATTTCGAATAACATCAATGGACACTATTTGAGTATAAACTTCCCTCTGGTAATAGCCGTTATACCCAGATAATTACTGTGGATTACCAAAGGCCAAATAATTTTGTATAAATCACCCATATTTAGAATGTGTAGAATTGTAAATTTGTTCTCAGATATTCTTCACTTCTTTAGTGATACAAGGAATATATTCAAAAGAAAAGTGAGAAAAAATATGTTCATGTGTTAATTTGATTCTATTTTGATCCTTTATATCTTTACTTATTTAACCTACTTGTTTTTGTTTAATTGTGTTTCAATTTAAATATTAATAGTCACCAGTATATGTATATTATTGTCATGAGTTATTGTAAATTGGGCATGTCTCGTCTATAATAAATGAATAAATATATAGAATTGCATACATAAGTATCAAATTACCAACATACTCTATAAAACGTTCACGGAAGGGCTGATTACTACATTTTTACCGCGTTTGTGGCGCGGAATCTTAATAAATTATAAACGGCCATTAGCATGCAAGACCGGAAAGGAGCCTCCATTTGTCGTTACATCCCGTTCGCATGGAAAATCGAAAGGAATGCGTAACTTCTTCCCCGATCCCTTTCATGTCCCGTCCGATCCTGACTCGCTCATCCTCTTCCGTCACGGTTTCCACGGAAACCCTTAATACACATCAACTCTGTAACCAAAAGGCAACAAAGAGGTGAGATTAACTCAGTTCACCCCGCTCAGATAAGCCCATTCCACCCATTAAAATAAAACCCCATTCGATCCCTCCCCACACCACCCTCCGCATCTACGGTAGCCGCCTCTCACCTCCTCGAGGCCGCGGTGTCGGCCGAGCTTCCTTCTCCCGACACTAGGTGGCGTTAATGGCGCTGCCCATCGGACGCCCCCTGGTAGGGGGGGGATCTCGCGCTATCTCGCGCAATAAATCCAAAGACAAACGCCACAAATAACTACGGAGGAATTTTATCTTCTTGACAAGGTAGCCAGGGCCCTTGTTCGGGCGAGAGTGCTGGAAAGATGCGAAGAATACTATGAGCTGCTTAACGGATGGTCGTGCTCCGAGGTCGAGCGGGGATCCCTCGGTGGAATCGCGGGAAATGCGCGCTCCATGAAGGGATTAAGTCATCTGCCTGGGATAAGAATAGGGAGAGAGAGTGGGCTGCTGGGAGAAAAGGTTATTCCTTAACATCAATCTGCCTGTCAATCCTGACCAAGGGATATAATACCCATAAGGTTTTGTAAGGAAAGAATTCTGTTCGAGTAAATGGGAGCAAATGCCCTCAATCATTTTATGCAGAAACCTTAGAAAATTCTTAGGTGGGCCACTTGGCGTTCACTGGAAATATGTTCTCAGTTGAAATTGCGTACGAAGCGACTTACGAGATATTCAGCTACTTTTCAAATATCTATTTTAGAAAAAAGAATTCATTATATTGCAAAAGTCTGCCAAATTGAACGTTTAAAGGCTTTATATGGGCTTATGTTATTAAATTATGTAGTTTCCTAGCTCATTCGAGCTTTTTTAATTAATTTGTGGATCATTTGCATCATTTTACAAAAATGCTTTTTCCACATATTTTAAAGGGACTATTTTACGTCCCTGATGAGTTTTATTGGGAAAACTTCATGTCCAAAGCATTGATATCCCTTGCTTTTTTATTTATATTTTTAATTGGGTGGTTAAAGAAAATATTTTGGCTTAAACATATTAATACTTCATGAAATTGATCTTATACTGATTCTTTCATTGAAAAATTACCAAGAAAGCGATTGAAACACATTCATAATTCCGGAAGTTGCTGTAAGTTTAAGGCCTTTTATAAAAAAACGAAATTAATGGAGGTAGCCGTTCACTTACAACCTGTGCGACTTATGACGGTTTGACTTACGACCGAACTTTAGGCAGCGACGTGAATGCTACTGCGGAGCAATGTAACGCTGGAACTCCTACAATTGTCATGATGCCATCACTTTATTTATTTAATACAAAAATTTGAATAGGCTTCATTTTGGAAAAAAGTGTATTGCATAGAAAATGTTTCTATCGAAATCTACCGAAAATTTTGAATATCGACGAGTAGCCTTCCTGTCTGTCGGAAAGAGGTCCTAAGTTGGCGGATGACAGTATTTCAAAATATGCCTTTCATTCAGTAGGTAAAGGAATAATCTCACGCCAGTCAATATGGTGTCTTTATAAGGTTTTGGAAACGAAGCACGAAATCCATATGAAACAAAAGGAAGGCAATATCATATAATATATACATACAGAAGACAAAATAGGATTCAAACGTAAATAGCAGAAAAAATTTGAATTACGGACAGTAAAACAATTCATGATCTTTGTTTTTTCGTAACTCATTCTGATAAACTGCATTGAATCAATATACAGGAGCGATTGCGACAGAGGAGTATTTCCTCTATCTTCTCTAGAACTTTTTAATATGAGACACTTATTTTACCATTGATAATTGTTAAAAACATAATTGTAGATAATTGACAAAATTTATATCATTATATGATAATTTACCGTTGAAAAATAATGACTTGCATAACAGCAATTCAAATGAATTTTTCGAGCGTACCTTGTACTGAACATAAGCAATCTCTCCAACATTTATTACTACTCATGAGATTTGTTTTGAAGTTACTCAGTTTGTTAAAGACGATTTTCTGCTATAAAGGCTTCGTCTGTATATTTACACTGGAATTCTTTCAAAATTTAATTTTTCTCAAAGAAACGTTGTCCTTCCAGATGGCCGATATCGTTTTGCAATTCATATATTCCAGAATGTAAACACTAGCAATCTTAGAGAACATTTTAGCAGACCATGAACGCTGCCATTCCCGAGCAACAATTTGGAATTTAGTTTCACGCATGTTTACGTGGGCAATAGCTCAGCGAGGATATTCCGCGCAGCGTATACATAACAGGTGCAAAGCCGAAAGGAGCCTGAAGGAATGCAGTAGAACGGATGAGAAGAAATTATCGGAGAACAGCACAACACAGTCGAGGTGTTAGTCGCACGGGAATGGGAGTAGTTCGCGTATAGGAATGATATGTCAAGAAAGAGAGTGAACCAGAAGAAGATATCTCGCGAGACGGTTTGGGAAAGACGATGAGAGACACATGACAGGAGACGAATGGTGGGAAAGAAAGATGGGGATGGGATGATGGAAGAGTGGGGCGAGATCGGCGTTGAAGATGCGGATGGAGGAATTAAAGGAGAGAAAAGAATAGGTGGAGGGAGGAGAGGGTTGGTTATGAAGGAATGAAACGGAGCTGAGCGTGAGAATGATGGGCGATAGGTGAGTTGGAATTCTGGAATATGAGGGCTTGGGTTATTCATTCACCGCACACTTGCATCTTAACTTCGCAATAGGTACACTGTACACTGAATTATACATTTTTAGTTTTCGATCGAATAAGGATCGGCAAAAATTGAAGTTGTAAATATTTAAATAGGCAGGTATTATAACGTGTACTTAAAGTGGACTTCAACTAATTTTCATCTTAGGGCCCATTATTATAATGGTTTTTTAGAGTTAAATAGAAGTTTTTAGTTGATATCAATGCTAATATATCATACATACGGTAGATGAACAATAATTTTTACTTTAAAAAATATTATATATTATTAGAATAGCTGCTTCGTGCTGATTTTCCCAAAATTGGCTCCCACTCCAAACTCATGACTAAGTTAATGCTTCTTTAACATGCAAAACGAAAATTTTCTTTTCCTTCAATTTAAATGCAATTACCGTTGGCAGAGAAGAGTAATACTTAGTAAGCTAATATCGCAAATTCATGGACAAAAGTAATTACATGGCAATGTAGTATGTTAGCTTCCGCACTACGATATATTCAGTACATACAATAAAATGGACAGAAGCAGATTTACAAAAATACAAAAACATGACTAGTTCCATCCCTTCTAAGATTAAAAAGTTTCTTTATTATAATAGCTAGTAAAAGTTTCTTTATTATAATCAATTCAAACATAGAGCTTTGTCCTACATACTTATGAATGGAAGAATTTTAAAACATTTTCTTTCCGTCAACAATGGTAAAATGCTGACTTTGATTCAGAGAGTAAAGAAAAATATTCTTGGACACTGTGAGTAGTAGTGGTACGCAATTTGCGGAAATGTTATGGAAGTGGCCCTTAAGTAAACTCCATTCTAAGGAATGGTTCCGATACATTTTTGGAACAAGAAGGTATCTCTGACAATAGATTCAGTTGAAACGAAGATCGATGCTTATAAAACGTTTTGCAGCTTTAAGTATGATAGCAGAAACCGCTGAAAGACCAAATGCGGCTAGTAGTGTACACCCTAAAAGGTACAAAGTACATGATTAACTTCTGCCCTACCAGTTAGTCAAGAGGATAACGCGTCGACATATTGTGGAAGTTGTCCCAAGTACTAGATACTAGGTAGGGACATGAAGTGAGAATTGCTTCCAAAAAATACTGGCAACTCTTTGAGTGACAGGGTAAATCGATCTCGAATAACAATTAATGCCCTGGTAGGAGTCGATGTGTTGACGAATCACGTCATACTACCTGACTTATATTTTAGCTCTAGGAAAGAGACCCGATTCCTGTGACGTGCGCAGCCCCTGAACAAATTTCTTCCGGATAGGTAACTAATTCTTTCTATAAGGATTCCACAGCATTTTGAATTGTTGAGTGATAAACTAGAAAAAAGTTTTGTCTGAAACCTACCTTAAAAAGTGGAACACTGGTCTTAAAATTAATAAATCTGTAATAATACTATGGTGACAAATATAATGCCGAAGATTTTCAATGAATGACTGTTACTAAAAATTCGGCCATAATACCCAGTGTAGTACCTCGCGATAGAGGATATTGCAGGCCCTGAATTCTACACTTGGACAAGTTTGGACACTTCAACGAGATGATTATCGTATACTAATTAGCAAAGGCAATTATACCTTAAGGCACCATACTTTATCATGGCGTTTCGTAGCATTTTAATTTCTTCTCATTAACTCATATGTTATGATTTTCCTTTTTAATTTTCTTGCACTCTGTAAGATAATAACCATGCATTTTAAGTTTTATCGAATTCCCTTGTTATGCTGAAAAATTTCAATCTTGATATCTTTCAACTAACTTTAGCTGTACCATGGTGTAAGTTCTCCACATCATCTTTCTTATATGGTTTTCCCGATGTTGACACATTTATAGATCTTAAATTAAGTTTATATATCAACACTCTTCTCAGTTCCGTCTCTCTCTACTTGAATTAATTTCCTTTCTGGAATTTATTTAGATTGTAGGCTCTTGGGAAGATAAGAGGTTTTGGTCTCAATATCACCCGAATAAAAACTATATTTATCTATTTAACCTGTGAGAGAACTACGAGTATGTTGTTCAAGAAACAAAATGAGAGACGGAGAGGGAATCGATTACAATTACAGTAGCTTTCATGATCAACTCGTTGAAGTCCTAATCAAGTGTGTGTGCAAATTTAATAGTTGGGAAAATGGAAGGGTACTTAGTGAAGAAAACGCAACATATGACGGAGTTGCAAGTGAAATGAAGTGAGCCTAACATTTTGGAAATAATCATCTGTTGGGTTTCTTAACAAAGAGAAGAGTACAAGACAGACCCAGCCATCGTTTGGTCGAGTAGGGACAGGAAAAGGGTGCCAGGGTCAATGCGGCGCTTGTATTTTTTCTCAAAAATTCAAGTCTAATTTCAAAATCTAAATTCCCACTGGAAATAACTCGTGATCGTGTATAGGTTGAACCAAAACCGAGGTAAAAGGCAAGGGAGCTGAAACAAAAAAAAAAAAGGTCACCCGTCTTAACTTTTAATGACTGTTTAAGATTATGACGATCCCGGTGATCCAATGCTTGCAGTTACCATTAATTCTGCCTCGCTTTCTTCCATAAAATACTTAACATCTCTTGTATTTTTTATTCTCTGCTTTATCTCCAAATTTACATTAATTTGTGCTTCACTTTCCATGATTTTGTTTCAGATGGCAAAATCTAACATAAGTAATATTTCAATAAAAATGATTTGTCTTTCAAGACAACATATCTTATGGGCCCCATCTACCGGTGCGCCTTAACAATAGGAGGTCATGGATGATAACGAATGATAGGCAATGACGACAGGATGGGGAAAAAAATATTTAGTCAAGGAAGAGACACGCGGGAAAAAAGAATTAGGCCGCAAGAGGAATGAGACCTTGCGTGGAAAATCGGAATAGAGCATTTCAGTTGGAGTGGGGAAGATAAACGACACGTCTCTTGGGGCATCGAGCATGAGTTATCCATTCCAAATGACCAAGATCCAGAATCTTTTAGCGTCGGCAACTCCCATCCCACTAAACGGATGCTGTGGCCTTCCCCCTCGAGGCACTTCTGCTATATCCCGCATAATCTTAAGGAGCTCGTGGATTCTTCCCACCCCCTCACGTCTAATCCCCATTCCTTACCAAATCTTTGCCGTTTTAAATGTCCCATGAGACAAGGCTCTGAGGAGATACCGCGGGAGAAGTTGGATCGTCAAGGAGTTTTTAACCTTTATTTCTCACGCCGCTAATAGTCACGATTCCGGCGGGAGTGAAATTTTCCCCCCGGTCCTTCCGATGTTCTTGGCAGCCGAATAGATTCTGCTCGCTGAAGAATTTCTCAGTGACTTGATCCCGACGCACTCGGATGGCATGCGTGCCAAAGCATTTTCTCGCCAGTGTCGTTATACCCTGAAGAGAGAGAACATGTAGCGCGACGGGTACTTGCTATAAATCTTTTTGTTCTGACATCTCCGCTTTCGGCATAAATGAAATTTGATGAATTTTTATTTCCCTGGAATATACGTAAAGTTCTACCGGCGCTATATTTTCAGGGCGCTTAAAGAAATTACTTTCGGGGAGTTACTCGAAAGTATTCTCGGAGAGATTCCGGAGGGGCCCAGAATTTGTGCATAAATTCAAGCAAAGTTTAAGCAATGGAGACATTACAAGCACAGACGGTGGCGAAATCAAGAACTAACCTTGGAATGGGGTGAAAAATACGTTAGTAATATCTCCCGACAGGGTAATAAATGGATGAAATATATTTACCCTTGGAACAGTGACATCATATGCATATAAGGTATCGATATTGATAGCTACTATATATTTAGTTGGATATTTCAGCATGTAAGATTTCCTCTCATTTTGGCAGGAACTAAATAGCCCCGTTACATAAGCCCTGGAGCTGTTTTTGAAAATGGAAACGAGTATCCTGATAGTAAAACAAATGTTTTATTCTTTGATCTATTAGAATCAAAATAGCAACACCTGGTATCACCGTTGGTATAATTTCTCTTAAAATCTGATAGTTTAGGTGAATTTTGTTAACTGGACTCCCACTTCATTCTGAGCCTAAATGGGATTAATTTTGAAGTTATTTCAACAGTCGTGGTCCATTTCTTGATAAGAAAGCTCACTTATAGTAAACTTTTAAAAATAATTATATAATTTTTCTATCGAAGTTCAAATACTCTTATTTTAGAAGTTTATTTCCTAGATCATTTTAATATACATACAATTATTTTAGAACTTTTATTCTAGGTATGAGTTGAAGGACTTTAGTGATTCTGATATATTAATGAACGATTTTGTTTTTCCTTCATTTATCTTAATCCGTCCTTTAATTAAAGATATTTTTAGTACTTGTAAGTCATTCACTCTTAAAAAATGCTTTAAAGCTAATAACAATGATTTATAATCGAATTCCACAAAAATCTTAAAACTGTACCTGTTAAATTGAAAGTTTTTGAAGTTTAATTTGCAGTAAGGAAAAGCTAGTAAAAATTAATGAATTACAAACATCACATTTTGGAGTTTGGAGCAACCATTTCATTATCTTTTCCATTAAATAAAAGTGTTTCCTAAAATGATATTAACGAACATTTCTGTAATAGCCTTATGATTAAAGGAAGCAATTGTTTGTTAGAAAATTTGATAGATTTACGATTGGTCTTCTGAATTGATTTTATTACCTAATTTTATTAAATAAATTGAAGGAGTCACACTTTAAAACGGCCGCGATTGATAAATTCGGCAGTAGTTCTGAACATAGATTTTTAAAACAGTAAATCTGAACTTTTAAATCCTTGATAAGGGGTCTAATTGTATTAATTACATCATTACATATCATATTACCTTTTAAATTTTATGGTGAATTCTTCCTCAATTTTAAGTAAAACGTAAATAATAAGTAATTTATTTTTCTTGATGTATTGGAGATATGGTGTTTATCCGCTCAGTCATCGCGGTAATTAAAAGCCTCCATTTACAGCCATGAAAAATATATTACGGAACAGATATAAATTTACGTAATTTATACAATTATTAGATGACGGAAACACGCCTGACGAAATCCATTATCTTCTGAAACGAAACCCTCTGCTTAATGTAATAGAATGCCGAGACCTCATTACTTCAACAAAGTAATAAATCTGAGTCCCATTTTTTATTCTCGGGATATTGAAGCGAAGCAAAAGAAAAGTCGGCGATGAATCTGGCGTTGATTTCTCTCATCCTTCGGTTTTTACTAAATGATTAGGAGTTTCTTATTAGGCAAACACTAAGTATGTTTTTCAGAGGATTGAAAAATTCATGATACTTTGATATAGGTAGTGATTCTTCTACATAGTCTTATCTATTTCATGCTGAACCGTAGTACACAATTATTTTAAACATTCCTGATTCCTCTTATAGCCCAAAATAACGCTTTGCTATCCTCGCCGGTGGGATGAAATGATTACTAATCTATCATACCTCACAATTCTTTTGAGGATAAGGATTCCTTCATGTATGCATTAAGATATCATAACTAACTTATAACGTAAGTTGTATTTTATCATACTAATGCACGTATTCATAGAGGCTTAAAGTTTACCACCACTGAGTTTGAAATAATGATTATCTTTTCCCATTTACCTAGAAAGCTTGCAAAGTGGAAGGAATTTTTCTCTTAGATTAAGGAAGTCGAAAGAAATTATTCGGATTACCTATTCCTTAAACAACAAATATAAGCTAAAATTGGTAGGTATATGAAAATTCCTCTTAAAAAATTCCAGCATAGCAATAAATTTCCTGTTCACACATTTCACTTATCCGTTCTTTCCGAGCGAAATAATTTCGTTATCAGTCAGTCAGACAAGATTAAGTATTCCGTAACTAAATTTTGTAAAATAACGGCCTTAATTTGGTGTAATGTAATTCTAAAATGTCTATTTATATAACGTAGCGAAATTAACCGTTTTAAAAACGTTTCATGCAGAATTTGTTTACATCACACATTTTATCGCTCATTCTTTTAGAGAATATCAATCGCATGCGAGGTTAAGCCCATTATCCCTAACCTCTGAAGTCCTTTATACACACAATCAAGGAGTTATACACATAAAAACAATGATAATGTAAAGAAATTAAGACAGCCTGAAAATTGATTCCCCTAATTCATAAACCGTTCTTTACTCCTACAAACTTGGTACACAATAAGGAATAAGGTATGTAAGAAGGGTTCCTCTTAAACCTTTGCAAAAACTTTCTATACACGTACGATATATTTTCTGATCGTTTCATCTTAAGATCTTGATAATTAATCCCGCAGGTCTTTGGATGGTTTTACCCTGTCATCACGTCCAATAATAGAGGTAAAATTACATCCAGTAATAGTAATAAACAATACATCCTATCATAACTCCATTTCCAATACTAAATAGTGAACGTGCGAAAACGCATAATACTGATTTTATCACCGAATCCACAGTTCACTCATTTTCTATAATAAAGATAAAAACGCTACGAATATAGCTTTTAGAGAGAGGGAGCACTCAGTGAGACTGACTACTCGCACCACGCTTATCTCGTGTTCATTATATACGCAATATTTAGACCAATTATTCTATCAATGTGTGGTAATTTAGACAGGAAGGATCCCTAAAGTATTTTTTTTTCAAAATTTCCAAGACAGAACGGATTACTTGATTTACCATAAAATGCAATGAAAATCTGGGTTTCCTGATACGAACTCTTTGAGATACGAACTGCGGTCTGGATCGAATTAAGTTCGTAAATCGAGGTAAAACTGTACTACTCTAAGTTGCTTGTCTTATAAACAGAGTCAGACAGAATGACAGAGTCGATATACACCCGTTACGTGTAAAAAGCGGAAATTTTAACCCAAAACCATGGTGGTTTGCTTATACGACCTATTTATTCCTTCTCAAAGCTCCATTCCCATTCCTTCCAGAGCTACATATCAGGCGTGAAAAGTCCATAATTGATCATTCAACAAACCTTAAGGAAATTTACAGATACGCTAAGGAGATGAAATAGAAGAAACGAATTTCACAGTCCGAGAGAACGGGCGGATTTAGAAGACATGCCAAGGAAGAAAGGGGATTTAAACAAATTTTATATACACCCTCTCGCAAGTGACAATAATTTTAAAGCATTAACTCTCAACCGCAAAGTAAGAAAAATTATCGAAAGACTTGTTTCATGAGCGTTATTAGTGGGAAAAGTGTTTGTATTTTAGAAGAGGGACTCTATGATGGTAAACAGGGGTTAAGGTTGCTACAGATTATTACAGATAAATAAACAAATTAATGAGGCTTACAAGCGAGGGACTTTACGAAACGCATCTCCGGTTCATATCTATTCCCTTACGAGATCTCTCTCCCTCCCTTTCCGTTCTCCTTTCCAAACAACGACCTCTCTCGTCTTCCTCCTTTTGTTCTGCACTGCACCCGGAAATCCTGCTTTCCTTTAAAAGTACGGGACGTGGGACTGATAGATCCTCTTTTAAGGACACCTCTGTCTCTTTTTCCTTTACGGGACGACACTCTTCCTACACTGCCTCTCCTTTTGCAATCCTCAACGCCCTCCATACTCATCTTTTGTCTTCGCCATACATCCCTTTCCAGGAGTATTCTTCTCAATCCTTCGCTTCTTGAAATATCAAGGACTGTTCTCTCCAAGAGCTTCAATTCTGACAAGCCAATTCTTAACGTCACGAGAAGCGTTGCTTGATTAAAACAACGGGTGGTAACTTTTTAAAAGAAAACGCTCATTATAGAAGATGATTAATTTCGAAAGGAGAGATCTGTACCACTGAACTCAAATTATATACACCTACACCACTTAGTAATACCACCTCTATTTAATTACACAAAATATCGTTTAAAGCACAAGTAGAGTTGGTTTTTCTTTTGACAACTGTCATTGAACCTAAGTAAATGACGTCATACGGGTTATCAGATTCAAAATTCGTCACCTTATACATACTATGAAAAAATGGGTGGTGTGTAGATTTTTGATTTTACGTGGGTGTTTTTCATCAGCAGACGAATTACTAACGAAATCAAACATTATTATCGTAAATCTTCAGCCTATTCTTCAACCTCGGAACATTTAAAATGTAATTTTTGAGGAAGTGATGAAAGAGCATATGTATCACCGACGCACAGTGCTAAGGCATGAGGAGGGCGTATATCAGATACGCATAGTTTTATATTGCATTTCTTGCAATTGCTATGATCTGAACTTAAATGATTTTATAACAGGGATAAGTGTATTTGAAAATTTTCTTGATCAACGTCACTATAAAAGTATTTTTACATGCTAAAACAAGAAGGAATAAAATAGTTGTATCAATAACTCCGATAACATATGAATTATTTGCGAGCAGCCCGAATCACAGTCCCCTGTCCAAAATCCACAGTGATGCTCGGTTTAAGATGAGGACTAAACACAAAATTTATGAATTCATTCTGTAAATATAGATACGGGAGAAAGAAGAAAGGGTAACGGATTGCCGTTAGGAGATAGGATATTAGTGATAAACGTAGGAAAAATAGAAACCAGAGGGAAATAATTTAATTCGTTGTGGAGAAAATAGAGCGTTCAAGTCAATCGATTTCCTACTATTGATTTCCGCAACATCTAACGGTATTGCACGGGAGCAATACTGAAAAAATAATACAGATAACTGCTACTTTGTACGGTTGCTGATATAGAATAGAGCATTGATTGATTTCCTAGGATAAAAGAATAAAAGGGCTCCTAATATCCTAATAGATCCTTTTGTGGAAAAATAAAATGAAATTGCACTTCAAGTAGAAGAGGATAAAAGGTTCCAAATATAATGAAAAAATGCAAGAGATGAGGTAGGACCGAATATAAAAGTGGCTATTTGCTGGGCAGAAAATGAATAAAATAGTCGTATGAGAGGAAAACACGTCGAAGGAGGAAAAGAATTAATATAGTGAGGTACCTGAAAAGCAGGAAAGATAACTATGCATAAATAATTTTTAAGCTTCGTTTTAATTTCTCCTTTAAAACTGATTTAAAATCGGTATTATCTGATATTATAACAGCTATACCAAGGAATATCTCAGTCACAGGCCCGAAGGGTGGTTAGGTCCTCAATCTCTCCACCGTAAGCAATGCAGGGGGAATGAGGCATTTTAGGGAAGATGAGGAGTGAAGCACTTTGCCTTTGCTTTCCACTCTGAGCCGGAATATTATGATAGGAAAACGTCCATGTAAGTTAATGAAAATGATTCAATGAACAACTTATCACGTAAAATGATAAAGTGTGACCAAATGGAATGAATTATTAAGAATCATTTATACCTATAGGCTTTACAAAATCTCAGCTATAAACAAGATTTGGACAATATTTACGAATGAAAAGTACAACCTTCTGCATACTGTAACGAAGGAGAAATGAAAAACACTATTCTTTGAAACATGATAACAGGAACTACATGTATTTAAAAAGCGGAAAAGTAGGACAGACTATTTCGGGAATGTTACATCATTTGAATTTTTTTTGGTGCTGGGCACAGCTCGCCACAAAAATATAGCAGGTATCCGAAAAAATTGCGTGGGAAAACTTTTTTTGGGGTTTGAACTAACTACGATAACGCTCTGAATAGTATCAATTTTAAAGTTAAACGGAATTTATTTGATGATAGTTGGAAAAATAATTTGCTTCAAATACTTATATAGAGAAGCATATTATTTTTTTTAGTGGAACCAAAGAATGTTAATCATAAAAAAATGCCGTGAATTTAGGAACATAAAAACTATATTAATAATATTATAGTCTTCTTTACCTAAAGTATGTTTACATTTTGCCACATATTGATTCTTTTACAGAACATGGGGGAAGATATTTTTGAAATGAATTCACGAGAAAACTTTGAAATATGGCACTGCTAATCAACCAGGTAGGAATCAAGCTTGGAAAAATTATCTTGAACAAGAAAGACTTGCAAAAGTACAATAAGACCTGGATGTTAACTAAGCAGCTATGAGGGTAAAGTGTATCATAAGATCGAAGGAACAAAAAGATTCTTAGCTGACGAGTGAAAGACAAAGCCCAAGACGTAAAAAATCCGAGGAAGAGAAACAAAAGTACGGGGACTCGCAAAAGGACAGATTAGAGCGAAGCGACACGGAGGAAAAACAAAACAGCAGAGGTCGCTTAATGGGATGAGAAATGAAGAATTCGTGGACAAGGGACAACGAAAGAGAGATAAGAGGCGATGAAAAGAGAAGCTGGAGAGGGGAATAAAAAAAGAAGGAAAGCAGATTAGGGGGGAAGGGCAATTTTAAAGGAAAGAAGGCGGGAGAGAGGTAAAAATGGAACAGGTTTTTCGAGTCTGTGGGCTGAGAGAGGAATAGAGCGAAGGGATACTGTTGGTCCACAT
>KZ308165.1:827304-875535 GCA_000376725.2 Ladona fulva
GGGGGGGGGTGTAAAAAGCTCCTTAGAGAAGAGGAATAGTGGGGTTGATAACCAAGAGTATCTTCCTGCGATGAACGACCTTTCTAACCCCGACCACTTCCCACTCCTCACATCCTACCCACAATCCCATCCCGTTGGAAGCCCACCCTCCGCGCAGATATTCCCCATCCCCCGCAGCCATTCCTACACCCCTTTCCATACCAGACTCTTCGCGTCAAATGTACTTCCCCTCATCCTTTTAACGGCCGCGGAACACCGATCTTCGAGCGATGGGTCGAGGATCGCCCCTTCCCACTCCGCCGTCCCTTCCCATTCCCGCACTCTCCATCCACCGCCTCCGGCCCTGCCTTGCGGGACTCGCGAACCGTGTAAAGATGACCGCTGCGTGCATTGTCGGCCATGGGAATGTTATGCGCCGGCAAAACCAACAATGAAAGCCCGGGGTCTCCGTGGCGCCGGCGGAAAAAAGAGAAACTGGGAAACAAATGACTACCTCATGTTTGAGTGATAACTGTTTTCAGCGTAGATGCAGGTTAATTGGAAGGCAATAATTAACGACATGCCGTTAACCTCGGGAACCTGTTCTCGCTAATGATATGAATGCCCGTAATTCGAAACATATAATCAATTTCGGGGCGTAGTGAGATGGAAGAGGGAGGGGAGTGAACGCTTTCAATTCATTCTTCGGGATATCAATTTGAATTTAAATTGTTTTGGCGGTCACTAGGAGCGTGACATCGACGTTGACAAAGCGCGGTTTATATTTTTTCGACCTGGAGAAGATGATGCGGGTGCATTCTGCAAACCGATTTCATAACAAGATCAATCTCGAGGAAATCTATACAGGAAGGGTACAATATGCCCTGGGATTATTCTAAATGCTCGGAAAACTGCAACGAAACCTTCGATGCACCTTCATGAAGAGCTGAAATCTCCTTTTCATAGATTTACAATCTTATAATCAGGAATGTAAATCGACAAAATTAGAGATTATATAAATTGCAGACTACGCGTACCTGACTTTAAAAATCATAAATTATGATGTTTATGGTTATCCAGCACCATTAACTTAAGTTACTGATTGAAACTTTCTTAAATTGGTTCATGAGACAGCAAAAAAAAATTAATGACTAGAAAGTAAAATATGAATTCTTTTGGAAATGATTAAGAACAAATTATTTAATGAATGATCAATCAACATCAATGGAATTTATTAATGACGATATCATACTCCTTAAGTAAAATGCTAAAATTTAAACAAAACGATTTAAACGCTTTCTTAAGATACCCTCTGTTTCTCTTGTACGCTTAATTCCTGCCAATTAGATACCGAAATGTTTCTGACGTAAAAGTTGCTTTCTCACCCCTTTTAAAGTCCCTTTCTAATCGTTTTCATAATTAAGCACAATAATAATAAAATCAAGACATAGCGCAGTTCTGGAGAAAGCTACATGAAATAGCTTTGTAAGCCTCGCAAGACGATTGAATCAAAGGTTGCTTGCACTTCCATATCACCAGACTTAAGTAATCGCCAGCTTTTAAAATATCTCGCAGTAGGCACACCATTTTTTTCTGAGTTATGCCCTCATAGATAAGCCAATGTTCTTAGATACCCGTATGAGACCTAACGCTCTGTAAAAAATCTTTTTGGTGCAATGGCAAATGCTGCGAAGAGAATTTCTGAAAAATAAGAGAGTGGCAGATAAAAGAGACGGAGGGTCTGACGCAATATGATGAAGAGCAAACGTAAGTAATACCTCCGTTTAGGATTTTTAATGGCTCCCTCAATGTTGCAAGCCTTTGATATATGGAGGGTAATTAAGCAGATACACCTGAAATTAAGTGCGGAAGAGGTTGGAGATGTTGACGGAGAGCGGATGCTGACGTTACATTCCTAGTGCACGCAAGTTCGGCAGTGTTCTTTCAGTAAAACGGTTAAATTTTGATCAAAATGATCTTAACAGGAACCTCAAGCGGTGCTAAATTTAACGCACGCAATAAATTTTTTGGTCTGCCTTTAAATTCCTGAATAAATTCCTAGCGAGCGAACAGGGAACTCGCTTGGCACTTTTCAGGTGCTATCCGGACGTTTGAGTCCTCCATTAAGAATTTGCTCGCAGTATCATTTTCCTTCGAAATTTAGAAATCTTGCAGAAGAAAATAGGTTACGGTTATCGATAACTGATCGAAACGGTAAACTCCACTGCAGACACTTTTAAGTGGCGTTCTTTAAACGTGAACTTGATGGAAAATGGAGGTGAAAATTTTAATCTAAAATTCAACCTTGTAAAGACGTTATTGATTTACATTTTCAGTTGATGAAACGCTTAGCATATCCAAGCAATGGGCAATTGTATTATTAGTTGTATGGCATAAAAAATTAATTCGGCCGTAAATTGATCAGATGATTTACATTTGACATTTGTAAATGACAATTTTCAATTACACGAAATGAAATAAAGATTTATCTCACATATTTTAATAGGATAAATTTCAACAGGAACAATTTTGTAATGAAATAACTATGTTAACAGCAAGCAACTAAGCTTATCAAACATCTTATATGAGAACTATGCCCTATCTATGTATTGTAAGGACAGGTCATACAGAGTTGAAAGTTCCCCCTCAGGATAAGAATGCGTATTAAATTGAAGAGGAGTAAAATATTACCTGTTCTGCAATTCGAAGCATAGTAAATGCTTTGAAGTAAGAAATATACACACCAAAATAAAACGCAGATTAATATTTCTCCCTAAATTTGATGCATTACAAAGTAATTTCACAAATTTCAACTCTCATCAGTAGACCGTACGAAGTCTGGTTTTCTTACCCTCCGCCTTTTTAACCCGATCTAACGTGCATACCCAGAGATCTTTGACGTTAGAGTTTGCTTATAATCAATATTGAGAAATTTCATTGATCCAAAAAAGTTTTAATATAAAATTTTGAGCAGCTATCTAGGTAATACATTGTACATGCTGGGGGATAATATGAATATAAGCAATATATATAGCTTTAACTTCCCTCAAATGTTATATTCGACTGTTGTGTATTAACAAAAATACTTGACTGTTCGTCATGTAACACTTCCACTAAGATTTGAATAATATTCTGATATAAAATATATTCCATAATACCGTCATTTTCCAAGGATGGTCAATTTTGAATTTTCACTAATCTTTCCAATTGCTGGAGTTCCAAGTTGGCTAACTTTTACTTTCGTTACGCGATTATAGTCGGGTTACATATCATCTGACATACAGTAATTTTTAGAGCAGTAAAGTAATGTTTAGAGTCACTTCGTTGAGAAGTACAATCTTTCGAGAATGCATTACTAAATGAACAATGGCAAAGTGTCTCAAACACGAATGTTATTAAGATAGAAAACTAGGACGGATACAATTTTTCTAACAATGGATAATCACGGGTTGAGCTCAACGAAATTATCCCATAACTTTCAAGCAAGGAAAGAATTTTCACAGACTGATGCGATATTAACGGAAATCGCATTTCGCTTTCAAACCCAAGATAATTGAAACCCTTTTCCATCACTGTAGCATAGCCTTAAAAACTCCAACCAAAAGTCCTAAAACGAAAAAGCAGAAACAAAAAGACATCCACCTCCCGATGATCACCAAATAAGTCCATCTACCCATTTAAAGAAATTCTCTAATAACCGCAATTAGGCATCCGAGAGTGCAGCACGAACACCGATTTCATACAAGAAAACGGGAGACCAACTTAATTCGAACACATTAAATAAGGTAAACTGCCTGTTCTGGAAGAAGAAAAGAAAAATCACAAAAGCATCCGCGGTTCCTTTTCTTGTCCCTTTCTCTTTCTTCGACTTAATCGCATCAACTATAATCGAGCAATCGATGCGCGGTCTCCGCATCACATGGAGTCATTTATCGCTGACTGGATGGGATTTGTAGCCAGTGGATATCAGTATTCAGCAGGTGGCATTGAGGCCGCCGCTGAAAGGTCCCTGGGGAATCATTCTTCGGCAGCCACTGTCTAATGGACGTGGAAGAGAATGCTGGACACGTGGAAGGCATTTGGAAGGGGGAGAGTGGATTGTGTGGGTTTTCTATGGAACGATAGACGGAAAGATGGAAAGCGGAAGAAGAGGGAGTGAAGGGAAAGGATCACATATCCAACATCTTGAAAAAAAAGGACGGGGAATAGTGCACAGAACCATGAAATGCGTATTACGCAAGCTTACTCTTTTCCGAGAATGGAAGTGGAAGAAGATCTGCGCGATGGTGAAACGTTCTGCAGATTGTAAATTATTGCATATAGCTATTCATACTGTCATCTGAAACTCTGATTGTAATTTCTAATGATTTAGGAAAAACGGGAAATGCTCCAAAAACTGCATCGTGATCAATATAGCTATGGTTGGGAACTCACTCATTAACCATAATATTTATCCATCACCTGCTGACGGACTTGTTCAGATTGTTGAATTCTGTATACCGTACATACCCATCATAAGTAAAAGACTGTCTGAAGTAAGTAAATATACAAATAAAAATGCGTGTGTGTATATGAAAAAATTAAAAAGAATCATTAGAAAAATTATAATTTTAGTTAATCCCAATAAGGAAATGTAATACATCTAATAGAAATTTGTATTCATTACCACTTTTTTTTTCGCAGACCTTATAAGTATGATGAGTTCGACATGTCGGTGAAATGATTATTGAACAATGATATATTTATTTCGCCAGAAACCACTTCAAGCAGAAAATAAGTAGCTAGGAGGTAAAGAATGAAAGATAGTCTCGCAATAATAACCAGAAATAAGTAGAAATATGATTGCCACAATCGAATTTACCGTCACTATTTTCCTCCGTACACGCGCACAGAGCCACCATGCCATCTGCCGCCCGGGTGCAAACATAATTTGCCGCCCCTAAGAATTAAATACCAAACCCATACATTTCTTGATTTGCAGGTAAAAATTATTTTGAAAGACTTGGAAAAAACATTGTTTTATGAGTTCGTTCCCTATCTCGCATTGGTCACAAAACATCAGTAACAATTAATTATGCATATCCCGTATGCCGACGCAGTAAATACTCAATATACGGAATATAAAATTGTTAATAGTTCACATTACTTTCGAGTAACATTATCGTCGCAATGTGCTAAATATAAAATGATATGAATTGTATGAAATCTATTTCTGCAACTAAATATGAAAGTTTTCAATAAGAATCGTATTGCAACATAAATAACTTCGATTTAATCCACTACACAAATATTCCCTTCTCGTCTTGAGTTATCCATGGTTATTTCCTCTAAATGTTTGTTTTATCTTTCGTTTTGCACGATAATCTTTCCTAGATAGGTCGTGTCTATCACACAGAAAACAGCAAATAATATTGTTGTAATAACAGTAATGTTTGGCTATGTTTCTGTTGCCGCCCTTTAGATGCCGCCGCCCGGGTGCGTTGCACCCCTTGCACCCATACGAGTAGGACGGCGCGGCTCTGTACGCTCAGATCACACGGCCATTCCTGAGCAAAATCAGCTCGCATTAACCAAATCGCTGGAAAGCTGTGATTCCTAAGAATCTTGAGTCCTACAAATATACCTTACTATTTATTATTGTCAAGCTAACATCAAGACCACGAAGCACACTTAAAGAGGTGCTTCAGACTGTGAAAGTTCCAGTGCGATCGTTAAATTCGAGAATAATTCGACTCAAAGTTCGAACGATACTTCTATGTCAAACTACTTATAGAAAAAAAAATGCACTTACCGCGTAAACGCTGTTATGAATGTTTATAATGCTAAATTTTAAAAATCTTATGTCTACCTTAAATTACGCAATTCTAAATTTGTCAAAATGATTAATAATTACCATCAGGAATATTCGTCTAAACCTGGTCGTGTTTTTTCCTTTAAAAAATTGTTGTGGAAAAAGTACAACACCTTTCTTCATTCTAAATGATGGATCTCAACATGACCTCGCCTATGACTGTGAATTTTAAAAAAGTTATCATTTCATCTGATGACTCAAATACATACAAACCATTTTGGAATTCAGTAGTCGAACAGCCTCCTCAGAGGGATCACGTTCTATGTACAAATACCATTGTATGAGCCCATTGACTACATGAAGTAGAAATTACCACAATGAAATGAAATTCGCTCTTTGATGAAGCGGTAACTAGGTGGAAATCCGTATCGAATAAATGTAACACCGCCACGAATCGAATCTTTATTAATGAAACTGCGATCGTGAATTTATGAACTCAATGAACTAAAATGAAAATATTTCTTCGGCTTGTTTCGATGATAGTGATCGGCAAGATTAGGAAAAGATCGGCAACGAGATAACATATCCAGGTGATGCCAAGTGCCCCTCTGGAGAGATAGAGGCAACTTCCGGAGCTTCTGTCGCGGAGAAATCCACTTATTGATGAGATGTGATGATTTAGCCGCCATTGATGTAAATTTTTACATAATTTACTGTTAATTTTATAGATTCACACATACTGATGCACATAAAGACTGATATGAAGATGAATAGAAATCGAATAATGGTAAGGAAGGTGTGTGTAAAATTGCGTATATATGAAAATGTTACGATGATAGGTAAGTAAAATACTACCTGAAGTTTGGACTGACTAAGGCCTCAGAATAAATTCTATAAAAAATACTGTTCCTTCAAGTCATTTGTAGTTTCGGAGTAGGATGAAGGGGCGACTGACCCACGCTCCTTCATGACTTTGAGAAAAAGCAATTTCTGTGGACAAAGTCATTAATTGGAGACAATTAAGGCACTAAGGTTACTTATACTTTTAGTAAAGAGGATAAATAGTCAAAAAGAACCCTCACCTGGTTAAGTTTCTAGATCCACCCCTGCCTCAAGTAAACGATAGATAAACAATTATTTAAGTTTCGCCTGAGGCGTTCATGATAATGCTAGAAAACAGAGGGAAACTTTGTACTTAAGATAAAAACCAAGAATCCTATTTTCACCATATAAAATATAAGTCTGATAACATTCGGGTCAGAGCAACCACATAGTAAGTTTGGCCAAGAGAGGCTGGACGCTTTTCAAACTGTGACAGCGGACTGCGAACACGCACACACGCGGAGATCTCCTACGTCTACTTTCCCATTTTCGGGAAAGTAGGCCAATGAGGAATTATGCATTTCATTTTCCAACAATCGCAAATCAGCCATCGTTATTCCTAGAACTTGTTTTCACATCCTCAAGTCTCCATGCCGCTATCAGATTCTCCCGGTAAATCTGTTAAGACTTTCTCTCCTTCTTCCGCAAACTTAATGTTGTTCTCCGGGGAGTAAATAATTTCCTCGGTGACGTTTCTAATGGTCTTTTTATGTCCGCCAAAAAGAATCGCGAACGCCGCAAGATCTGCGGAAATTAGTCTCGGTTTCCCGAAAGAGGAGTCCAAACTAATTTTGAGAAACGTTCGGAATCTGCGAATGACACCGAAGGCAATCGTCTCGAAGAAAAAGCTTGGGCGATTGGAAGTCCCGCCGCGACACAAAACTGGGAAGGGGGATTTTTTGAAGAGGGTTCGAAAATGCGATAAGAAAAGGAAGAGGCTAAGAAAAAAAGGTTTCAGGGGGGTAGAGGAAATTAGGGATGGATGAATCAAAGAGGGAGGAAAAAATTGAATTCGGAAACTAAAAGAGGGAAATTAATTTGAAAATAAATACGTTTTCGGAGTCTAATTATTCGGATCCCAGAAACTTGTTACGGAGAGGTAAAGGGAATGACGTGCAAGTTCGGGGTCGTGGATTCCAAACGTGACGAACGTGGGGTATTTTTTGATTTCTCAGTAGATTTATAAAATGAGGAAAGTTATCCGAATAGTGATAATAAAATGGCACAAACATTTAAATGTATTTGATTTTTATTTTCTACGCCCTAATTTTGAGCTTAGGTACTTCCTAAGATGAGTACCTATAGATCATTATGTGACAGCTAGATTTGGCACATATACAACATTTTATATAGCAGGCTATGAAAGTTGAAAATTTTCAATGAACCTGATTGAAATAATTTACAAATTCTGATAAATTCCTCAACTAAACCTTTGTGTCCGGTTTCGAGGTTTAATAGTTATCTCGCCGAAGATATGAATTATAAAATACAGAAATAATTAACATAAATGCTGATTCTAACTTTGAATTTTAAGCCTACAAATAAAATTCAAAATTAGGCCAGAAACGCTGGGGTGGAATGGTTCATAGAGTTCAGAGATGAAAATAGACACAGCTTCCTAAGCTTTGGTTTGGTGTGAAATATCTCTTCTTCCAGTTTTACAAACTAATTAAAAATTTTTTCTTTTACTTTACTGAGAATTGATTAATGATTTACCTAGCAAGGATCGAAAACTAGCATATTTGTTCAAACACCTCCCTTTTCGCGATTTACTTTAAAGGTTTCGCAATAGCTGCAGAAAAGATTCATAAACAACACTTAGAGCGTCTCTCAGACTAAGTTAAGAAAGATTTCATGTATCGTGTTAAGAAGAAAAGTTAAGTAAAAGCAAATTAATGAGCCCCAGCAATCAGAAGTTGCAAACTGTTATTATTTAAAAATGAAAGTGTAATAGATTCAGACAAAAAAAATTATGGTCTATTTTCTGTGATTCCAGAAATACGTATACACACTGAAAAACATGGATTATTCCGCTAGGCTTGAAATTTCTCTTCTAAAAGAATATGGCAAACAGCCGTATTGTTTCAAATGAAATTTCCACACGAATTCAAAACAAATGAATTCAATTATTGAACCGCCATTATTGATTTTATCTGGTAGGGCTCATAATATTCCTTGCTACATACTATTTCTTTTACATCTTGATAACTTATTTCGCCCTTTATATCATGTAGTACATTTTTCCTCTGAGCATTTCAATGCTCAGTTCATCACACTAAATCGAAATATTAAATTAGGAATCTGAATCCCTTCTCTCCTTTCTCCTCATCTTCCTCTCATTCCGCCTTTATTGGCAGATACCTCATTCCGACGTTCTCGAGTCAAGCATTCGCATCCCTTCAGAGGGGACCATCCTTCTCGGATACCGCGGGGAGCATTGCGTACTTCTTTATGGCATGGAGTAAATAAACTGCTCCACGAGGACCAGCGCGGCGAGACTGGCTACCTTTTCATATTAGTCTTTTTACCCCAGCGTTCGCATTAAACGCATACTAGGAAATCTATGCGAGATACGTTCCTACGCTCCAAGACACGCGAGACATTGAAACGTAACAGTGTGCGCACGGGAGGATGATGGGTAGGAAATTGCGTTCGGGCGCACGTTCACGCGATGCGGAAAGAAAGAAACGTGAAGCCATTATCCGTGTCGTAACACAACTTGCCGAAGGATCGCGTCCACAAAGAGCAGGTTTCTTACGGCTTCCACAGCTTAACTTTTAAGTTATATTCCGAGAGCGTCGAGGAAATTAGCACTAATCGACTGAGGTAGCGGCTACCATGAGAGGCAGAGCGGGTTTAATAAACTTGGCACGGTCTGTTGGGTATTTCGGGCAACTTATCTACGAGGAACAAGAGGAAGTTGAAATCCCTATTAAAACTCGGATGAACTTTAAACTTTAAGATGGAACAGGAGGAAATCCTAGCTGGAGGAGATTTGTCATACAGGCTTCGGTGTTACCCTTAATGTGAAAGTCTCCGGCTGAAGTTACGACAATTCTCTTAATCTTACTTGATCAGCATCTAAGGATTGCAACGTTGGAAATTATAGTCAAGTAAAAGTTATCTTAAGGTACGTGTATTGTTGGTCGTATTTTTACATACATACCTACACAACCATTATAGTTTTTTTACATTCTCCTCAAGTACTTTAAATTTATTTTTTTAATATAAGCATTTTCACTTTTTAATTTTTTTATTTAACATTTTTCTAGTTTTTACTGTATTTTCGCTTTTTCCTCCTTAACTGAGGGTTATTTCACTCAATGTGAGTTCATTTGTCCGACTTAAGTTGCAAACATTTTTTTCTAACTCCCCACACTTGCAATTCCTTTTTCCTTTTTCCTCTTTACTTTTTTATTTTTCCATAAATATCGGAACGATACTCGAGGTAAGGTGGAGAAAAGGCCCATGTGGGCCTAACCTCGCTAGATTCCATCCAAATACCGATTTCTCTTACATTTACTAAGGGATGGGTACCGACAGTTAGCAAGGGAGGCATACGAATAAGGGAGCAGACGTGTCAGTCTTCATTGATGATTACCGGAAAAATTACAAACAATATCAACAATGAAAATTCAAAGTTTACCACATAGCTATTTATAAAACAACGACAAGGATTATACTGGATGGTGTGACCTAGTATTATTATACAGTAACGGATGTTAATAAGTAAATATCGCCGCACTTAGTCGAGTTAAGCACTAATTAGTGTATAAACCAATCATCAATAATGTTGCACTTAAGATGAATAATCAAGCGAGAAATCGACGGTAAATTGTACCCTTTAATAAAAATGAGATGAGCAACATATTTTTAAATGTGGAATCAACAAGCTGGGCATATTAAACAGCTATGTTTATGTGTAGCATAAGGCTATCAAATCAAACTGTTTCCGTGGTATAGTGGTTATCACGTCCGTATAACACACGGAAGGTCCCCGGATCGGCGGAAACATTTTATGCTTCCCTTCCTTCTATAAGCCAGGCTAAAAACATATTGAATGCCAGAGATAAAACTCAGTAAGCAAAAGCTTTTAGTTAAAATTTCATTTATTTTGATGACACTAAGGAAGCGTTAAAAAATGAATGAATGGATTGAACCAGGGACCTTTAGATCTTCAGTCTAACGCTCTCCCAACTGAGCTATTTCGGCATATTTAATTAGAGCATGGTACATTAATTAAACTTTATCTACATCAACATCAATACCCTAGGAAAAATTCAAAGTTATGCATCCCAAGGAAAATGTAATAATTAAAATCAGATATATAAACATTCAGGTATGTATCAACCATAGATATTTAAGGATTTTAAGTGGGTCATTTACGGGAATAGTCTAAAATCTTTTAAACGTAGTTAATATTTATCGGTATGATTAAAACTTATAATCGTGAACAAAAACCGTTCTGTCGATATAAATGAAAAAAGCTATATTTATCGTGAATTATATCATCAAGTTCCACGAAAAAAATTACCCTAACAGTAGATTACAGGAAATCCGCCACCGGATAGCTAAATGGGCAACGCGTTATCTAGTAGTGAAAGCGGGTTCGATTTCCGATCCACGTTTAAAAATTGTGAGGGTTCATATTTGAACCGTCAATGCAAAATAACCTCATTTGTCGAAGTACCTTCACAAATGACTACAAATAAATTAACAGGGTAAAATATTAAACGAAAAACTATGTATGAACAGCCTAGCTTTAATAGAGTCGAATTCCGCTTTCTATTAAATTTCCATTATATGGGCAACAGTTAATCTGCAAATAGGATATTCCATCCACATAAAACCATACTGAACGTAAGATTTAAAGTCAGATGCTAATTAGAGTGCACTATTTCTTACTATCGCTACAAATTACGTCACTTCTTAAATCCGTCTCCTTGAAGTAGAGAAAGATTTATATTTATCCTTGCTCCTTTCCGTTCGATCATTTGCGGAAAGATAATAAATTGGATACGGGAATAAGAAGAGACACAGAAATGGGTGTGGGAGTGGGAGGGCACGCGCTTCTGGCAAACATATCCCAGGCGCACATCGCCCGATGGCTCAAAGGAGCCCACATCAAAGTGGAGCTAATGGGGCAGCCCTGAGGCCTCAAGAAAGATACCCACTGTTGCTTCTCCATCGCGAAATCTCCATTTCACTGTCTCTCTCCACCCTCCTATTCAAATAGATATCTTTCCTTGAACCAATACATTCACTCCGTCCTGTTTCGAAGCTCTTGACTATTCTTCACCGGCTTCCATCTCACTGAACAGGGTCCCTCAACTCATGGGTCCCAACTCTATTGAGGGTCGCGGAAGAAATCAGCGGAGTCGAGTGTGAGAAACGTAGGCTCGATACGACTTTAAATCAGTATATTTCGCATGAACTAATTTACGATTTATTGAGTTCATGAATGAACTCAAAAGATCGTAGATAAATCTAGTACTGAATTCATAAATAAATTCTATATTTCTATGTATGTATCGTATATTTTTTTCTAAAAATTACTTTTATGACGATATGATTCATGACTTTATATTATAAAATATATATGTGAGAAGGAAGAATACCGATGAAAGCTAAAATTTCATTTTCCAATTAAAAAATATATTGTGGGCAATATTTTTGAAATTTTCACATTGGATGCATTCTCTTTGGTTTTCATCAGAGTATGGTTTGCGATTTCCGCGAACTTTTTCCCATATGACCTTAAATTTTTAAAACACGCATTTATAAACCAACCTCTTCTCTCTAACCAACCAACCTCTTTCTCTAGAAGAAAGTATGTGCAGAATTCCATAGATTTCGGCCATTTTGAATTATTCCATGAACGAGTACATGTGCGCGCATACACCAAAACATTCATAAGGCGAATCAGTATTCGTTAGCTGAGTCTGAAAAACAGCAAAAAGCACTTAATTGGTCGATGAATTCGTTATCAGGGTTACCAGGTAACTGAGGAATAGTTCTGTATTTGAAGTTAATGAAACGTAAATAAACATCAGGATCGATGATGATAATTTTCCGTTTGAACATGTACATTATATTATGTTAATAGGAACGATCATCATAGTTCTTTTCGGATGATTATATAAAGGAATTACATTTCTCACTCTCCTTTTAATAGCTTGAATTTTATCAGCGAAAGACCTTTGTAAAAGGCGGTAGTTCTTTAAAACAAACAAGGACGTTCCAGTTTTGTAATGGACCCTTAATCGGTTACCGATATTCTCTTTGAATACGCACAGGTGTACAACCGCCTCTTCAATATTCTAGCATGCAGAAACACCAAATTTGTCCTAAAATTTACCTGGTAAGGTTAATACAACATCTCCTTCCGCCTTTCTCTTCTCTTTTTTTTCCCAGCATGATGATTTCTGTTCTATCCGTCAGTAATCGCTTTTCTTCCTTATATAAGTGGCTGCAGCATCAGTTTTTCCAAGACTCATAATGTGGTAGCCCGGCCTACATATTTATACGCTGTTTTTCGTGCTTGTCTTACGAATGTTTTCTAGGATGCGCATGCATTTACGTTTGCAAAGAACAATCAGAAATATCTTTAAAAATATACGAAATGTCCATTCGTTAATTTGCCCATTCGTTCTCACTCGTAGGAGAGTATCGTTATTTATGACTGGGTGAGCTTGCGTATTTTAATAATTGGGATCTCGAGGAAATCTCATTTTCCCTAACGAAGGTGATTTCAGAACGGACTACTACGCCAATATACTTCTTAGCTCAATGTACTGAAATTTTTCATTTCGGGCTCCCGAAAAATATTTATAGTAACGTCTAGAACAACCTCATCGGCAATTGTGGAATGCTGGTGAACAGTCAGGACAGTAAGGTGGCTTAATAATGACATTTTTAAGCCGACGGATGAACAGAAAACGGTTCATCGCATATCTTCGGCAACCAAGCAGCCATTTCTAATAACATGATGAGATTTTTACCTGGAAATGTCGGCTGTTTTTATGATACTCCATTATCGAATACAAATAAGAGATACAACAAGAAATTGAAAGGCCTTGTAAGATTTGAACGAACGTAAGTAACATTCCATTTATTTTTTCTTCCATATAACCCAAGTTCTTTAGTTCAACGTTCCTTAATCCGCAGTAAACTTTGACTACATTATCTCTCCGTGCCTCTTTCATGATACTTCTCATCTTCAACATGCTATGGATAAAATGTACATCATAATATACATAAATATACATAACTACGGTATGTGCTAAACAATGCATTGTTTACTTACTTCCCTTCTACTCAGAGAAATGGCTCTTTCTCCTTATACATATACTATTCTGTTCCACAGGGTCCCTTATAATAAATGCATGGTACAAATGCTTCAGCTATGTTTAGCTCATGTTCGCGATAAACCCCTTGACCTAGGAAATTCATTACTTCCGGATCTTAACGATTCTCGACTTTTCTGTTTGATACGTTATGTTAAATCTGCTGCAGCTGTTTTCATTTATGTTTTAATGTTTGATACATAAGCAAATCATTATGATATTACTTTGATTTTTTCCCTTTTAATAAGATGTTTTTCTTCAGCTGCTTCCCCAGCAGTTTTAATTTTAATAAAATGGTAAGTTCTCAACTCCTTTCTTTCCACCTTATTCAAACTCTTTACATTTTCCGTTTCCAGAGATGTACCTCTGGCTTACGGACTGACATCTCATATTTACTACTAATTTATAAATACTAATCTCATAAATATCTGTTTCATCTCATGTATTTACTTCAAGAAGTATTAAGTTAAGCCTAAAAATCAACGGAAGAAATATTTTTATTATTCTTTATTAACGGAAGAATAGCTTTTATTTAAGGAATACGGAGTCGTTTCTATTATTCTATTCCAGCTTAATAACATTATCTGAGTCATAGTCAACTAGTTGTAGACACCTTACAAGTTCATGAAAGCGAAGATTTCTAATTTGTCGATGGAATCGATCATTAGAATCGTTGGGATCCAAGACAGAGCACCTTTTTTTACAATATCCACTAGCTAATTTTTTCTTCGAGTATGGGAATGACTCATAAATTCCAAAATATAATGTTTGTAGCATTTAGATCATGTAATAAAAAAGTGGCTGTTTTTGACCGATTTGCGTATGAATACGTATCCTAGCTTCTTTTTCAATTGCAAGTTAGAATCTTTAACCCCTGCATAATGTCTGTTCTTCTAAGCCTCTTTAATACTTTCCAACATTATTTCTTTTAACAGCCTCTCTGGCAATTGTGCTCCCAATAAATTTATCAGCAGCTTATTTCCTGTTTAATTCTTTCTTTCCAATTGTCCAACTATGTGCTGGAACTGGCACAATATAGGAGGTTAAATTCACAAACCCTCTACAATCCGCAGATACAATTATGCGTCATTTATCTCTAATTAACGCTCATATTTCGAATGTTACAGTAGATATCTGGAATCTTTCATCCGGAGAACTGACGGCGGGAAGGACATTGGGAGGGATAGAGTAAGAGATCGGGAATAGAAGGGAGACGGAAGGGAAAGAGAGAGGAACTAGGGATGGCAAACAATCGGATGTTGATGATCGGTGCCTTTGAAGTTCCTCCGTTTGTGTACGTGAATTGCCATGGGAGCCAATGCAACCCCCGCGCCGGCATTTATGCGAAGCTCCTCCGGAGGCTGGAGGGGGCAAAAGTGAATGGAACGGTAGGAGTGGGGGGTGAGAATGGGGGTCGGAGAAAGGCTGAGGGAATGGAACACAAAAATAAATAAATACCTACACGCATTACAACGTATCCAAACATTATTCCAAAGCCTCTGTTGTCGGTTTCAAAATGGGGGGGGGGGGGAAAGGGGGGGAGAAAAGGGTTTCGAAGAGAGAAATAGTGGTGTTTAAAATATGTATCGATAAAAAATGTGGCTATTTCTTTTGTATTGTATTTATTATTATTATTTACCTCTTATTAAGTGGCGGCATATGTATTCTACCCACAACACCATCAACAATTTTAATGATAAAAGATACATCCTGCCGACTTTAGATAGAAATTGGAGTCAAACTAGAGGGAATACTCTTCTTATGCCTTGTCGTACAGGTAACCCTTTAAGTATATAGTTGATTAAGAGACACAAAAACTCCAAAAGCCATCAAGAGACATACATAAGTATATATATACATATTTAGTAAGAGTTCTGTCCCATAATAGGCGATTCCATGAAGATACGTGCAGATTGTGATTTTATATTTTGCCACATTGACATTATTGATTAATCGACAATAAATGTTGAAATATAGGGTAGAGAAAGTAGCATTGCAATGGAAAAAACTTATTTCATGGTTAGGTAACGTTATTTTCACCTTGCAATCGCGCAGTATCTTGCGCTAATACATATATAAGTAAAGCATTCAAGGACAAATATTTTTATATGGATATTGATGAAGCGATCACTTCTTCATACTAAAACCAAGAGTTTATATGAGCAAATTGTTATAATTGAATATCATTTTCCAAAATATTTATAAGACATCTAGAAATACCAGATGCATTATATTCCAGGAAAAGAAGCTGAAAAGAAAATGTGCGGAAAAACTGATTTTTGTAAATAACGATGCGTATGCCATATCAATAAATAAATACGAGAACATCGCCGATATGTTATATGACGCAACTATTTTCACAATAATAGCAAAAAAAGAAACTTTCATCAATTTTTTCCGTTGTACATTGAAATCACTTTTTGTTTCTCATTCCGGGTTTTCACCGCTTTTTATAATTATCAATTACTGTTCTATTCATCATGTAACCAAAGCAATTTATATTTATGTTTAGCAATTTGTCACTGCTGTGGATAATCTACATAGCTTAAAAGTTTTTGCGCTATAATGCTGTGGACGAAGTAGGTTTAGTGTAAAAGATTGGGGTTTTGCAGATAAAGTTCTCCTGTTCTGCAGATAAAGCTACAACTTATCCTCTAATTTCAAAATTTAGCAATTTTCTATCACATTACGCATCACATTTACCTTCTTTCTATATTATTCCATGATAAATAGCAATAAAAAACAATTGACCAGCCAAGGAACCGAGAATGAATTTAGTTTACTTTAGAAACTGATGATTGGGCCAAACTTGCATTCATTGACTTAGGCTTATGATCCTTACATAATCAAGACTGACTAATATACCATAAATGTTCTGTAGAAGATCTTTATGCTTCTCAGGATTTCGACGACCTAGTTTCCGACAAAGGGCGAAAAGAGATACAGGAGCCAAGAAGCCCATATGCGCCCTCTTGTTCGCGGGGACAAACATACGTAGGAGGGTTGCATGGCCAATTGCGCCATTAACCGCAGTGTTTATCTTCTACAGCGCCTGCCGCTCCTCGCAACGAGGGATAACCGACTCGCTATTTGTTCACGGCGGTTGCCCATTCAATTGCAGATTCACTTCGCAAGCCGAATCGCTTCCGAGAAGAACTGAAGGAGGACTCTCCTCCTCCCCCGAACCTTCAATCTTCAATCTCGTGCTCTACTATAAAGGGGGCCGTAACCCTTGATCAAAGATTGTTCCTCCAGTGTATTTGCTCTAGGAACGTTAAAGACGAAACGCAAATAAAGGGATGCGGATGGGATGCTTTCCTTCCTCCGCCCCTTGCACGCATCCTTTCTAATGTAACTATACTCGCAAACACGCATACATTGAGAAATATAAATATACGTACCCACAAAAGTAATCAGAAACCTATACTGTTTAATGCAAACGTATCACCACTTCCGTCTAATGTGCATAAAACAATACCTTTTACATTATGTTGGTTTGTATTTGTGAATTACCGAAAAGATACCTGTGTACCTATCGTAATGGCACAAAAAGAGACATTTTTTGTTTGGTGTCGGGTAAAATTAGATTTATCAAATTTTCATATATCCTATGTTTCTTTTCTAAAACAAAATCATATTAAATTAAGTTTTAATAATCATCTTGTTATTATTAATTCATATAATAATTACTTAAAAATCTAATCGCATAAAAGTCGACTCCTGAATTTTTATTGAAATTGGCTCTTTTTAAGTTCGTTGATTTTCCACCTCACAAATTACGATTTTTATTTAACTGCATATAATCGACATGTTCTTAGATTATTTTAATACATAGACCAATGAAATTGAAGAAATACTTTTAAGAGTTCTACGCTGACCTAAAATAACTTCCATTTCGTAAATTTGTCTCTCGTGTACATATAGGTCGACTTTACAAAATGTTTATCCAAACTTTACGTTTAAAGCTCATCATACACATGATTCGTATGTATAAGAGTCTTTACAAAACACTATCTCTCGTGGGAGATTTAATTAGTCTTGGGTTGAGCATCTCTGATATTTAGTAAAATGTGGGGAACTTTGGAGAAGAATTCCTCCTGATGAGGGTAAATTCCGCATAAAAATATATTTCCTCATCTGTCTTATTCTAATTTATTTGTAATTGCATTTGTACATACTATTCTATGATATTTAGGTTATATTCCATTATGTTTAGGTTAGGTTGGATAACAGGACTATCAGCCTGAACATATTCTCGCGCTTGAAGATATTCATAATGACATATTTCTCCACAGAGTTCTCCAAACCATCCTCGGACGAAAAAAAAATCTCACACTATGATTTCGCAACGATAACACATGTGAATATGGCATTGAATATATGAATAAATTAGTAACCCTGATACCAATAAACCAATCTTCACAATGCTCGAGGTCACAGAAAAATCAGTTATCAGTAGCAGCTACGATCGATTTAAGAAATAAATACTTTTGTATCACTTTCCTAAATGTAAGTTAATATATAATCAACCTCTAAAGCTATTTTCATGTAAATAATTAAAAAGTTAGGGAAATAAACGACTAAGTCATAATTCCACTGTTAAAAAAGTTACCACGCCAAAAACTTAAAATACAAATTCAGCCTAGATTCACTTATTCACAATTTTTTACTGATTTTCTGCCATTAGATATTGCAAACCTTGAAAGAAGTAACGGAAACCTTACGCATGCAAGGGTGTATATAATATCTCTCGCATTCTAGGGTGGATTTTAGACAAAAAAATTAGATTCAAATGTAGGCTAAACATACGCCGGGTTTTCTTCAGAACAGTTGTTTGCTCAACGTGCTGCTCCTTTAATTTCGTAAAACATATTATACTGTCGCATTTAAAAACTTTTTCAAATTAAAAAAAATACATTTAATTTTAAATTCAAAATTTCCAATTTCGAAAAAATTAAACGATGTTACAACTTAACCGAATTCTCAAATAATTTAAAACGGAAAGTTTTATTTTTAGTTTTTACAAAACCAAATTTTGAGTATTGCTACAACATTTATTGCTAGCTTATTTAGGTATAAATTTTGGATTGAAGTCATAATTTTATTCGAGGGGTGAAGTAAAATATCATTAGTATTTTAGTTATTTTTTATTTTAGTTATAATTATATTCTGTACATATCGTAATGACATACAAGGTTAGGTGGAAGAGAGGCCCATATGGGCCTAATCTGGCCAATAAAGAGTCTATCTATCTACGATATCTATCTAGTATAGCAAACGTTAAATTTGTTTAGGCAAAGTTACACATCCTAAATACCTCAATTATACGTTCAATTCAAAAACTTATCGAATCTAATAGAAAATATTATTTTTTATGTAGGCTAAACTGAAATATCATTAAACCGGAGAATATCTCATCAATCCATTACATTTGCGGCTAAGCGACTTGATGAACTAGCACGTGTAATTAAAGGTACGGCGGAAGAAATATTTCCCCTTCCGAGAGTTAATGGAAAATTCCACTTTCTGAGTAAAGGAAAGAAAATGCTATTTAGTTTCATCCCTAATAAGGAGTTAAAACCCCGCAGCTATCCATTGATACGCGATTCAATCCTATATAATCCAGCCAATAAGAAGAGATTTCTGAGTACTCGGACTCAAAATGGCTCTGGATTTCCTTTTTCGTAGCGGTAAAGGAGCTAATTCAATTGAGCTTTGATTCTATTACTTGAAATTATCTGTGTTCATTCAACATGGGCGGAATGAAGTAGTTTGGTTTTATATAACATGCACTATTTTAGGCGTAAGAGATATATTCCTCCTCTGACAAATATCTACGTGTATACATTCTACAAATACTCCCGGCGACTAAAGAAAAGGACAGCAACAATTCCTGTACAATCAACTGCGGTAGGTTTGCGCATAGTAGAAATTTCCAGGTAAATTATTGTTATCTTTTGGAAGAATTGGGATCAAACCCAGGTGACAATAATAAAGTGTCCTGATAATCGATAACGGATATGCGTTTTTCCATTTTCCTATGGTCACGACTTACTTCATACATACATTAAAACACGACAAAGGGAACGGATTTAGGTAAAATAGATCGCTTTTAGCTCATTTTACGAATTAAAATATGATCTTAATGTTGTGTTCATTGTATATTGCGATTGAAAATGTCATCCCCATTGTAATTTGCTCTTGTATGTGCTGAGGCGATCCTAAGTGTGACTCCCAACTTAAATAAATTCTAGAATACCTTAAGTGTCAGGTAATCGCTATAGCATCCATTGTTCATTGAGAGCAAGGTAAATGTTTACCTAATATCTCTCTTAAATTATTCTAGAAATCGAGAATATGCCGTTAAAGAATCGAAACATGTTATTAAAGTTTTTGCTATTTCTATTCTAACTCTACATTCGATGGCTAAAATAAGAATCGCTACTTGACTTTCTATCTTATGATATTCACCTTTATTATTTAAAACAATTATATCTTATTACATTTTGAGAAGGAAAAAATAGTCTGCAAGGATACATAAAAACCAACTTTACGTGTATTTTTTTACGGATGATACTGCCATCGGATGAATGCCGATTTTGAGCAACTATCCAATTAAATTTAACGTAAGAAAAGGCTGAACTGCCTGCAAATCTACTACTGAGCAAAAGTCAAATACGTGTAACTCTTGCGAAAGTTATTGAAATCGGATAAATGAATACATACACGAAGGTGATTATATGTATTTTTACCGGCATCCCTTCCTCAGCATCATCTCATTCCTCTCCACAAGCATCCTATCCTTCCAGCATCATTCTTCCCGTTCTCCAACACTAGCCTTTCTCTCCTCCACACAATACTTTCCACCTCCTATCATGTTCCACTAACGTTTCTGGCTCTCATCCAAAAGATGCTGTATTTTTATCACATTCCACCACAACTTTTCCCCATTGGTAAATTTGCTTAGTCTCGGAATTAAATGGCGATAAATTATTTTGACGTGGGTATACCTTTTTTGGACAGTGGTTTGGCTCTCTTGTTAGCGAGAGCGACTAGAGTATCATATGTCTAATAACTTTGTTTATTTACGACTGGTAAAAAATCTCCAACCTTCCTCGCCACGGATCTTGACTTGAAACAATGGAAGTGGAGAGATGATTTATCGTCACGCCAAATATTTTATTACTTCTGAATTCGCTTTTATTATCTTGTTTCGGACCGCGGCCTTGGGGACGAAAAGGTCTGGAATCACAGACGGGTGCTGTAAATTCAAAATTTCACTAAATACATTTTGTGCTTTCACATTAACTATCGATGAGATGATCATTAGTTACTTTTGGCCAAGAAAAATCTGTGCGATGAGTTTTCCGTGATAAGTCGACGATGCTTTGGCTAACTTTGTGATGAATAATTACTGTTGAATTCACTATAGAATTTTATTTCATTATTTAATTAATTTCTCGATTTAATGACCATTTGTATTATTTTATGAGGGTTTGCATGAGGATTGGGTCTCAAATATAAGATAAATATTCCGACATCTGTATCTCGAAAACTGTAATTATTCTTCGATATGTTACCGCGTCGATAGGAGAATTGCAAGGTGTTAATGTAGATGTGACAGTGATGAATTTACCAAAACCATTCATTTAACTTGCTTGTGATCATTGTTTATTTTAACGGGATTATCACATGTTGGGACATTTTGCGGCATCGCGCCGAGGGAGAACATTGAAAATTTTGTTGCTCAGTATGATTTTCGATACTTCGAAACTCCACGCATGAGTTAAGTTTGCGAGATGTATTAATGTTTAATGAGAATTCGAATGAAGATGAATATAAATCTTCGTTCATTCACATTTAGTGATTCCTCTCATGTGGAACGAAATACGATTTACACCGAGGCACATTGGATGTATGATCCCACAGTGAATGAGTACTCATGTCAGGCGTGGAGGTAAGGAGATTGAGAAGGAATGACATCCTCATAACTGAGGCATCTTCTACTAAAATCCAAATTAAAGCCCGTATGAAAACAAAGATTTGGCCAACTTACAACCAGTAATTCATTACTAATGCATAATTAACATTATACATAAGTGCATTACTATCTTAGGTCCATTCTCATCTCATTTCCCGCAAATGAAATGAACAGTAAGTTTTACAGAGAGAAAATGAGAGCTCTATTTTTATCTGCGCCATCTTAAACGTATATGCAAAATAACAAATTCCAAGGATAAACAGAAGTGAAAAATAGCGATTTTGCTGGTTCTCTACCCCCGGTCTCCCACTTCTCCGCCAGCATTCTAACCTTACGAAACCTTCGTAAATCACCGTACCGCCGCTTTACTTACTCTAACAACGAATTTCTAGTTATTTTACGGCATCCTAAGCTTAACTTTTGTATTAGCCATTTCAATCCTTACAGCAACACGCCTCTTTTTGATATGTTCCTTTTGCAGAAAAATGTAACCTTGCTTTAGCTATGAGAACACGAATATTAACATTAAAGTTACAATTTTCCGAATCATTAATTAATGCCAGCATTCTTTTTAATGGAGTCTAAAAATGTTAGTTAGCCCAATATTTATTTCTTTTTGTTGGAAAAACTTTGTTTACCACTTCCTGATGTTTATCAGTCTTCTTGATAAATATAAATCCATCTAGTAATAATTAACTTCAAGAGTAAAGCCACTTATATACTTATTTACACATTACCACTGCATTCCACTGACTCTCAAAAATACTGCACTGGAACATGTCCAAAAAATAAATCAAATTTTCTGATTAATATATGAAAACAATAACAATATTTGAAAAAACTCGCGGCCATAATCTATGAATGTAGCAGTCGAGAGCGCACTGAGGAAACGCACAAGGCAACGAATCCGAAACAAACATGCTTTTCAGTTTCACTAGAACTAAATGGTTTCCTTTCGGAATCAGCAGTAAATAATATCCTTAAATCACGGCTGAAACTGTAAATGGCGGGCTTATCGGATGCAATTGGAATAATGAACCCCTGTCAATTTCGCAATCAACCCCGCTTACATTTCAGCGGTAAAACCTTCTCTCTGCGCTTTTCTAATGAAATCAATTACGGCGGATATATGGTCCCCTTTCCCCGTTTAATGCACTCACGAAGCCAGAGACGAATTAGATATTCCGTCGATAATGTTTCTCCTTTAGATTAATGGTGCATTTTCCAGGACTTGGCAATACATTACATAGTCAATTTGCTAGGTGATAACACCATAAAAAAGCGTAAGCTTAAATCAATATCGCGGTCGTGCCCTTGCTAAGCTATTGTGAATAGGCATTTGGAATACTTCTCTAATAACAGAGCGTCAATCTGTGGGAGAAAATTAATGCTTTTCTATAATAATAGGACTTCATCTCCAATTCAGCTTGGAAAATAGCGGTTAAGAACAATGCAAATTGGCGTTCCAGTAATTCCTTTCAAAATGTCAGATAAAAATATCTGTATGTATTACATTATCTTACCTTGCCAATGGTTTAAAGCCCTATATAGTTGACCAATGACTTTTGGAAATACCACTAGTATTGTGTTTGTATTATCCAACAATGTAACTTAATTTACAAACTTTGTGTATAACCAAACCGTGCCCTGAACTTCATTAGAAGACGTCCTTCGACACAGTGAAGGTTCATTTTGTTGATATCCTCTTAGTAAACGTAAAAGCAGAACAATTTATATTAGAATTCATATTGAAATCGTGTTTTCGGAGCTTCATTTCCGTTCGTTGATGATTTTTTCACCCAAAAAACAAATTTTATAATCCAATTGTTACTTTATAAAGATATACATCTAACTTCTCAACAAAATGAAATTTGATCACCTACAGGGTCAGGTCCTCATAAGCTTAATAAAATTGACGAATTCCCATTTCTTAACGTTTCTTCCTGTTACTTAACCTTCCAAGAGGGTTATATAGAATACTTCTTCTAAAGTCATCAGAGGTTTCCTGATTCAATGAATCAACTTAATATGATACCTGGACTGGAGGACTTCTTCCATCCCCACACACATCAAAATTATGTTTCCGTTAAATTTTTGGACTCCACGATCCTAGATGAAAACAGATTCGGCGGAGTTTGACAACCGATGTTGCTCTATGATGCTGCAAGAATCAAATCTCAAGAACTAGCACACAACAGTGTGGTAAAATTTTCATTATACGTTTCCTTTCTTGCTCATAAACACTTATTGAAGCTGAAGGCGAGAAAGGTTTGCCTTAGTATGGCTACGGTTTGAGTTGGAACGTTTGCAGTGAAGAGAAAAACGGTCGGGAATCGCCGAGTAGCTTTCTTAATCACACATCCAGAGGTAGCACCTTTTGATCTGCCATCTTGGAGGCGATCTCCTTATGAAAGCAAAAACTCTTCCGCAGTATGCTCATGGATGAAGTGCGCTTACGCTCACTCATACATGTAGCGTTGTTTCATCATTTGAAAGACTATAATACAAACATTTATCCTTCTACTACTGACTATGAATGATTGGATTTTGTTGATTGTTTCTTAGATATAGATTTGCTTCCTTTGAAACATAATTTCGGAATCGTAAGCTCACATTATCGATAAAAATTTTATTTACGATTATAATATCTTGATTCAAAAGTCTGAAGGAACCGATCCGATGCAAGGGTTCAATAAGTTAAATGAATGGCGCAACAGCAACTGCGGTGTCAGCCATACTTATACCTGGCAAATTTTATTACGGATGAAATTCCGTCGGCGTATCAAAACCCACGACACCTTGTATTATCTTACCCAAACTACATTTTATAATACTTCGAATCGAGCAAATTACTCGATATTTTTCGTGTTCAATAAATGAAACATATCAAGCGATATTTGGTGGAACATCTTCATAATTTATTAAGGATTATGGTACAAAACAAGACTAATTTGTCTCCTACCAGCTCCGTGCTCCCAGATTATGAAGTGACCACCTCAAAACCGGTTGCGTTGTGTTTTCTTTTCTCTGGACTAAGTCTTGTTTTGTATCATAATCCTTAATAAATTGTTCAATTAATATTTTTCCATGCTATCTAGTAATCCGGATGATCGTCTATTTTTACGCGAACTTATCCGGAAAACTACAAATAAATCTATCAATTGATCAAAATTCTTCCTAAATTGTCACGGAGCTTGGTCAACATGCACCCACTGGGAACCGAACCAGGACCCCTTTCATCAAAGACGTACGAGATTGGTTATTTAAGGACCTTATCACAAGGATATAGGTAAGCATCCATCTGTTATTTAACATGTTTACGTTGAATTCCATTAATTGATTATGACGTGAAACACTTTTGCGAAGTCAAATCACTTTGTGAAAAATGTCACATCCATTACTTGACTGAAACATTTCACTAACATCACTCGACTGAAACATTGAAAAGGTCCTTCCCTTTCATGTGATTAAATCGTTCCAACCATCACAAATTTCCTAGCGTAAGAAAAGAAGCGGCTCTTTTAAGTCATGTCGATCGAGGTGATAAGGAGGTGCTCTCGGGGAAAGGTCATTCAAGATAAACGTATAAGGAGAAATGCATTAGGTTTTTATACTCTACTACTACCGTGCACATAACACATAACCTGATAACAGAATAAGAAAGACTAAATCGACATTCAATTCATATTCAGAGTTATTAAAGCGGATGAAATAAAAATGATAACAGATTTAAATGAAATGTTTAAATTGTTTTACCTTACTTATTTTTAGAAAAGGTATTGCTAAATCAGTATTCTCTGCTATATTAACAGGATATTTTTGTTAAAATTTGCAAGACCGTTCGCAAATATTCCCTCAATTATCTTCCATGTAAAAACTTTTCAGTGAACCAAAAATTACCTTCTCAACGCCCTTTCCTTTATTTATAGATAACCAACCCTTTTCTTTTCAAGATCAAAAATCGTTTGTCTTTGTCATTCATGCTATCTCTTCCATCGCATCCTACCTACAATCAATTTGTTTACCAAACATCTCAATATCTTACGAACCAGTTTTTTAAGAATCAGTTTTCTACAGTAAAAGGCCAAAGCTTAGTATATTCCAATGGCCGCTGGAATGACGGCTACATTTTCCGCGCATAATTGATATTCTACTGAACACTCCTCGGTTAAATATTGATGTAAAGCTATAAAAGACAAGTGCACCAGAAGATATTAAATATATGATGAGTTGGTCGAATCCGAAATTCCGATGTCCGAAATACTCAGAACTCCGTAACCGAAGGGCCGCATTAGCCTGAATTTATCACAGAACAAGAAAAAATAGCGATTGATAAGATAAATGTTAGGTTTAAAAAACAAATTTAAAGAGGAAATTGATTATATAGGAAGTATTAATAAAAGCCACCCAATATAACGTATAATTTCATCCCTAGAGGATTCGATATGTGGTCGTTGCATAAATTCTACAGAAAAGGAAGTAACTACAGAAATGTATGATAGAGAAAATATTGACGTCGAACCAAGTTGCGTATTTTTATTGAATATTGTAAACTTATTAAACAGGATTCAGTTCAGGAAACAGTTTTCCAGTGAAAAAGTCTCTGTCCCTTTATTTCCTCGCTCAACCTCATTTGATGCTATTTCTCGACATTAGAAGTAAATATGTGTCCGCATTCTTAGGTAGTAGCATATATTTATTCGTGTATTTAAAGATAAAAAGCAATTTTTCGCGAGTCAGAAATTTCCTCAATTCTCTTCCACTCCACCTATTCATATATTCGAAAATCTGGAAAACATACCAATTCCGAAACAATCCAGGTCCTAAGGACTTCGGCGTCAGGATATTCAACCTTTTATAAATCTCCCTTTCTATCAAATCAAACTGATCATCTTTTCCAGCTGTTGTCAATGAATGCCCACTATACACTATTGCCGACCGGGGTATTCATTCTCCTCTAAAACTATAAAATTCTTCTTTTATCATCCAATTGCTACTCAATTTTTTAGAATTGTCGGGAAAGTGGGCGCATTAGTTCTTGCCGGTTCTGCCTCCCCTTCTCTCTCCATAATCCAGAAGGATGAACCCTGCGATGGCCGTCGCTTCTTCCTTGCGAGAATCCCTCGCTGACCGCTTTCGAACACGTTCGTGGAAGGCAAAAGAAGCCAGCAACTCTTTTTCCCCATTTTCCCCTTTATTCCTTCCCCCATCCGCCATTTCTCCTCATTCCCTTTCCTGCCATCCTCCTTTTTTCCCTCCCGCTGGTGATTTGTTAGGCGGTAATGTGGAAGTGCATGTAGATGCGTATCTGTAGAGGGCGCCGTAATTCAGGCGAAGACAGCGATCTGTCTTCTGATTGGCCGCCCTCTTGAATCTCCCTCGCCACGGCGACTGCTCGATCCCTTGTGTTCTCCTTCAACGCTCTTCATAATTCATTTCGGATTTTTGACACCAAGCGCTGGTTCTCATGCGGCTGAAGGTGGATTTCCAACGCCTGGGAGACTTCGACGACGGCCGATGTTCTTCTCGCGATATTCCAGAAGGTTCGAGAAATTTTCTAGGGACTGCCTAACATCGAAATATGTGCTAGGGCAGGTGTGATGGAGAAATTGCTCGTGGGTTTTCCTCAGCACCGAGACGAAGAACTCGTAGTGATGTATCCAATTTGTAAACAATTACATAAATTAAATGTACTCGAGAAGCTTAAATTGTTCAAAATTCCACTTCAGGGATCGGTGAAAAATCTATAAGTAAAATTACGCAAAAATACAGCCTTAATAAATTAATTTACGTAGTATTTTACATGGAAAATACTCATTTATACATCATTAGTTGAATTTGTACAGGAACTTTTTGAAAGACCGATAAAGTTATTCAGCTGACAATCGTGTAAATCCGGACTCGAAGAAGAAAGGTGGATGGACTTAATAATCAGAAAATATTAATTTAGTTACTTTTACCAACGGTTCTTATTTTTTCAATGAATATGGATTAAAATTATCAAGCCGGATGTAAACCCAAGAGTATTTTATACATTTGCTAGTATTTGAGATCCTGGCAATAACTCGATCTTCACTTTACTTCGACTCTAACTTCGAAGCCCAAGATCGCTGCACACCACTTATGTCCCAATTGCCGCCTTCGAAAATCGGCACCGTTACATGAAAATGCTCGAGCGGTGGAAACTTGCGTAGCTTTCTTTCTGTTGCACTAATAGAACACTTTGTCAGCCGACTTAAGAAACTACAAAAGAATTAAAAAATGGAAAATACAGCACTCTGTACAAATCTCATTACTAATGTCTCCATATTTCTAACATTTTATCTTTGCCTTCTCCCCGTAGTTTTTCATCTAGCTTCTGATTCTATACATTGAGCGTTGTTGAGTTCCCTTATAGAAAAATCTAAGTCCAAGCAACATTTCTTTTTTCTCGATAAAATTATAGCATTTTTCCAACCAACTATTATTTTTTGCTGTAAATAGATCGCATTTTTTTGTTAATATCGTAGTCACCGTCGTTTCCTAAAGGATTTAAATCAAGCATAATGGACTAATAAATCAATATTAAGTTTTGTTAAAAATTCCCCCACATTATAGAAATAGCCATATCTAATTGTAAAAACAACACGCTTCACAATACAGAAATCTGATATCTTACTTCTCTGACAACAACAAACAGACGTTAACTCATTTTATATCTTCAAGATAATGCAAGGAAACCTACTCCCATATACATTTTCATAATATCCCTCGCTGGTTAGTATCCTTCATGTGCTTCAGTAATAGCGCAACGAAAGCGCAGTCGAAGAAACAATGAAGATGAATCATTATTGAAAATTTCACACGTTGGAAATATTTCAGAATAAAAACTAAATTAATCCACTATCCTTTAAGAGCGTTCTTGGCGACTGTTAGCCAACTCGCTGATGCCTTAATGCTTCCAACAAACGAAACAAAACGTCTCAATCTATAGCGACGCAAAAACATAACGCGTCCTTCGACGGCGGCGTAATTAATTATCCCGAGCAAACCTATCTCGAGCGCCGCTGAATGGAAAAACGGCAAAAATTCCTCTAAGAATTCTAACGATCGATCTCTTCAAATATCCCTCATAGCTCGCGAAAACCATTGCCAAACAGGGATTTGTTCGACTGAAAACAAGCTTTGGGGACTGGAAAGCGCCTCGCCGCGAGCTGGAGCGCAATTACTAGACAATAACTCAGTTCAACGGCAATCCTCATGCAATCTTTTCCTTTAAGCCGTTTGGAAAGATAAAAGAGGAAAAACCACGAAATGGCATAGAGCCAATCCTTATTGATGATTTATCTGCGTCGATGGAGAAGACGCCGGGCTGCGGGGAAGATGGCCATTAGTGCGTCTCCAAGTCCTTTGTTTTCCCTTTTTACAGCTCCACGGAATGGATAAAGGCAAAAGGAGTGAGACGGATTGCGTGCAATGATAAAAACAAACGAGTGGTGCCACCCGTGGGGAATGCGGCCGGAGAGTAAATTAAAACCAGTTCGAGTCATAGGCGATTCGGGTGCGTTTTTAGCGTTACGTGGGCAAATAGAGGGGGCTGGGAAGTAAAGGAGAAAAAATAAAGGAATGAGATCTTAGTGGAGATCGAGATGAGATTGAAAGAGAAGCTGAGGAGATGAGTCAATACGAGGAGATATCTTCTTGATCTCGGGATGCTCGCCTCATTGACGCCATAATCATATGAACATTCCGCTCGAATAAAAGGGATAAAATGCCGCTTTCTCCAGGTTCTTTCGAACTCTCTCAGATTAGCGTTCTACTTTCTTTCGAGACTATTCCGTATCTTCTCACTTTCTAACAAGGGAAACATTTTCCGACCCTCATCCTAGTTGTTACACTTTCTCTCGAGGCGTAAATTTTCCACCTTCAATTCCTCCGCTACGTTACGAATGCACGCAAGACATAATCACAAGCATAACGCGCCAATTTTCCTCCTTACATTTCATGCGGTGTAGAAGAAATTTGGAACGAATTTTTCAGAACCATATTTTCTTGAAATATTTTCTTTTACGTCGCTAAATATACAAATAAAAGACAAAAACGTTCTTGTTTTCTTTTATAAATTCACCTTGAATAGGAATGAAGAGTTCTTGAGTCATCATCTTAAACATTTCATTTCCCTGGCTATGAATGAAAGGAAACATTTTGAATTCGAAAATTGAAAAAGATAACCAAACTTCGGAAACATTATTCTCTCATCGGTGATGAGCTCGTCGTAAATTACAAAAACGTAATTTCATTTTCTAAAAATATCTTAAAATGTTTACTAGGGTGCTTCCAACTTTTCTCACCTGTATTTGTGTATTTTGTATAGAATATTCTCAGAACGATGGCAATTACGGAGAACGTAAACCTTTATAAAATAAATAACGTATCGATATCTTAAAGAAGATAAGTAATTCAAGAAATTACAATAATAGGGTCACAACATGAGGAAAACCAAAGTCAGACATTCAATAACAAGAAATTAATTCCTTGGTACACAAAGCGACTAAGAGAAGTGCCAAAATAGATGGAATATGAATACTGCTGAGTTCGAGGGACCAATACGGAGAGAAAATACGAAGCCTCTCATAAAAGTATTGGGTTAGACACTTAAAAATTCAGACGATACGAGACCTTAACATGGATTAGAAACCTAAATATATCTGAGGTACTTCTTCAAAGAAATGTCTCCAGTTCACAATGTATTACACAAGCAGATGATTGTTGAATGGCACTTCTTTACTCAGTTCAAATTCATTATTTCAAAAAGGGGTTGTCAATGAAAATTTCACATACACACCTTAATTTTTAACGCTACAGCTGCAACCATTTCCTGCCCTAAAATAGCTACCATTGCGATTAATGATGGCGATGCACTGATTCGTTTAATCATTAAAGGAATGAAAAACATAACATCGCAGTTAGGTAATTTTTGAATGCTGAGTTTTAACTCTGGTAATCGAAAATAAACCTAAATTATAGTCTAAAATTTGAATCTAACGACGAAGTTTTTCAAGCGCAAAGAAGTAAAAGAATAGTCTATTTGTAAGTAATAAATTCAATGCTCCTTACATTTTGATAATCAACTTTTAAATATGACATAACTTGCATATGTCAATAGGTAATCATTGCCATTTACAATTTTCTATCAAATGAATAAAAATTAATTTATTGTGACAGCATTTAAGTTATAGAGAGTGTGGGTGATAACGAGAAAATGGTTTTCCGTAAGACTTGAATTAGCGATTGAAATAGTTCGCATATCCGATCTGATTTTCCTTAATCCAATAAAATAGAATTGCTTTCGTTTTCATGAGCAAGAAATCTTGCAAAAAACAACAGAACTTGTTGTAATCTTGTTTGCTAATCTATGCTATTGTTCATCAGATCGGTAATAATCATAGAAGCAAAAAATAACAAAATCATTAGATAAATTACCTTTAAGTTCCGTCTCTCTGCTGGCCATGGAATTTCGGAAAGAAAATCTCCAACTAAAACTCAGTAGAAAAAACGCAGCCTATTCAACAGCGAGGAGTAATATCTAAATTGGAGATATTGTTGCAAACTGCAGTTGCCGCATACCGGAGCCTGAGAAGGAGAAAATGGAAAATTTAACATAAAAATCAAAAGTAACAGGAACACTATTAACACTATATAAAAACATATATTTGGAGAAAAGTATTTCAATGAATGTTTCTTATTCTGGGATTCCATTTCAATGTGAAATGCTTTTATCAAGGATAGGGTTAAGGTGACTTGGCACGATAAGGCGTGCACCTAGTAAAATTCCGATGGAGAAACGGACATGAAGAAAGTCTGATGGAACCGAGACTCGAACCCGGGTCTCCCAATTGGCGGTCGGTTAGCTCTATCCATTGAGCTATTTCACCAGAACATTTCTCCATCCCGTTTGGGAGACTTTATAGGTGTTGTGCGCGTGAGTTCGTCCGACTCAGCGGCATCGTTCGCAGCCATGGCCTCGCAGAGGCACCGACCATAAAAAGTGATGGAAGGAGAACCCCCCTTTAAGGATAACAAACAAGGATAGGGTTAAGGTGACTTGGCACGATAAGGCGTGCGCCCAATACCTACAAAGACTCCCAAACGGCATGGAAAAATGTTTAGGTGGAATAGCTCAATGGATAAAGCAACTGACCGGCAATTGGGAGATACGGGTTCGAGTCCCGGTTCCGACAGACTTTTTTCATGTCCGTTTCTACTTGGGAAATGCTTTTATGATATGAAATGCTATTCATTTCTAATTGCAAGTTTCTATTGAAAATCCTTAATCAAGGATATATTCTGTGCCTAATCAGGAAGATATTTAAACTTGAAAAGTATATAATGATGTCAATGCTGAATTTTTCTAGTTCTTGAATTCCATGATATCCACGGAACTTTTCCGATCTCAGAAAATATGTGCTACAACTAATTAGGCACTATTTAATTAAAATCATAGTTTGAGTTCAGGATAAAGTCGTTAGAAGTCCATCAATAGAGAAAGATCGTTTCTTAATGAATTAAAAAGATAAATTTAAAATACTTTTCAGTTTACACGAATTGTAATAAGAAATTAGAGGATATTAGCTATCAGTGAAAAGGATGATGATCCCCAAATTTTTGTCTTATAAACTATTACAAACACAAAATGTCGCAGAAATTTTTCTAAAATTCAGCTGTTTTTTTATTTTTGATAATTTAAGAACCTTTTTCTAATTGTGAGTAATCATCTACCCACACCGATAAGTGGCTGACAGAATGAGGATAAGGTGTGAATATCAAAGACCAACCTACCATTACCTGAGAATATTAGACCAAGGAAAAATTAATTACGTAGATTTTAAGGTTTAAGTTTCGCCAATCAAGCAGATAAACACAGAAATCCCACATAGAATGCGATAAATAAAATAATTGAGAAAATAAGAACGGAGTTTTCGATTACTAACCACTAAGATTTTCGTGCCTCGATAAACAAAGCAACGTTGCAGCAAATAATTTACTGACTTTTGATAACTAATAAATGCTACCAAAACAACACGAGAATTCAAAGAATATTACCTATGTAATGAAAATCACACACCCAATAAACAAAGCAAGTGATTTTGAAACATTTCTCTCCATTGTAAAAAATAGAGACATATTTCTTGCGTCTATATTCATTGCTTCTCAATATTCCACTTCAACTCTAATGGAAATATCTGATATAGTATAAATAACAATGGAAGATGCCATTTCAATCCAATGAAGAAGATTACTCACACAGTAACCGGTTTATTTGATGAATGCATTTGAATTAATACCTGAAGGAGTTATTTTATATTGCGGTCCATAAATTACGCACTTCCGAGAAAAAGGTTCGTATGATATGAGAGCTCGAAAGAAAGTCGCAGGTTTATATCCAAAGCCTTAGCCACCGATCAAGGCACTAGAAAAGTATTATTCAAAGCTAACTTTTTTTCATTCTGCACTTTTATTTCAGCGACAGGAAGAATTCTCTGGAAAACATCGAGACGTTTAGTGTTGCGTTCAATTGTGCCCGGTTGTTGTTAATTCCCAACGCTTGACCTGATCATTTCATAATCTGGGCTCTTTGAAGTTTTCTCTCTTACTTTCCATTCATTTATTCACTTTAAGACAGTTCTTCTTATGCGACTTCCATATTCCAGGCTTCAATTCACAAAATTCTTCCGATATATTTTCCCCTGAGATGTACTGAAATCATTCTCTTCAGAAGAAATTCAGGTCTAAACCCTTTTGTCACGTGTTGCGACTAGACTTACCGTGAAGATTCAAAGGATTAATATTGCTTGTCGTGAAAGCTTTCACAGCACGAGTTCTTCGTCTATAAAAAACTATCGCGGTCTACCAGGAGCCGTTCTTGTTTACATTCTTCATCGCTTCTTATACACGACTCTGACCAGGAACCGAACCGAAAATCGATACCGCATAAAACCTTGGCTTTTGTTAATTTTAATTTAGATTAGTTTTGGGTATCGTGTGCTAAAGCATTGAAAATGAAGAACGTTAAGTACTAGCGCTATCTCCAATGCATTTATAAAATTTTAAAGTTGTTGCCTGACACGGACCCCTTAAAGAACAATGGGCTCGTGCTGTAGAACTCCCTCCTCTCTTGACGTCGGCCGCGCGAAACTATCGAGTACCTTGACGTCTAATACCAAATAATCGACTTTCAGGATTGCCGCACATGAAAAAATCATGAAAAATCATCTCGTACTGAAAGACGCCGTTACAGCATGGATTTTTGCTTTTCTTCGCAAGCAGCAGTTTGGGATCTTTCAACAAGACCCCGAAGATTAAAGCAATTACAAGTAGAAAGACTCGCAATCACTGGACACAGTGGAAAACTGAGGGACAGCTGCATTGGATGCATGACCACTGATGTAGCAAATGGAAAGACAACGGAAGGGCGTTCTGGAGGTCTTCCTCACGGCGATATACACGCTTAAGGCTTTTGTGTGTAGCCGATTTATGCTATGCGTCGTAGCGTTAAACGAGGCGTGACGCTCCAACTCGAAATCATAAAGGACTCTCACAAAGATTCTGCTGAGGATTGCGACGCGAAACTTGGCGAAATTCAACAGAATTCGCTTTCTTTCTTATCTCCTGGCAAAAAAGCTGAAGGAAGCAGCTGCGACGCCTCTTACACAGATGGCGTCGGAATCGCTTCTTGCAGCATTTCTTACCCGCAATCGCGGTTATGTTGACGATTTCTTCCCCAGTTTTATCTCTTGGAAACGTGAGAATTTCAGGCTTAAGGGTATTTTCCGCACTTTGTTCCTCACTGTGTCGATTTCTCGACTCGATTCGTCTTCGAAGTTAAAATACGGGCATCGCTTTGATTACTTTTTTTAGATTAATGGTTTCCTTTTAATGAACTACCGTCGGGTACGGGGTAGCTTACACCGATTGGATCAGGGATACAAGTGACCCTGGTTTGGAGATGTTGTGATATTTCCTTTTCTTCATTTCTCGATATTTAGTGTACGGGTACACCGCGCTCTGAGATATATGGATGATGCTAGCTTGCTTCTGGAACATGTCGCGTTGAAATCATTCTGCGGAAGTGTTAGAAGAGTTTCTATTTTCTTTATTGACTAGCTCGGAGAAATAATTCGTTTCAAACAGCAATATGAAATGGTCATCAATGTTGAAAACCATAACGTTTTCGCCATACTGATGACAAAGAGAATATTGGGTTAAGTTCACAGTCGCAAATGCAGCTTACGAGAAGAAAAGTCGAGTGGTTACTGAGGAGCAGATACTGACGACTACCCACACTACTCCTGACTAATTTCTTCTAATCAACTCAGTGAGCTTTTTTACTCAAAACTAAATACGGCGTAGATACCTCAGAATCCCTTAAAGTATTTGCTTGTCTGACCAGATAAACGAATAATTGCATACATTTAGCGAAGAATCTTATCCACTTGTGTCTGGACAAACGAGAGGAATTATGTGTGATTTCGCGAAATTGAAACGATAATTAAAAGTTAATGTTGATGTAACTTTATAATTTAATATATCCTAATAGGAATTAAGATTTGAAGGCAAAGAACTACAATTTACACCTGAAATAATGCTAAACTTAGCTAAAACAAACCATTTTTTTCTATAACAAATGATGAGCAGTGGTGAAAATTATTTGAGCTGTCAGACTCCCTGGGTTTATTCCAGGTCAAATATGTTCGTGTTTTCTCGTAATTTAGAAGAAATACGCGATGCCTTTATAAACTTGAACCTAATCCCTGTCTCCCACATCTCTGGAGGTTGTTGAATTTGGAAAGGAAAAGGCGTAAGTTATGAAGGAAATAATATTAATAGGAAAAATACATATAATGTAGACAAAATAGATAAAATAATATTTTAGAAATCAATTTCTGTTATTCTCATGTATGTGGCCCACAACAAAGTATAGAATTCCAGCCGCACGGCTCTTCCGTGCTGTTATTCACCTTTCCCTAAAGGATAGAATTTATTATAATCGTTATGAATTATCATCGCAATGATTGCAAAAGATCTTTTACTGAAGAAGACACCCTGTACATATTTTCACATTCCATGCGATCACTGACAAAGTAATGCTAAGCGAAAGTACTGGAGAATTCTGTTTTTTTTCCTAGAATATGGTCCCTTGAGACTTCCGTAAACTTGTTGGGTTCCCGATGTGAAAACAATTTCCCGGAACTAAAAGTGTTCGAACTTCGAATGACGAAAAATTATCAAAGCGTATACCTTGGTAAAAAATGCTCAACTTATATTTTGCTATGATTGATTTCGAAGATATCTAATCTACAGCGATGAAAAAACAGAGTTACGTATCGATTGAAACGAAAATATTTATTAGTCGTAATTCCGAGGTTCGTAGTCTTTTGCATCCCGCCTAAGGGATAGCATCATTAATTTAAATACACATTGATGTATCACAAAGTTCAAATCTTGAATCGGTTAAATTATTCGGTAGTTAAAAATAATCTCGATTACTATTCGTGACCGATCGAACATCTGTCGATTGTGATTGACATATTGGGATGAGGACCCATACAGTATTACGGCACTATCGTTACATTGGATAGGTCCTCATTCTCGGGTCGATATATTCGTTTCATAGATTTGTTTTTCTTCAAGTACTTCTATAATACGGTTGTAAGCGATTCAAGCTGTCTTAACAACAAAAACGATACTAATAATAATCACGACTTTGTTTCGGGAGAGTTTTACCCTTAAATAACACAACACAAGTACCCAGCCCTGACCACGAATCTAACCCAGGGTACGGTGTATAGGTATAAGAATAAGCTAGCTCTCTAACCCACCGAGGTAAGCATACATTAATAAAGATGCAGCGAAGTGTAAATGGCTCTTTCAGTCAAGAAAAAATAACCTGATGATGGCCGGAGGCCGAAACCGGTCGATTAAAATCAAAATTGTGGATATCACTGAGTTTCTTTTATTTTAGCAAGAAAAAATAAATTCTAAATGTACTTTTACTATATACATAGACCGTTTACAGTGGGGATACAAGTAACAGATCACGCTTCTGCTAGAATTGCATATATTTGAATTAGAAATTATTGTTTTGGAATTTCATGGGACCAGTCGAAATTTAGCTTACAATGATTAAATGATTTTTCTATTGAATTTCAAGTAGCCGCTGGTTTCAGTGGCGACAGATTATAATATTGGAAAATCAGTACACAGACGAAATCACAGAAATTATAGTAGTCTTACCCTTTGAAGTCCAAGGTTCCCAATATTTCGGCATCCTCTGTCTATGCCAAAATGTCCAGGTTTTCGTTATGTCGGTTTATGGTTTATTATTGTCCCTGAATTTTTTCGTATCATCACGATTGTTTCTTTGCATTTCGCGTATTTTTTAACAATAATTTATCAACAATTTATTTATTCCCTTACAAATTTCAGACTCCTAAAATTAATAGGTAGCAAGTAACAATGATCATATTGAAAAATGACCATATCTTGATTTTTTGCCTGTGTTTTCTGATATATCCTCAGAACTGAGGGTGGAAATCAGTGTTCGCTCTAAGCTGCGCGTCTGGGCGGCCGCACAATACTTTTTTTAAGTACTGCCCGAATAATCTGTCGAGCGCACATTATTTATTGCAAATTTAAAATCATTTAGCTTAAATTTTCAAAAATGCATTAATGATTACATATATTACGAATTTCATAGTAGGATTACATGGTTCATTCCGTCGATTAAATGAAGAATGTCAAAAAAACTCAAAATCAACTTTGGTAATAGTGGCGCAGCTCCATAAACTAAGCGTCCGCAGTGGTTTGCATGCCGTCCAAAGATAGTCAAAATAGAAGGAAATACGATTAGGACCCAAATAGTTGAGATACTAAGACAACATAGGGGTCATAAAATGAAATTTCTTAATAAAATATGCAAAATATGAAACATTAGCCCCATTCTCTCCCGGCCAACACTTCGTGTAATTACTCCCGATTAATATTAACGTAATAATTCCTTTTACGATCGAATATGACCGCAGATAAACCACTCGCAAGCGTGAATGAAACTTATATGGGTAGCTTCTGAAGCAATAAAACGGCATGTTAAGCCAGATGTCATTCATACGTCCGCTGACAGCTATAAATCGACGGTCTTTCACTCAGATAAGCAAGCTACAATCATCGATCTGTGTATCTAACTTCAACCGCTTTAAACTGTTCTTCCAAGAGATTTACGGACGAATGAGAAAGTTTCACAACTAGACAGAAGATAAAGGGTTTAAATCAGCGGCAGCGTGACAATACGCCCAAGAAATACGAACGCGTTATAATCCATCCATTCCAGTTCAACGCACGCGGAAGAACTTGTTGCACCTGCATTATTTGTAGCACTTATCTGTTAATAAACAGATGAAGTTATGCATTCGCTCGTAAATCTGTGACTCTGGGTTGCTAAAAAAATAATTTATGGGATATTTAACTACATTTTTAGAGTGGACGGCTGGGATTAATAAGCGGAAACGAGAAATAAGCCTTATGCCTGGATGTATCTGCATAAGGTGTCAGTGTTCTAGGTACGCTTCATAAAGGTTTATTTATGGCTTATTGTTCTCGTGTTTATCTAAAACAAATTAATTTGTTGTATCTTTGTGAAGTTAATGAAACTTCACTCCAAAAACAACTTCGGGGAAACACGTTACGTATCTTAAAGGTTCAAAATATATTAATGCACTTGTTATTTGCGAATAGGGATACAAATAATAGATCACGCTTCTGCTAGAATTGCATGGATTTGAATTAGATAAGAAATATATATACAAATTTTATCATAAAGGGTAGAGCCAAAAATTGCATTTCTGATTTTGATAAAATTTGTTACGAGAAAAGTATCCAAAATACCTTTCACCAGTCATTCCACTTTGGGGTCTAAAAGAATTATGCTGAAAAGCTGATAAACCTGAAATTAAAGAATAAATTTTGTCGAGAATACTACAGAAACCCACAGTCCAATCTAGAATATGGTACCCTTTGTGCCATAAACTACAACTTGTACAGCTTAATAACTTCATGAAAGAAGAAAAGGACAACTGAAACTTATAGAACTCATTAACTTGGATTCAATAAGTCGAAAGATGAGAAGGGGCTCCTTTCACATCTAAATTTCTAACTTCTCCTAAAATATATATGCGTAGTTATGAATTTAGATCCTTAAGAAATGCAAATAGGAAGTAATACCTAAACAACAAAAATATTAAAGTGCACAAATATAGTGAATAGAAATGAATTCCAAGGAAACAGGATGAACAGAAGAGAGAACTGTATATAGATATGATAGCAAAATAAACAAACAAGCCGTTCGCTATGGATAAGCTCGGAAATTAAATCAGACAAGGAGTTTCAAAAGGGTGAATCTGAATCAATACGCTCGTAATTTGCAAGGGCAGACGATTTTTAACAAAATTATTAACTGCTATATTGTGAGAATTTTTTCTGTTTTCTTCATACCCACATACCCTATTCTGAAAAAGAGAGCTGCCCACTCTAACAATTTTTCTTGATAAAATCAAATACAAAGGACTGGAATATCAATAATTCAATTAGCATGGATCACGGACTCCACGCATCTATCCCCCACTTCTATGGATCTCATAACTTAAAAATTTTCCCATAAATATTTCTGTATTTTTCAATAGCAAAATACTATCGTGCACAGTTCAACATATGTTTGTACTGTGTGATTTCAAGATGTTCTACGACGGCTAAATTGGTTATAGCGAAATTTATCAGCAAAACATTTTTAACTTATTGAGGAATTTTCTAATCCTCTGGACTCTTGTTTTTTTTATTCTCCCCCTCCGGAAATCCTGTAAAAAATCTGATTCTCGTAGATTTTCAACGGAAAATCGCAAGAACGTCGATTTGAAATCATTGATGAAAATAATTGGCTATAAATATATTAATGAGTATTGGACCTCTTAAAAGATCGTTACTTCCTCCGAAAGAGCCACCTTCGATTTAGTTTCCTCTTTCATTCTTAGCTTAATTAATTTTCATACCAGAATATTCCTTGCGTCATTTCACTTTCCGCTCCTTATCTGTCCCTACAATACCCACCCCATCTACGCATACAATATTTCGGGCCCTTTATCCCGTCCCTCCCCCAAATAAAACTTAGCCATACTAACTTCTCATCCTGTCCCCTTTTAAATGCGATCTGAGACACGCCTTTCTTCTCACGCTACGCCCACGACATCCAGGTATGTTTTTTCCGCTCGACTGAATTCTACCAATGAGTTATTTTGATTGGACCAAAATCTGTTCGCATACTTCCATGCCGTTTGTGTTCCTCATCCTTTATAAAAGTAGTCGTTTATATTCCTTTCTGTGTTGGCTTCCTTTATCTTAGGGTTACTTTTCCGTAACTTTTCCCACGCAGCTGTTGCACGATGGATTTTATGCATAGATATTCATTAAATTCAAACGGGAGCGTTCCAATGCAAGTTAATCAAAAATTAAAAGGACATCTAGGATAAAGAAGTTCAAAAATAGCATAACTAAGTCTGAAAAACCATCAAAACAATGGCGGCAAAACAAATTTTACTTAATGACGATTTTCATCTATTTTCATCAATATCGTAGAGTGATTATCATAAGTTTCCGTGTCTCTAGTGACTGCTAGCGATATAAGATGCTTGTACATTTTGTGATCCTTCCAACTCGTGTTACATTCATGGCAGTTGACAATAATATCAAATTTTGCACGCGTTTCTTTATTATACGAGGAAGATTTTCAATCGTTTTAAAATCTACTTTAGAACTTACTACCGTAAAATATTACAAAAAACATCCTCATATTTTTATGGTGTTAGTATGATTATATATTGTTTATATATTTTAAAAATTAATAATAACTATCATTACTTAGAGCTCCGTCTCTACGCTGTAAATGTATTAAAGGTCGATCATCTACTCCAATATAAATATGAAACAAAATTCAGCCAGAATAATTTATTACCCAAGGAAATAGTTGCTATTTCTTCACAAAAGAGTGGACTAAGGACAACTGCGATTTTCTATCAGCCGATGAAAGTCTCCCAGCTATTATATTTATTTGACCACCTTTTCGCATGGCTGGAGATCACATAAGAGGATACCTTTTAATCATGAGAAGATGAAAAAGAGCCTGAGATGAAACAGGGAATGCTCCGGGAAAATAATAAACGTATATCTGGGATGAAACGACTTTGGGCTTTCAATCGACAGAAAGTACAAAATAAAAGATTGTAATGGATATAAAGATAGGCAAAGTTATAAGAAAAATAAAAGTGGGCTTTAGTGAATTGGTACCGAAGCAAAGAGTAGAAATACTGCGACTGAATGCTATCGTGGGTTACCACCTTAACAAAGAAATATTTCCTCAGTAAAATAAGCAGGAAACCTATTACATATCACAGCAATTTATCTATAGGAACACATGTTAACTAGAATATTTTATGGTCTCAGTCAGTTACGTAAAACTATCAGGAAGTGTTTAACCAGTGTATCAATTATCAAAGTATTTGGCATTACCAATTAGGCGATTGTTTGTATGCATTTTGTTGAATAAATCACGAAAATTCTATGTTAAGATGAGAAGTGCCTAAAATCTAAAAATTTATGAAATTCATAATGTTTTCACTAATCCGTTCAAATCTTAGGATCAATTTGCTCAAAGCATTTGGAGATTACAGGATCTACTTTTAGATACTGCTAGAAAAACAGGGGAACATAGGAAACAGATGCATCGACTAATCGCTTCACAACTTCATTTTCGCGAACGATACGCGCCAGTTACCGACTTGGCTAATAAACCGTAAGATGCATGCAACACGTCGGAAGTCGTCTTTCTGGGTAATTATGTAAATGTAGACGTACTCTTATTTCGCAAATTAAAAAGATTCCCCATTTCAACGCCCTTCGAGTATATGGCTACGTCCAAATATTGCGTCAAAAATTATATTAATCTAATGAAATTAAATGTAACGAAACTCTTTGAGACCTTAACTACATATTAGTCCTGTATGCACTCAGAAGAAAAGTTTATGTTGTAAGGTTCCGTCAATACAGTTACTAGATCCGAGTACGTGACGTTGCCACAGCGACGATTTTGCTCACATACCATCTGTTAAATCAAACCCATTCCCTTTGAACTCATTATAGTTGGCATTGGATTGAAAAGAAAAGATAGAATAAGGCTCTGATCGAGAAAGATACCCTAAACCTGGGAGTGAGGGCAAATATGATGAATACCGTGTGGGTGGCAAATGGACACAAAAAGGCCTATGAGGAGAGGTAAAGAAAGAAGAGGAAGTATAATCCATAAGGAAAGATGGGGCGATCGAGGTGGGGCAGAAGGGCAAGTGGGGTGGGCTGGACCCGGACCTCGGTGAGAATGGGATTCTGCAGTAAGGAAGACTCACAAAGGGGTCGGACCCACGCTTTTTCTTTGGATTAATGCACTTTGATTCCACCTTTCATGCTTTTGCCGCAGCCCCATTCCCTTCGCTATCTCATCCCTCCTTAAAAGACGTACAGCGCCACATTTCGGACGAGTCATTAATAACGTGTAGGACCTTAAAGCTTCTCACAAAAGATATCCTCTTTTCTCGACCCACTCCTTCCACTCAGCCATTCCATCTATGCTCTCCTTCCCACACCGCGGCTCCTCCTTCTCCAGTCCATCTTTTATTCCCGTTCCTCCCTCTTGCCTTTATTCTTGCGCCTTGTATCTCTCCTCTCCCTGTACAAATGACTCGGAAAAATATCGAAAACATCCCCGATTTCCACGTTCATTTTAATTAATCAAATTAACAAAACTTCTATAGCATTAACTTTTAGGAATAGATCACACGCCATTGTGAATATTTTTAATGTGTGGACAATTTATTACGGAAAATAATAATTTTTTACATTACGAAACAACTTTCAGAAAATTATGCTATCATAAGGTGCAATTCACAAATACGTATAATTGAAATCAATGATTTGTGCAACAACACGACGAAACAATACATTGCAACAATGGTTAGGAATCAGGCTTTTTGACGATATCAAACTTTGAAATGATGGTGGCGGTTTGTTCTTATGCTCTATTGTAAATAAATGGTTTCAATTATTCACTGAGTATGTATTTTCCAAAGATAAACGCGAAACCACTCTCCAAATCCACAAGGAATGAACAAAAACTGAAATGAGCGCACACTGAAAATACATAAACGATTCGGAGTTACTACTGTTGTTACTTCGATGGAGTAATGCAGTTATGGCCAAAGTTTCATATTTGATGCGCCTATTGTTACTTTTTGAAGGAAAAGGGAAAATTTTAATAATTTCCTTTCCTCTTTCTTATAAATGTACCTAATGATGGCATTTTAGCCGAAATCAGTCTTCGTGAATTAAATACTGTAGAAATTACCAAGTTTTTTTCTTTCATTCACTGTGTATTTCCACGACGTACGCCCAGCAATGTATCATTGCTGGGCGTACGTCGTGGAAATTAAAATGTTAATTTAAAGAGTTAAAATGAACATTTCACTTAAAGTCCATTTTAATATACATTATAATACTGGGCCCATATGTTTCATTTTTATTTGAAATGCGTCATACAAACCACAACAATGAGCATTAAACTATGTTAGTAAACTATAACAAAAAAACATTACAATACACAGAATTAATATGCTATGATAAGAACCTGAATAAATGCGCTATCTAGATGTCGTTTTTGCTCATCTTGTGTACCTCAGTATGTTTATTTATGTGTATCTTTATAAACTGTACCAAGATTTTATTTTTAATTTTTATCTTGGTTCATTATGTCACATAAGCATGTATTACACCGCTTCTGGAGAATGAGCCGTAGGTTGGCCATTCCATGGGCCATGGATGGATACATATGATGTATATGATAATAAAAATCACGTCATTATTAGCCGAATTTTAGTCTATTGAGACTACTTCAAATTTTCAATTTTAACCCAATCCTCGTTTTTCTACTCTTCGTGACCCATCTTTCACTTGACTTTTGATTTCTGAGATTATCTACTACAATGCAATTAAAAGCACTCCTTTTCGGAACATTTTCCCCCAATTCTCGTTCAAGAATTACTTAAGCATTTTCTTCATTTTTAAGATTTCGGCAGACATTTTAAAAGCCCCATAGTTGTGCATAGATTCCCCATAAGATATACAACCGGTTTGGACGGAAGTTGTCATTATCATATGATGACAATCCGAACCGAAACCGGTCGTAACTGTATTTAAAGCCTCTTGTGATATCCTTGCACAATATTTGCACTATGTATTATATTTGTTCGTTAAGAGTCATTTCTCTCTATTGCCACAATTCTCGTTAATCTCATGGAGATAAAATATGAAAAATAATAGGTTGCGGAGAACAAATTCATGTACAATGCGAATAATACCTAATCAAATAGGGGATACTCAACTTTCATCATTAAAATCTTATACATCGTGACTTAAAGAATTGATAATATTGGCAGATAAACTACTTCTTTGAGTTTCTTTGTGCGAATAAACCCAAATAAAATGTCTTAATAACATGTATTTCAGTCTAAATGATTTTGATATATGTATACAGAAACACAGTGAATTCATATTAAAGGATAGCAAATCATGGGGTAAATTTACATAAACAGTAATAATGTAGTCAGCCCTTTCTCCGTCTCGGGATATTTGTTGTTACGCTACTGGTTGTTATACTCTTAATTTCCGCGTAAATTTAATAAAGAATGGAACATAAAGATGTTCTTATTACTGCTCAATTTTTGTAATGCCCTATTTTTTTGGTCTACTATTGTTTTGGCTGACCTTGTAGTACTAAAAACAAAGAATTTCCCGATCGTAGAAACCAATCGACGAAAAATAAGAGATACAAGTCTTGGCAGGTGGACAACACAATAGTAACTATAGTAATTACATTGATGCAAAACTCAGTGATTAGCCTTAATTATCATAAATTAAATAATAATTATTATTTAATCGCTAATTTAAACATAAATCATCAACTATGAATACGTTATTTCTGATAAAGGCTTTGAATGCCTAACAGTAAATGCCTTAAATGTTAATATAAACATCGTTGGAATTTTTAAAAACTTTTTCTTTCCTGCAATTAATAGCATTTAGTCGACTAACTGAAGCTTCTCGTACGTAAAAATTGCAAATGATGAAACTAACCACCAAATTAGGAATGTATTAGCATTGATAACATTATTCAGTTCTTTTCAGTCAATCGCCACCAATTACAGTCTGTTTGCTTGATACCTTTAATCCTCGGAGGGATAAAATTTTTAAGTAAGTATAGTGAGAAATGTGCAAAACGTAGTAATAACCGACCTAGTTTATTTATTTAAGAATTACCCGTCGCGATTAGGTCGTGGGACCCGGTGGCAACGGTAACGGTAGTTGACGAAATGGTTAGAAAACTTGCTTTCCAACAGTGAGGTCCCAGGTTCGGCTAAGTGTTCATCGTATGCTTTCATCACTGTGCCTGTATTCGTTCAAACTATTGAAAGGAATATAGTTGGTGGCTACTGTTTTCGTCAAATAAATGATAAGGAAATATGATTATGGGTAAATTATCTACAGTAAAAGACGTGTAGGGAGATGAATATGAATAAATTAATTGGGCTGATAAATAAAGCGGTCGCGGATACGTACTTCAAAATTTATCGGAAAGAATACAATACGATGTTTTTATACGACTTATTTACGTATAAATTACTTTATTTTACACTGTCACCAAGTGTTTAAGCTACTATTAGCGTATTTTAATAGCAGTAACATTTACCAGCAGACAAGTGAGTAAAATTCGATGGTCCATTTGCACCTCTACGAGTAGCAATGCTGAGAGATAACCATCAAAAAACGTGAATTACTTTAAAAGTCATAAATCTCTTCTTAACTAGACAACAAAAGGAAAATCCCCAGTATAAAGAGAGGAAGTAAGTTGCGGAAAACAAAGAGATAGGGTACAGAAGAAGGGAATCCAGGAGAACCGCATCTCATTGGCATGAGGCGTGCCGTATCGCGCAGTAATCAACACATATTTGCTTATCCGAAGGGATCGATTCGCTATTATTCTCACGGGGACGGGGCATGCGGGAGTTGTTTAAACGGCGTGAATATAATTATGGAGCCGTTCGTGTCCTCTGGGATCGGATAGGCGCTTGCTAATGGGCGTGCTCCGTGATCCATTAAGGAAAGAGGGATTAATTGACAAAAGAAGGCGAACGATAAGCTTTCGCCGGTCTCATGGCGGATCCCAAAAGACCAAACAAAACCCCCGTGGAGAATTTTTTCGCTCTCAGGTGAAAAAAGGGGTAATTAAGATCAGACGATTGTCACGGTCTCCGCCGCTGCTCCTGTCTACTATAGGGACAAACATCAAAACATTTAGTATGCAATTAAGCTATAATTATTTTAATCCGTCATAGAGGTGTTTGCGATAATAAGGGATTGAGCTTTTACGCACAAACTTTGACTTGAGTCGCAATTCAGCGCTTCGATGGCATGCGAAAGGGCTGCTAACGAAGAGGACGCGGCCTCAGACTCAATAAGGGTTGACTGGCCGCTTAAATTGAGTATTATCTAATCTAATTAAATCAGAGCCGGCAATTACACATACAGACACGGGGTTTTGTCTGCCGAACGAATAAATTATCAGATAAAAACGTATTTTTCGCGGAGCGAACGAATTAACATTAATTGCGTTCCGGAGCTGAAGAGAGCGAAAAAAACCGGAATTTTCACGAGGTGCAAGATTGATGCTTTCCGCGGAACGGCGTTGAAGCCATTCCTTCGATGAAACAATTTCCACAGAAATGCATGAATTTCTTGTTGAAATAATTGGATTTTATTAATTTAAAGTATGTACCTGGTACGCTTAATTAAAATGGATTGACGGAAAAACAATTTATCTTAATTGCCCCATCGTCGATTCCATGCGGAGATAGAATGGAAAGAAAGTCACAGCGCATTTTTTTCCGTAATGTGTGCCATTGTGCTCTATAATTTATCGTTTAAACGCTCAAAGAAGAAATTAAAAGATTTTTCTGTTTTCTCGCCCTATTGTATAGCTTTATCTTCCACGTCGATGGGTTTAACCCTCGATCCTCGGAGTGTATTACCGAGCCTTTCTTACATTTAATTCGGCGATACTACAGCTTATGAGAATTTGTTGTTGCCGAATCACCTTCGTTCGACGAAATCTTTGTCATCTGAAATAATATCACCCACGAGCTTCAAAATAGTTAAATTTTCAATACACTGCTAGCAACCGGTAACTTCCCTTCCACCCGAGAAATATTCGTTAGCACAGGTCCGGCTGTTCACCAAACGCTACATTCATATCAAATGCTACTTCTTATGCGTATAATTACAAGTTTTCTATTTGATATTCATCATTCATTCTTATAGGTAATATTGCAATCCTATCGATGCAAGTAATGTGAAGGATCACTAAATACGATGTAACATATTATAGTTTGAGTTATTTCCATGAATTTGTATTTAAGTTCTGTGTCAATGAAACTGTCATGGCTCTTTTTTCAGTCGTGTACAATGCTCATTAGGCTGAAAATAATTGATATTCAGGAAAAAATTAAGAAGATACTTCAGATTTGAAGAGAATCCACGAACATTCGCCACTTAACTACGCTATGTGTAGATATTAAAATTTAATAATTCATTCATATGAGTCTCAAATTTGCATTTAGCACTAAGCTAGGAATAAGATGATAGAAGAAGATAAAAATGACAGTGCACAAGTAATCATATTCATTAAGAGTATATGGAAGCGAATAAAACCTTGAATATATAGGTACATACATAATAATAACATTACAGTATAAATAATGAGTAAAAAATTATCGAACATTAACACAACTGACTCAGATATACTTTGTTGCAACTGTCGCTGTTTCCATTGAGCGAAGAAAAATCTTCCTTGCCTTATTTCTAACAAGCATAATGGAATCCCTTATAACAAATAATTTCTATTAGCCCTAGTTTTCCTTTTAAGCTTCATAAAAATAAAAATTACTCTGTAAATGGGTTTACTACGCTCTAAATGAAAAGTTCGAATGAAATAAAAAAGTTTAGATTCAAACCTATTAAAGAGGAAGATAATTATTTGGTATATTTCAATTTTTAAATAAAAAAAAATTGGA
>KZ308165.1:882834-907354 GCA_000376725.2 Ladona fulva
TTTTGATGAAGTTTAAACGTTCCTAAAGAACTTCTACTATTTGGGAGAGAACTCGTAGATAATGTTTGTATTTTAATATTTTAAAAAATCAAGAGGTTTACTAGGAACTATTAGTAAATAAAATATTTTAAGTGATGGTTATATCGATGATCATATTCGACTTGTTTTGGTATTTATTCTAGAAATCACTCCGAATGAAATATATTTTAGGCTTTTATGTGAAAAAAATGTATAGTTGAGTTCTTATTCTGAATGCTAAAAATTGCAAATATTTGTCATCATAGATGTCCTTAACCAATGGCATGTCGAAACAAAAATATCCAGAAAAGTCTCATAATTATGGCTTCTCCAACCTGGTACTGAATAAAATATTGCAATTGCAATTTAATTGTTTTTAGCGCAGTTATATGAATGAATTTATTTATAATGATACAGATGGAATTTTGTTATGCAGGGAGTGAAAAGTTATACTGCCATTTCCCTTTGAAAATAAGAATATTTCCTGGGAGTACTAGATTATGAATTTCATCAATAAGTAGGAGATCGTACCACTAATGGTTTTCTCTATGCGCTTTTTGAAATTGTTTACCGATCTTTTTAAGTAATTTGATTCCTGAACAGTACGTATAGCACATTATGTTAGAATAAAGTTGTCACTAAGATATCTAAGGCAATTTGATTTTTGAACTTTGATTATATCTATTGAAGATTCGATTCCAAAAAGGATTCCAACTCAATTTAGTTTTATGTAAATGTCTAAATTTCATACCGTGAAGAGTTTTGAACTTTGATTATATCTATTGAAGATTCGATTCCAAAAAGGATTCCAAGTCAATTTAGTTTTATGTAAATGTCTAAATTTCATACCGTGAAGAGTTTTTAATTACATTAAGATGAAAAGATTTTCTCATCTCATACCTTGATATCAAAGAAAGATTTTACACTCAATGTATCATGAATATAATAAATAAGAATGCATATTTTTATTAAAACATTCACATTGAATAGAGAATGAAAGTACACTTCTATTAGATTGAATGTCTTTCCTAATAGGATTAACAACTCGATTCGAGAGGAAATTAGTAACTATTGGGCTTTATAAGAACAGCTAAACACCGCCATCAACAAAATATGAAGAAAGTTTATAAAACTAAAAGCAACGATCATTCACAAAGCATTTACGTTTACTGTTTCTCTCTTAATGGAACAAAATGTATCATTATAGCTACTGCATAGTTTTAGAAGCAATTTTCACAGTTGGATTGTATCTAATCAATCTGCAAAAGCTCACAAAGATTCCTTATTTCGAATTTTCTTATTCACAACTAATAAAATAGATTAGAAAATTATTCGAAGACAGTATTCGATTATCTCTTATGATTTTCAGCTATCTTCTGATATAACTAGAAAATATTCGATGAGTAAATCCTATACCAGCTTGCTCAAGTCTACTCCTTTCCCAAGCAAAACGTAGGAATTAATATCATGAGATAAAAATAATTATTTACATTGGAATATGACAGTATATAGAGATTGATCTTTCAATTTTAAGCGTATTCTGTCGCGCAAAAATCTGTCCCCATTTCATAGCCCTCACGAATCAAGATAATATCCTGAATTCGCGCTTCAGAGCGAATCAAGAACTCGAGAAGAACCGCTTCACTAAACAGCCCCTTTTCTCTTACCAAACACAATAAACTATAGATAAAATATCGCGAGTTACTACTAAAACTAAACTATAAGCTCATCAGCGTAAACCAAAACTCGGCTACTACAACGAAAATTATTTACTGAAATATGGAGACACAGAGCTACTTATTTTGAGGCAAATTGACATATTTTTATCAAAATTTGAGTAATTTTGATCCATGAATAATATTCAATGATACGGATTTGATCTTCCATTAATTATTTACCTTAGGAAGTAAAGTAAGGATAGCCTTTGAATACTATCATTATATCAAATTTAATCAAAATCAGAGACCCATTTGTTGATCCTTCTCATTGTTAGAATTGATGTGGGAAACTTTTTGTGTGCACAAGAAACCTAGCTTGGTTATTTCTTCATCGCTTCGAAGAAATTTGTGCATCCAAATTTTTTTGCGTCTCTGCCTTACTTATCGTTTCGAGTGAAAATAAAAATGGAAAATAGCCCCATTATGTAAGGAAATTAGTCTTCCTTGGTACGATTCCTTTTTCGGAGTATTTACGTAAACATTGACAATGCAGTTTGTGGCCTTCCGATTCAGTACCCCTCCCTTGAAACAAAGGAGAAAAGGTTTGCGCGTTTGAAGTCGTGGTTGCCCTCTTTGGGTGGCGGGCGTCAAGCTGCCTCACCGAGCAAGGGTTCGCCCACGCCGTCTCCCGCAGCACCTGCACTAGCGCGGACTTAATGACGCTCCAGGGACGGGCGTCCACTTTCCGGTTGCACCTCTGAAGCAAAGAGGATTTAAAAGGGCGAGAAAACTCACGTCAGAGTTGCTGGTTATTATTTACGGGAGAAATGGCTCGCTTCCACGGCGCTAAACACGAGGGAAAGCAGACAGCTATGAGGGGGTTGGAGACTGTTCTGAAACGTGTGGTGGAAGTGGGAATAATAGGTGTAGGGTAAGAGAAAATAAGTGCGCGTGCAAACACATTTGTGTTGACATTCGAGTCATACTAATCGGTCGTTCCGTTAACCTATCGTTTGAACATAAATCCATTCCTTTGAGAAATGTGACTTAGTTTCCGATTCTTGGATTGTATTTGGAAAATTTCGACCTTACTTTTAGAGACATGGATGCCAGAAAATAATATGCTATGGAAGACTTTTCTTAAGAAGTGCCACGATAAAAAAGCAAGCGTTACCAAAATGCTGTCAGATGCAGGTTGGGAATCCTTAAAAGATAGGAGACTAGAAGCTAGATTGCGATTGCTTGATAAATTTAGGGAAAGTACATTTGCGGAAGATATAGTAGATATTATGAGACCCCCCTGCTACCTTGGACGATCCGACAATGAGCGCAAAATAAGAGAAATAGATGCTAGGACGAGTCGTTTTAAGAATTCATTCTTTCCGCGAACTATACATGATAATAATAGGCTAAAACAATAGTCCGAACGCCCGGTGTTTTCACCCCCTGCCACACGCCGTAAGGCGGCTTGCAGGGTATTTGTGTAGATGTAGATATAGATTTACTCATTGACTGTAACCTATTTATAAAAAATTCTGTTTAATGTTGAGTACTCAAAGTCAAAATGATCGCGAGGTTTAAAAAATACGTATTTTTGTAAAATTTTAATTACTCCTTCAATACTATAAGAGGGCCAATCAACGAAATAATCAAGCAAATTACAATGTCGCCTCCAAAATAATTATCTTGATAACGAATTTTGTAGTGGTGATGATTTTACGTACTGTTTTCCAGATTAAACTAAGTGATACAGGTTAGCATTTTTTGGTGGATAAACACGAAAGCCAGAGTGAGCTAAAATTTGAAGATTACCAGAACTTTAATGCCTACAATGATACAAATGAAATCTTATGTTAAAGAATTATTGACGGCAATCCTTCCTCAACTACCGAAATGTACAGCCGTTATATCCTTTGTTCATAGAATATGATGCCATTACCGATCGTTACAACACTGGGGCCTCCGGATAGCCATGTTTTTTTCTTTCACTCAGCATCGGTGTAATTAGAAACTTAAATTCCAAAGTGAAACTTTTATGCTTTTCCTATATCTTATTAAAATTTTGTCTTTAATGACTCAAGAATTATTATTCTTCTTTACTTAAATAACTGCAAATACTTTAAAGATAAATCTGCGACTTTTACTCTAAAGGCGATGACGTAGATTCGAGACAGCGAACATGCTACGATCTCCATTAGAATATTTACTTGTAAATACATTTTTATTAAAAGATATATACGATAAACGAGCTAAAACTCTATTTCACTCAAAATGAAACTCAATTTCCATTCCGAGGTTTGCCACTTTTTGCTCCCTATTCTTATCTCATAAAATGTTTGAGAGCTTATAAATGAAACGCTGATTTAAAGCGTGACGCAATGTGGCGTACATCTGATTCTTCTCAATTAATTGCTTAATCTGCACGTTGCAATAAATACTCCTTTTTTGCCCAACCTTAAGAGATAGTTGTAATGACCCAAGGTTTTCATTTATCCATTTTCTCTCTTCAATATTTAATGCTAATCAAAATTGAGTACTATATCCATTCATCTCTATAAACTAATTCAAATACATAATATTCATCATATTCAGAAAATGAAATTTCTGAGAACTATACAGATCATAGTCAGTAATGTATTGTATCGTTTTTCTAAGATCCCATTAATTTAAGAAAGGTTGCTGGCAGATTTCATTTATTACACGGTTCACATTTTTTCATCGCCTATAAAATGCTGCTAAAATAATTTATATTAAAATTGGACAATAATTTATAAACGTGCTAACGATAATATTGATACATATTCTCTTCTTTTTGGGCCAACGTTATGAAGGACATTCACTAATATGAGACAAATTTCGAAAGTATCAGATAATTTATAGATAACTCTAAAATAGATTAGTACACGACTTTATTTATACTTTTAAGTAATCATTAGTGGCTCACCTTCCGACTATGATAATAAAGAAGGACTATACCGAATCTATTAACTTTGAAATAATCTAAGAGGAACCTATGGGGAAATTTTGTTCGTGTCAATTCTGATCATATGAACAAATAAAAAGAAACTGCTAAAAATCTAAGTACTTCTTGATCACATGGAAGGAAATGACGAAGTAATGAATGGAAACCTTTGTTTAGAAAGATACGCCAGAATAGGATCCTCAAGATAAAGGGAGAACACGGGAAGCCTTATTCGGGAACTATAAGAAGATACGATCGCGCAGGAAACTCAATCGGGGAAGACAATTAACTTCTTTAAGACAGAATCCAATTATGAGATCACTTTTTTCATTTTATGATCAAAGAAAAAAATTCTGAAAGGAAATACGGAGCGGAGATTACGTGAGGTGGGTATGGGGTGGGGAAGAAGGGGAGAAATGCCGTGGAGGGGGTCAAGCGATGAGGAAGGGAGACTTTTCTCAGGGGTGCTATGCGTATATATAGGGGGACGAATTTCCCTTTCCATTAAGGGTAATTCTACTTGGTTTCCAGATAACTATTACTATAGCAGTGAGATAAAGAGCAATATTGATCATAGCATTTCTTTCTAGTCTCGAAAATTACTTAAGACACCCAAATATTTTGTTATGCGATATATAATGATATTTCCTTTATTAAATCTAGCTCAACTATCATTTCGATTTCCAAGGAAGAATAACGTAAAAAAATATAAGATATCGATAGGTTGTCTTAGATTCTGTAAGCGATAATTAGATGATGGTGAAGATACTTAAATATCTGATCTCCTTAAACAAAAACAGCTGAAAATAGTAATGATAATAATTAACAAAAAACATATAAACCATTTTCGTAGACGATTATACATATTTCATAGATTGGGTTGGCAAGAGAAGGCTTGACTAGATGGAACTCCATTATAATGGAGGAAATTTATTTCACTTTGTAATATTTACTTCGTAAAATAAATGTGATCCATTATAATGGTGTACAATTAGTCAAGCCTCTCTTGTGGACCCAATCTATGAGAGAAATATACTCGACAGCGAAAATGGTTATACTGTTATTTGTTAACTCCATCATAAATTGAAATACGAACCTAACGAATGGAAGGCGAAATCTCAATCTTTTTGTATTGAACGGGGCTCTTAGGGGTTCCTTTAAATTTAGCGGCATTCTAAACCAAAGGTTTGTGAGTTTGTCTGAATCCAAATTGAAAAAGAAGATTACACCAAGTGAAAAACAGATATTTTATTACTTTCTAACGATCCATTAAAAAACAATAACAAAAATTGGAAAAAAGGACTGCATATATGAAGGAAAATTCGATGTGTATGTTATGCATGAATGTTACGCGGTGAACCAAGAACTTACTCTTAGCAAGCACTATTTAAGTCTCTATCATTATCATTTACTTCAAGGCTGTCTTCACCCTAGCAATCAAATTCATCTAAATCATTACGTTTCACTCAGCTCCGTCTTTCCTTTAGAATCTTAAGCTAGATCGCGTGCTAGATTGCATGGGTGGGAGTGCTCGGACGTTGAGGTAGCGACGAATTGTGTTTTAGCCTTACTTCCAAGCACGACTACAGACGTAAATAGTTATTCTTCGCAAAGGCAACGTCTCCATGTCCATGCACTCATTCAGTACCAGACGTCCCTTCCTCTGCGACATTCTTTCGCCATTCTGCATCCCTAACAAATCCCTCCGCCGGAGAACAATAAAATCCAAACTCTTTAGCGACCGTCGCGACTTCAAAGGACTCGAGAGGCGCATCCTTCTTCCACTCCTTTCTCCTCCGTCTTCATCCCCAGATGAACGAACGGGAGCACGTGAATGAATGGACGTCGATGGCATTCAACCCCGAGAGCAAAAAAGCCCGCTCAAAGGGGGAAACAACAACGGATTCCTCAAAGTAAAACGCGTCTATCTATTACTGAGCTGCGCATGCGCCGTTCTCGGAGACAGTACCTAATATGTGCTCGCGGGGTAAAGATGGATGGAAGCGGGCAAACGGAAGTAAAAGGAAGAGTAAAGGGAAACGTAGAAGGAGAGGAACGAAGATTGAATGGGAGGAATGGAGCGATCGTGAAGACAGCGATGACGGAAAAAATCTCTTTTCTTCTTTTTTTGTTCGAGATGCGACTCGGAGGGAATAGACGCAGGACAAGGTGACGGGGGAAATTAAACTCAATGGAAACAATTTGGATTCCTAGAGTACATCCGGTCTTCAACGAGTTCGGAGAGGAAGGCAATAAAAGTAGAGAAGAAAAGTAATTGCGATTTGGAATCTCGTTTTGAGCTCCATAAGAGGAGGGAAAAGGTTCACGGAGAGGAAGATGTGGAATGGGGGAATGGCTTCCCCCGCCGCACTTTCTCCCTCGAAAATACAGCAGTATACCTGGCTTTTTCCTCCATTTTCGCTATCCCTAACATTATGCACGCGCTATCCCAGTGCTTTTGGCCTTCGGTGGAAGAATTCACACTAAACAGTTATAGTAGGCCATCACAACTCGCAAAAATACCTAAATTGCCTTATGATGCACCCCAACTTCATCTTACCTTGCGTAGCGAAGCATCGCGCAGGAAAACTGATGGGCTAGTTAATTCGAAGACGCATATAAAGAAATAATCATGGTGCAATCAGTGGAATGAAAGAAGTGTCTTTAGTATTTATTATTGTGGTATTCTACAAATTAACCCCATATTGATTTAATGGTGGGATATTAGTATCATTGGCAAATTAGACCCCCAAATACTTCCTGTCATAACTACTTATTGATAATTTCCCTTTTTGTTACTTCTCCTAATATTGATAATGTCCCTTTTTGTTACCTTCCTAATTTTGCTCAATAGCAAAATTAGGACAGTTTTCAGTGAATTACATCTTTGTTTAATTTCTATACCTATCCTGAATTATTTATATGATCATGTAAGCCACATTGATTTGGAATACGGAGAAAATTTGCAATTAAAATGAATATATCTTTTAAGGAGCGTGGACGATGGCAACATTTGCGTGAACTACAAATTATTAAAAATTATCCATTTTTCACCTGAAAGTATTCATTTACAAGAAAAAGAATCCCGATAAAATAATTTATGGACACTTNCAAAGGGAACTGTCCTTGAAATTCACATCGCTATTGCGGAGAAATTTGGGAAATCGGATTTAAAAGCTCTTCTCTTTAAGTGCCACACACAGTAAATTGTCAATTAAAGATTAAATATTAAAAGAGTAGAAAATTTAGAAAATGAAACTAAAAAATTGTAATACTGATTTAATTTTCTTTTTGAGGAGCATGCCTGGATTTTTGGGCGAAAGCACTACATCAGTTACAAAGTACCACCTTTACTTTTTTAAAATAACCATAATATCCTCTGTATTGCTCCTTATTTAATAAAAATATATTGAGGTTTTTCGTTTAGTTTACAAACTTTTAGCGATCAAAGACTAGATTTCCTATGATTATATGTATTTCAAATATTCACAAGAACATCTACTTAACATAAACGTGACGCGAAGGGGAGGTTAAGGGATTTGTGTAATTGTTTGCTAAAACAAAGTGGATAGGTACTATGATAATTATATTGAGAAGAATTACTCTATTACGTTATGGGGTGATTATATATATAGAGACTAATATAGAGATAGACATTTTCACATCCGAAAAAACTTTCAACCTGAACAACTCGCATTCCTGCATTTAATAAGAAATGCCATAATTGAAGCTGTTTGGCATCTCTAATGTTACAATCCCCATACACGTACGTTTCTGTTACTCGACATGCTTGCATAGGTGTCTAATTACGATTTGTTGACATACCAAACACGAGGCGTTCTCTTGTTTTGTAACCAGAACTCTACTCAATTCAAACCAGTCGTTTGGTAAAGCAGTTCGTTTCAACTTGGGAAAAGAATATTATTAAAAGGGTGCACAACATTTGCAAACGTGTGCACAATGCATCGTTACGGAACAAAACCTCTGTTTCTACGAGTTTGAAAGCGTCGGGTCAAAAGATTTAAAGGAGTGAACCGATGGGTGAGGTCGTAATTTTGTTTAGCGAGTTGATGACGTTCTCTTTCTGTTCACAGAAGCAAAATTTGTATTCGCTGGTGACCCACTGAACCAGACACCACCAGCATCATAATCAGATATATTCGTCCCTCTCTTATCAATAAACCAACTTTCTTAATCAATAGCAGGTTGAATAAAATATTTATTGACAATAAATGATAAAGATAAAGTATTAATGAAACTAAAGTGAGGCTTTCAGTCAAAACAGGGAAGATAAGGTATGGATACTCACTCGAACTGGTACGGACCACAAATAATGGAAGTAGTAAAACAGAAGTAATTAGAATTCCAATTAAACAGTATAACAGTATTGAGAGGAAGGAATTACTTAGAAAGCAGTAAATTAATGTATGAGAGGCAGGTGATAGGAAAAGTATAAGTTAGTTGAGGGAATGGAAAGATTATTAGGAGAAAGAATAGCTCATGGTAGAGCTTCCAAACATCCAGTTCTAGAGGGTCACATTCATATTTTGGAAATATTTTTGAGGCCGCAGACAATCTAGTTTCATGAAATAGAAATCCTTGAATCGATGCTGATTACATTTACAATAATACTCAGTACTGGCACTTAACTTTTTTTCTAGCTGTTGATGAAAAGGGGCTCTGTTAGCATTTCAGTCAATAGGTGCAAATGGAAAATGGTATACGAAAGACAAAAGATAATATTGATTTCCACGGGGCAAGGGTCGGACAGAACTGAGAAAGCGACATTGGACTCACGGGCCGCGGTTTTGGGACCTTATGCTTAAGAGTTATTCAATTCAAATAAATAAAATAAACCCAGATGTTTTGGAGGATTCGGAAGAATGGTTAAGGATGATAGGAATAAATTAGAGCTATCAGGAATAATTAGAGCTAAAAGAAACTGTAAGTTAGAGTTCTCTCCGAGAAACAAAATCCCAACAATAAAAACAGTTAACTATGAATTTTCTATTGAATCTTTTTATAATAGTAAAAGTATTATGCGTTGAGTCTTCTGAACCTGAGCGTTGCTTGTTTACGACAGAAACCGGGACGATAGAGCAAATTGGACAGTGGTTATAATAATAGAATAATTTACTTTCGGTAACAAATGTGAGAAAGAGAAAAGCAACAGTATGCCAACTTGAATAAAAATCCTCTGTTGAGAGCAGTAAATCACGGAAATGCGTCTTTCCGCATAAACATTTCTTCGACAGTCATTTTAATCGCGTGGATTGTGCCGGGAATTGTGAAGAGGCGAAGGGGAAGAGATGAAAGAGGGCGAGGCAGTAGATGCTTGTCGAATGGGAAGTGCAATCAGGAGAGGTAACTTCATTATTCCGGAAGCGCAAACTGGAAGGGAATTCCTGACACCCACCGAACAACACTCAGCTCCCGATTTGTCATTCTGGAAATGGAGAATGTGCTCATCCAAATGTCAATATTTAGTCCTTCCCTCCTTCTCCCTCCAAATCCTCTCCCCTGCCTTTTATTGAAATGAAAAATTCTATGACGTAGTGGTTAATACATCCGAATATTTCAGCAGATATTCGAGGAATTTATCACATTTATCATCTACGCCAGGGGTTCTCAACATTTTGCAAAGCAAGCAATACCAGCAACAAAAGAAAAACCATTCCTGGGGTGTTATAATGCGGCGGGTGAAATATGAAGGCGGATAAACATATAAAACCACTCCACATTTTCATGTTATTAATTTACCTTTAGAAAGGGTTCTTTTTTTTAACATTTCATTTATATTTAAACTGAAAAACTATTAGCTTGTTTCTAATAAAAAGGTCATTTTTCTTGTCATTTTACTTGTATGCGTACCCGTTTTAACTCATGGTGTTCATAGTTTGCAAATTTAGGCCAATGTGTTTTTGTTGCTATTTTAGCGAGTGGTACGACGAGTGAATAAAGTAAAATTACATAATTCTTGAATGAATTCTTGAATGCCTTGAATTCGACTCATTAAATTTTGAGTTATCATTCGGAATAACTGTTTTTGCCCTTTGACTGCCGCATTAATTTCCTTTCCATAAGCAACTTTACTTATGCAAAAGAACTCTAAAATAATTCCAAGTAAATCATTCGGTTTAAGTTATGGAAAGTACTAAGGAATCTTTTAACCCAAATAGCTAGCTTTTTCTGAAACGATAACCTTTTCGCAGATATAAATAAATAAATAAATAAAAACGTCTTTATTGGGCGAAATTGGAACTAAAGAGTCCCATCTTCCATTTAACCCTTGTCATAAAGTAAGAGAAAAGGAACGAAAGAACAGAAATACTGAAACAGAAAAATACTATAAACAGATATACTGAAATAAAAAAGAGTGGAACCAACTATTTCTCCTCAGAAATGAATAATCCAAGTTTTACTAAAGTACAAATTATATTGTATTATCTTTTGCACAAATTACATAAATACAAATATAGTTTTAATGCAATCCTCACTTCCGTCAGGCCGCCTTTCTAAAACAGCTACCAGCGAGAGGGTCAGTGAGGTAATCTAAAAAATAATCTTTATGTTCACTTATCTTGGCTTCTACGAGAAGAAATGTGCCATTGGATTACATGATAATTCCGATTTCATTAATTATGCATATTATTACTGCAGAACAAAAGGGTAAACTAATATTTAGTTACAACAAAATCTCAAATACTTCCTTTTAGAGGTAATATGGAGATAATATTAAGAGTTAGATGAAAACATCATATGACTTTCATTATGATGGGATATTTATGACATTTAATTTTTAGATAAATCATTTCTTCTATACAATCTGGAAACTCATTATAAAATGTTAGATTTATATTTTTAGCATCTTACAGAATTTTTCTTCAGTTATTTCGCCAGTAACGACAAAGTTTTCGAGCAGGTTCGAATCAGTAAGCACGTGATTTCAATTTACGTGCCATGTTTCATTCTCATTGGTCCAAATAAAAGTAGCACGTATTCTTAGAAACCATTTCTTTCGGAGGTATAAACAGTCTCCACTAGCAATGAATTTTATACTTCCACATTTTCACTCGGCAGTAAAGATTCAAAACAGGTGGCATAAATTCTTCAAAATGTACGCATCCCAAGAGTTTTATAACATCTCTAAGAGATACCCGCTAATAAGTTAAATTGACTGCATACTGGGATAATGAAGGGGGAGAAGAACATCAAACGTCCTTTTACGAAAATTGATTATTATCCACAGACTTCGCAAATTTTTATCTATAGGTAATACTATATCCTTGCATCATACTAAATATGCATGACATTTGACTTAGGTTAATCACAGCTTACGATTTGTCAGTGGTTGGTATATCATGAAAGCAATTCAGTTGTAAATCAGGGAAAGTAAGGAAAAAATATCTTTCTTCTGAATCATAGCTTATAACCTACCAAGAATTACTATCTATTTTAGGAGCGTAGAATTCTCTTATAGGAGGATAAAATTAAATCCATGCCACCAAGAGGAGGCTAACTTATAAAGGAAATCGATAATTATTTCCATAACTTGGAGAAATAAAAAGAAAAAAATTGAAAATATTTTGGATAGTTAGGCCATTAGTACAAGTAAGTACAACAACAGGCTGTACTTCAGCAAATTAAGAAGCTTATTTGCACATAAGGTAGATTCAGTTATCTCGCTGTAAAGATTTTCTAAAGATAATTTACTTCGACGACATTGCCAAAGATAATAATAGTTTTTTTCTTTTGATTTCACTAAATTATAGAATTGAATATTTATTTTCTTTATAATTTAGCTTCTTTGTGTTACTAGGATTTTCATTTTATTCACCTGTAGGAGATTATAGCCTCGTAAATATATAGGTCATGTGATTCTTCGTAGAATAGGCAATGATTCAGAGGAAAGATATTTTATCTCATTTTCGCCAATTTAAAATTTCTTTAGAGAACCTTTATAGCAATAAAATTGTATCTCCAATAAGATAATTAATTTACCTAAGTATTAATAGCCTAATTAATATCAAAGTAACTTTTAAAAATAAAAAATTAATGAAAGAGATAATTAAAACCCTCTTACTAAACAGATTTCTCATCTATGTATTCCGTTTGATATAAAATATTTATTTCACCCTCATTTTATGAATGTATTTTCATATTCCTTTAAACGAGAAACAGCATAAATAAATGGCATAACGACGAGAGATAATCGGACAGAAATTATACCAATACTTAAGGCCGACGTAAATACGGTTCCGCGACAACTGAATGCGTGACGACTGAGCGCTACAACGATTGAGCGCGTATCGATTTTAAGAGAGCAAAAGTTGAGTAAATATTTACAGAACAGCATCGACATTTTAAAATTATTTCGTGCAATGAAACAATTGAGCGTTAATATTTTACCAATTAATTACTTCAAGACCAGAATTAAAAAATATAGAAATATTCCCAAGGAGAAACGGACATGAAAAAAGTCTGACGGAACCGGGAAATTAATTTAACTTATTACCATAGTTTAAAAGTAAATATGTATTAGCATAGCAATTCGTTGATGCCAATATAGAGTAATTATGTACTTAGTGTAAATAAACTCAAAGTAAAATAAACATTCTAGAAACATGTCAGCTTCTTTTTTGCATGTACTATTACTTAAACACAATAGTGATTGAAATGGCATCCATTAGAGTTTGAAAAAACTTTGTAGAGGTGAAATCATTTTGGACTCCAGAAACACCAAAATTAATGCCAGACTGATGGGAACGATCCAAGTGTTAATTGTTTTGAGTGCACTCGATTAAAATTACGTTACGATCGATAAAAAGTACTGCGAAGAAACATGAATCAATAAATCAAAGGTAAATTCTCACTTTAGCTGCGGAAAACTTAAGTTTTAGAGCGAATGTAGTTCCTTTAAAACCACAGTTTCCTGCTTAGACCATCGATATAAAATGCAATTGATGCCTCTTAAGAATTTCAAGCAAAGATGCAGATGAAGATCTTTCTCCAGTTATCCCAGTTAGCCTACAGGTTGTGATTATACCTAAACATCCAGAAAACTGGAAGTATCTTTCTCCAGTTATCCCAGTTAGCCTACAGGTTGTGATTATACCTAAACTATATCCCTGTAAGATACTTTAAAATATCCGTGTTCTTATCTTTTTATGTTTATCCAATTAGTAAACAAACGAATGAGCTTCAGATTAGTAGCAAGGCTCAACTGCATTATTTTTCAGGATTATCACGGCATAAGGAGTAAAGCTATTTAATCTGCACTGTAAAGAATTAAAATGAGGTTTCTCTCTGCGAGGCGAAAGCAGGTGAAGTAATAATCTCAAGAAGCAACTACATACATATTATCGTAATAAATGGAGCGTTAGGACTTCATTATCGGAAAGTGTTACGAATACCTCCAACTAACAAAATACTTTGAAATACAGTACTTGAAGTACAGTAATGCTAACATAATTAAAGATATGCTGGAATCCTTGAAATAAAGGAGATAAGGTAGTGACTGCTTACTAAAGTCAGAAAAAGTACATCCTTGGAAGACGTAATCAGTGTTACGCGATCCCCCTGCTACTTCGGCTGATAAAATAAGAGAAATAGAGGCAAAGACAAGTCGTTTTAAGGAATCATTCTTTCCGCGAACTATATGCAAAAGCAATAAGCTACAAAATCATCTCTAACGCTTGGTGTTTTCCTCCTGCCTCTCGCCGAAAGACTGGTTGCATGGTATTTATGTAGAAGTACGTGATATATTAGGTTTTAATTTGAGAAATATTTGAAATTTTCGTCAATAACGCGTGCGTGTAAGATGAAGGAAATTGATTAGAAATTACTGTTAGGTGTAATGTAGCGCTACTCAGCAATAACTGAAGCCGATGTTCCGAATCATGAGTCGAAAGAATGAACAATTAAGATAGCGAATAAACGTTGCCTCGGAACGATTCCACTTATGAGCCGGTATTTGCATGTAAATAAAACTATTGGTATAATTCGCACTTACCTCTGTGAAACGTAACATTTGGAGGACTGGCTTCTCTTTAACCTACTTTTCAAACTTCTCGAACGGATATAATACATGAATTTCCATTGATGTAAGGAATTGGATTTATTTTAATCCAAAATTCAACTATCGTAAAAAGTTACCATTTCGGCATAACTTCAAATTTCCCCATGCATCTCCCTGCTGAAGTTTTCCCGATCCTTAAAATGTACAGTTTCACTCTTTTTCTCCTTCACCCCTGTTCCATTCTCTCCACTCCTCTCCTGTACCGAGAGGTCTTTTAATGCCTCCTCTAAGAGCCAGCGCATTCGAAACCCTTCTTCATAGGTCGCAGTTATAACGCACATAAAATTCCATCCATTCGGACTTCTTACGAGCAAATGAAATAGCTTCGAGTGGGGATTTTATCGCCGACCGCGACTGCCTCTCAGGATTCCTCCATGTTACTTCCCGACTCCAGTATCACAGACTGTTAATTTTTTTTCAAACAGCTGCTGTTAACACGTTACGTGAAAACCTATCGCAGACAATGATGCGGGGCAGTGCGCTCTCATTCGCAAAATCTGACACAACGGCACAAGAGGGGGAATTGCTTCGGTTATATTGACTGGAGGGCACGCTATTTTTCATCAATGCCCAAACTAATTAAAATCTCTAATCTCTCGATCACATACCGCAGACGAAGTTTCTTTCCTCGTTCTTCTGAGCGCTAAAGTGTTGGTGCACGCTGAACAACCGCTGTTAGAGGGTATTATGGAATTGATGATAGCTCAAGAATGGAATTCAAGCAAGATTTCCCATTTTGGATCATATTACCCGTTTATTTCTCCGGCTCTTCCGTGAGAGGGAAAATTTACAACTGCTGACTGTTTGCAAAATCTCGAAAAGCCCGCCGATCCCTTACATATCTGATGTTAGAGTCGCTATTCTTAGAGGAAATGGTTCGGAGTGTGAATAGATGTATGCACCATAAATGGGACAAATATTTATGTTTGTTGTCTTTGTTGAATTATTCGACCAAGATCACAAAATCAACTTGAATTTGATGTCCTTATAAATATTTTAAGTTGAAACGCCTTTCATTGGAGCAAGTTAGCTTATATTGAGAACTATTAAGTTATTTTCCTTAAGTTCACAAAGTATTTATCAAGACTATGGACGGAAAAGAAGGATTTTTTTTTTGAAAAGAACAATTTGCGTTTCCACATATGCATAAATGAGGATAGCATGGGTAAATTCCTTATAAGCTGTTTGAAAAGTTTCCCCACCTGAATGAATAATATTTAAAGGTATAAAACCCTAAAGCGATTCTCATAAATTTGATAATAATAATCCGGAAATATTTATAGGATTGTAACTCAATATTTAGAAGAAGACACAACTTTAATAATGGCACTTTACGTATCTATTAGATCGTAAAGGTTTATATTGGAAAATACTTGAATTTCTTGTTAGACATTATAAGGAGGAGATAAGACATGAAAACAGAAAATATGTCCAATGGAAAAAAAAAAAAGATTTTGACTCATTAGAAAAAAATTGCACCTAAACATGTGATAGATATTTCGATGTAAAAGGTTAACTTCCCTCACTAGTAACTGCTTAAAATAAAATTAATATGACCAAGTGTGACTTCGTGGAATTTCGCACACATTTTCCAAATAAATAACACTGAGTATATTCCACCAACTGGCCTTTTGTGGAATATAATGGGTGTTCTTTATTTGGAAAAAAAGTAATTGCTATTTGCTCTCTGAAACAAAATTCATAAGAATCATAATATCATAAGATATAAGAGTATTTATAAAATGTAAAACATGATTTTTCAGCATAGAAATACGCATCATTAAAATATATCAGAAATTTTGCTGAGTAGGACGTCATCTTTGTACCTTGTTTTTGAGGAGATGTTGACATTTCTCTAATCATCTTGGTAAATATGGTTTGGTAGCACGATTTAAGAAAAGCAGCATTTCAATCAAATATTACGGCGATGTACAAAAATATGAAGCTAATTAAAAGATATTCATTCTTACCATTGCATATTTTCCCTTCGTAGTTTTGTGTACAAAGCACAATAAGAAGTCAAAGATTCGTTTTTATATGTCTTTTCCTTGATGCAACATTCTTCTACATTACCGGAAACGTATAACCTGTAAAGACCCAAGAGTGTATGTTAGCCTCATAAAATTCATAACATTCAAAGCATAATAACCGATAAGACTGGATTGAAATACAAGATAAAATTTCATTAGAATTAAAGAGTGAAAGCGCTTCCATTTAGAATAAATAGAATAAATTCATAGATGGAAAAAAGGAAGCATATGATTCATTAATAATTAATTTTAAGCTTTTATGATTTAAACTTCTGCAACAGAAGAATATTTCAAATGAAATTTCTGGATCTAAAATTCCACTTTCTCCAGTAAAAATACAGATATAAATAAACAATAGCACAGTATATCTACTTAGGAGTTGATAAGGAATTTTACTTCAAAACTACTTTCGAGGTTGACAACATTTAAGAAAACGAGGGATCATTCAACATTTTATTTAAGCTGTGAGTGCTGACAATACAATATTTGATAGGATAAAGGGAGTTGACTTTTCCCTTCAGTTATAAAGGATGATGGATCAAAAGATTTTTCAAGTTTAATTCAAGAAATATTTTGCTATGCTGCCCACAAATTAAGGAAAAGAATATGTGACTGATATTCATAAAAGAGTACACCGGGAAATAACAAGCGTACCAAAATTCATTACCTGAATGCATCATTATCAATACCTCATAATATTTATCATATTTTTATAGTACGTTAAACATATCGGGACCGGTCTAAATACAAGTGGAATATGTTTTCTTCAGAGACGTCCATATATTTCCTTGCATGAAATACAAATAAATCCGATGGCTTCTGCATCTCTCTTCTCAAACCCGATTTCGAATTCTCTCTCCCTTCGCTCAACGAAGTTGCCTCCATTTATTTTCAATCGATTGCTTTTCGCCATCAAATTTCGACTATTGAGTTGTCTTGGGACTGGCGACAGAGATAAATTGAAAAACGAGGGGAAACTAAAACAAACTGATTATGGAAAGATAAACGGTGGAAGTTGGACAGAATATGCTGCAACGTTTTCTTACGAATCGGAGCTTAACTGTGTGACAAGATTTGATTCTTGAAAATTCCGTCCAAAGTTTTCTCTAGCAATTTTCTCTTTGGAATTTTTTTCAAACGCCTACGATCCAACATTTTTCTTTGTAAATCTCTGAATATAATTTCTTTGAGGACAATCGCAAAATATATTACTTTCGACTTTTGTTGGAATTTACAGCTGAAAATAAGATCAAAATAATTAAAATAATGTGTTTTGAGTAGAGGAGCTCGATGCTAAGTCAAAAGGTACCAACAATAGCGTTCTTGGGAAAGCTCTAAACTCTATTTTACCTATATTTCTGAGCATGCGTTCTAGATTAACGATATGCTTTTAGCTTCCGTTCATTTCTATGGCTTAATTGTAGTTCATTCTCATAAACGGGCTCCCAAATAGCCAAGTGGAAAACGCGTTCGACTTCGGTGAAAGCGGTCCCGGGTTCGATTCCCGGTGGTACCATACGTGACAGTTTTTAAAGCACTATTAACAAAACTACTACTATTCTCATAAACTTGAAACTGTCGCACTATTACATGGATACTGGATGTTTTAAAGGCTATTGCTGAGCAAAAGTAAATTTGTATAACTTTAACGAGACTGTGGCATATTCTGTAGGATTTAAAAAATTAATTCTCGCTATAAAGAGTAAGCCATTTATTGAGCATGAGAAAGGATATAGACAGATTCTCAGCAGTTTAGTCGAATTTCTAGCTCAAGTTTGCAATGATTTCTCTCGATGACGCGCTTGGAAAACGAAGTAACTTTTCTCTCGGAGCTGTCGGAGATATCGTGTTAAAATTTCATTTAGCTCTCCATTGGGCCGTGAAATAATTCGTTAGAATTATTCGTTATTCGTTATTTTATAGAGTTATTTAGAGTTATTCGTTAGAATTATTTCACGGCCCAATGGAGAGAGCCCATTTTTAGAGAGACTATAGGAAAACCTTACAATTGAGTCAACCCTTCACTTAAGTTTAAGAAGTTGCAGGAGTAAATATAAAAACGTATGTGAGTCGCTATTTGTGATAATTCAGCTTCAAAAGACTCGTGTAGGTCTTACCATCGAAAGTTTTCTTTATCCTGAATTTACTCAAGCGGCACCATTGTGAGTAAATATCCTGTATGTTATTAAAAACAAGGTTCTTCATTACCCAATGCGAGCCAGAATCCGACCGGCTGAAAGTTTGAAACCGGCCTTCCAATTTCCTAAGTTTCATAAATAAATATTTATCTAAGAAACTTGTATCTCTAGCACAATAGGAATGATTTATAAGTATAAGAGGAAGATAAATAATGAAGCACAGAGAGCCATGCGGCTGAAAACCCAAGGAAAACAGATGTAAAAAATGGAGACGTGACTGGGACTCGAAACCTGGTCTACCACTTTCCAGGCTGGTATTATACCTTATACTTGAAATTATTTTCGTTTCGAATAAACTTTGGTACTTCTTTGATAACTATATCGTTAATATGTTTCATGTACAGTTTTAAGGTTACATTGGAATAAACCAAGGTTAATCTAGGTCGCATAGGTGCAAATTTTAATATCCTCTCATCTTTCTGAACTGGAATATTCGTTTACGCTTTGATGCTTATTGTGATGAAAACCAGCATCAAATATTCAGGCAAAAATCTGAAGTACCTCCGACAATGCCAACATAAAAGAGGAATTTTCTACGTGCTCGTGTGTATACTGCGAGCCTCCTTTCAACTCTAACCTTAAGTGCCCTTGCTGGAAGTGGGCGTACACAATTTATAATGTGACTCTCTCTTAATAAAGCAAGACAACTCCATTAGAAATACTTAAATTTTAATTTTACTTGCGAATCTAGAGTATTAGCGTATCCTAAGAAGTTAATTGAAACCTTAAAACTTCTTTTCTCGCTTTTTTCGTCCATCATAGCATGTTGCGCTCTAAACGAATCACTTCCCTTGAAATCTTACATTTAGCTGCCCCTCGATTCTTTCTGGGTCGAGAGAATAGAAGAGACTCGGGATGGGGTTATAGGGGAAGGGGCAATATAGGCAAGGGTGAAGAATTTTCGGGGGACTTCGACGCTCAGGAGAGCTGGGAACTAAACTGGCGGATGGAAAGAGGAAATTGTGTGCGGAAGCGAGAGGGGTTGGGGCATTCTACGGCTCTGAACAATACAGATGCTTCTCCGCTTTATTCCCCGTTCGACGTACCCTCTTCCTCCCCTACCCATGTTAATCACCTAAGAAAACCTCGTTAGCGGAGCAAAGTTGGGGGATGGGAGACTCAGGGTGGGAGAGATTGCAAAACTCATGACTCTCACGCACAAAAAATTCTATTCTGATTATCGATTCATCGTTATCGATCTCTGACTCGAGAGTAGTGAGGATCGGTAAGGATCTGTCGACGTCCGCGAGCTTCCCATTCTTTGCCGTTGGATTTTTTTTCTAACGCTGCAGCGTTAGAAAAATTGAGATTCTTAGTCGGTTCTGAGATACACCGAAGCAAATGCATTGTATTAGCATAAAGAAGTTTTCTCTATGACAAGATACAGATGCCAGAGCACGAACAAGTCTTTATCAGAAAAATACCCGTCTTACATTTGTAAGTATATGTATAAAAATGACCGGGTTCAGGCTGAAAGAGAAATAGACAACCCACCATGGTAACAGTTGTTATTCAGGACTAATAAACAATTTTGTAATATATAGATAAAATGGAAGAATCTGTTGATGTTAGATAAATTATTTATAAGCGCGAAATATATTTTTACAATCTAATACTCTATTCGCACGAAGACTGTCATAACATACCCGTAAGAGAGTATGTACATTTGAAATCATTCTTTTCATTATTAGTTATTATTAATGCATTAAAAAACTACTCACTCCTAAAAATCCTAGATAAGAAAGTACAAAAATTACTAAACGGTTCTTATAAGGAGATGTAGGTCTTTCGTTAAGGAGTATATTTGAAACCAAGAGATAAACCACCGACAGAATTAAAATTAATAACGAATGAAAAGGCAAAACCCAAGAGAACTTAGCGTAAAGGCAGCGTAATTTTGCTTTGTTAAAATCTTCTGGAAAAAGGAGAGAGAAAGACTCCTCCTGAAATTCGTAATTATTCTAAACTACAGATGTATATATAAAGAACCATTTCATATTAATTGAAGTCATTATCCATTAAATTATTGAATTATTTTGTATATACGTGTACATATAGTTAAATAATGATAGTTGATAACGAATTGACGGCCGGAACAATAACATGGCATAATGCATTATTTAATCAGAGTTTTTCATTTAGTTTACGATTTCTTTACATATATTGGCATTAATGATTGTAAAAATCGTGAATGTTATAACCTCGATCTGTACTTTGCGTTATTATCAATTTCAAAAACTAATTATCAAGTTATAAGGATAAGCTTACTTAGTGTTTCATTCCTCAAATGAATTATGAGGGGAAGTATACCAAATATATATTTAATTGTAGTTCATTCTCATAAACGGGCTCCCAAATAGCCAAGTGGAAAACGCGTTCGACTTCGGTGAAAGCGGTCCCGGGTTCGATTCCCGGTGGTAGCATACGTGACAGTTTTTAAAGCACTATTAACAAAACTACTACTATTCTCATAAACTTGAAACTGTCGCACTATTACATGGATACTGGATGTTTTAAAGGCTATTGCTGAGCAAAAGTAAATTTGTATAACTTTAACGAGACTGTGGCATATTCTGTAGGATTTAAAAAATTAATTCTCGCTATAAAGAGTAAGCCATTTATTGAGCATGAGAAAGGATATAGACAGATTCTCAGCAGTTTAGTCGAATTTCTAGCTCAAGTTTGCAATGATTTCTCTCGATGACGCGCTTGGAAAACGAAGTAACTTTTCTCTCGGAGCTGTCGGAGATATCGTGTTAAAATTTCATTTAGCTCTCCATTGGGCCGTGAAATAATTCGTTAGAATTATTCGTTATTCGTTATTTTATAGAGTTATTTAGAGTTATTCGTTAGAATTATTTCACGGCCCAATGGAGAGAGCCCATTTTTAGAGAGACTATAGGAAAACCTTACAATTGAGTCAACCCTTCACTTAAGTTTAAGAAGTTGCAGGAGTAAATATAAAAACGTATGTGAGTCGCTATTTGTGATAATTCAGCTTCAAAAGACTCGTGTAGGTCTTACCATCGAAAGTTTTCTTTATCCTGAATTTACTCAAGCGGCACCATTGTGAGTAAATATCCTGTATGTTATTAAAAACAAGGTTCTTCATTACCCAATGCGAGCCAGAATCCGACCGGCTGAAAGTTTGAAACCGGCCTTCCAATTTCCTAAGTTTCATAAATAAATATTTATCTAAGAAACTTGTATCTCTAGCACAATAGGAATGATTTATAAGTATAAGAGGAAGATAAATAATGAAGCACAGAGAGCCATGCGGCTGAAAACCCAAGGAAAACAGATGTAAAAAATGGAGACGTGACTGGGACTCGAAACCTGGTCTACCACTTTCCAGGCTGGTATTATACCTTATACTTGAAATTATTTTCGTTTCGAATAAACTTTGGTACTTCTTTGATAACTATATCGTTAATATGTTTCATGTACAGTTTTAAGGTTACATTGGAATAAACCAAGGTTAATCTAGGTCGCATAGGTGCAAATTTTAATATCCTCTCATCTTTCTGAACTGGAATATTCGTTTACGCTTTGATGCTTATTGTGATGAAAACCAGCATCAAATATTCAGGCAAAAATCTGAAGTACCTCCGACAATGCCAACATAAAAGAGGAATTTTCTACGTGCTCGTGTGTATACTGCGAGCCTCCTTTCAACTCTAACCTTAAGTGCCCTTGCTGGAAGTGGGCGTACACAATTTATAATGTGACTCTCTCTTAATAAAGCAAGACAACTCCATTAGAAATACTTAAATTTTAATTTTACTTGCGAATCTAGAGTATTAGCGTATCCTAAGAAGTTAATTGAAACCTTAAAACTTCTTTTCTCGCTTTTTTCGTCCATCATAGCATGTTGCGCTCTAAACGAATCACTTCCCTTGAAATCTTACATTTAGCTGCCCCTCGATTCTTTCTGGGTCGAGAGAATAGAAGAGACTCGGGATGGGGTTATAGGGGAAGGGGCAATATAGGCAAGGGTGAAGAATTTTCGGGGGACTTCGACGCTCAGGAGAGCTGGGAACTAAACTGGCGGATGGAAAGAGGAAATTGTGTGCGGAAGCGAGAGGGGTTGGGGCATTCTACGGCTCTGAACAATACAGATGCTTCTCCGCTTTATTCCCCGTTCGACGTACCCTCTTCCTCCCCTACCCATGTTAATCACCTAAGAAAACCTCGTTAGCGGAGCAAAGTTGGGGGATGGGAGACTCAGGGTGGGAGAGATTGCAAAACTCATGACTCTCACGNTAAGAAAAAATGCAAAATAAGACCGCTGTACACTTCTGCAAAACTTTTTAAATGAGTTTTTCTCAGTCAGATAATAAGTAAGATAAGTAGATATCAGTCCTTCGTCTATCTCGCAACGAATACAATAAGATATTTTACTAAGCGCAGTAGTTCAGAGATTACAGCAAAGAGTAAAGTGCACTGGAGTAATAGTCCTCAAATCGTAACAGCAACAGGAAGATATAATCCCGACAAGACAACTTTATGGTAAAACCAGATTAACGTAATAGAACTGGGGCTTTCCGTAATCCCTTTCCTCCCGCCATTAATTACTGACTAATCTGATACTAATGGTCCTGATTAAGTTCAGTATTCTCAAATCTATATTGCTGAAGAATCCATTTCCATAAGCACGGACAATTACTACACAAGACAAAAAGAGGAATTTGTTTGTAATAACTTTTAATCGTTGTGAAAAATCTCAAGCGCCTTGCCACAATTACTGAGCTAAGCCAAGCTACTTGAAAAGAATGCTAGAGCAGTTGCAGTTGAAATGAATTTTAAGACAAGGAAGAAAACTAAATGTTAAAAATTAGACCACGACTGATCTTAGCAACTACGGAAAAGTAACAAGTGGCTTTCACAAGGTCATTGGGACGATTTCATTTTTACATAATTTAAAAGTTTTATCTATCATCAAATTTCCTGCCATTTACTTGACAATTAGCCCTTCTAAAATCTGTTTCACTCCTCTCTTCATGAAGGCTATTTTTTCTTCCCTCCATCTTTTCCTTTCTCAGTCATTCCTCAGTTATCTTCGATGATTCTCAAGGTATTACTGTGTATTGAACAAGAAACATTACTATTATCCCGATAGTCTCCGTCAGCACCTTCTTTCTCTCTCTCTTAGGTTTTTAGGACTTTTATCATACAAAATTTCATTCAAGATATACATTTCAACATGTGGCAACAAATTTACTATGCTCCACTACCAAATTAAAGAAAGTATAAATGTACCTTTTTTTTCAATGTCATATATAGAGCCCAAAGTACAACCATCACTAAGTGTCACTACTGTGATACGCAGCGATCGAAAAAAGATCGAAAGAAAGAAAATCTGTAAATTAAAAAAGAAAAATTAACTTCTTCGGCGTCTATTCAGGGGAATAAATTATTAATGGTGTTTTTCAAAATAGATATTGTACTATTTTCGCAGAAATAATTATATTTACTCACACATCCAATTTTGGCAAACTATAATATTAATAATCTAAAATGGGTAAAGATTGGGAGATCCGGGTTCGATTCCCGGTCCCGTCAGATTTTTTTCAAGT
>KZ308165.1:913331-932132 GCA_000376725.2 Ladona fulva
GCAATTGGGAGACCGGGGTTCGATTCCCGGTCCCGTCAGATTTTTTTCAAGTCCATTCTTCCTTGGGATTTATAATATTAATAGTTTGTAATGCTTGGTTGTCTATATTTAATACTATAATACGTTCCCGAGTCCTGAAACTTATGATAGCGGCATTTCTATCGATAGAATTATAAAATATGATACTAAAGTTTTGTTAAATTCCTTCATTTGATGCTTAAAACTGAGAGAAAATTCCTTCTAAAACTCTGCTTTACATATATATACATTATACATTTCACATATACATTCCAATAGAATAAAATTCTAACTGTAACCATCTGCTTGTTTCTAACTACACACCATATATGTTTTCATAGTGAGTGCACTGATGCAAAAATTCGTTAAGAGGACAATATAAAAAGAAGCGACGATAGAATGTAATGGGTAAGTCAAACAATAGGGTCATACATGCCACACAAATCGACAAAGAACTAGATCACTTATAAGTCATACAATCTCAAAAGAGTTGAAAAGTAACAAAAAAACAATCAGCACTCGCGACGGTACACTCAACACTGAGCCCGATTTATCCCTCCCAATTTCATGCCTGCTCGACCCGCGCTTAAGACATTTCAAATTTTTTTGCCATCAAAAGATTTCACTCACTCGCTTTGCTCTCCAACGAAAATAATCCGTAATGGTCGCGAGAGGGTGGGGAAGTTGCATTACCTTCTTTTGCGGGCCGCTGACAAAGAAGCACAGTCTTTAAAAGGAAAAAGAATGCTCTTTGGAAAAAAATGAGTTTCGGGAGAAGAATGAAATTGGTTCGAAAAAAACGTGCACTGGATGGGAGAGGGATGAGATGTGATTAGTTAGGGGTGAGAAAGGAAATGAGGCGAAATGGAGGTGGATGACGGACGGAAAGCTTGGAACAAAAGGGGGAGCGGTGAGAAGAAATGGGGTAAAATGTTCGATTAGCAATTGGGGGAGAGAGGAGATTGAGTGGTCTGGAATGAGGGATACGATTTTTGTTCCAAAATCGGGAAGAAAGGAAGGGAAAAAAGCGACTGGAAAAGAGATTGATTTGAGGTTTATCCTTTTATCGCCCAGAGTCATTACATCTTAAGTGACACGTGTCTGAAGGGCATTCAATCATTTGTTCTTGAGAAACGATAAAAAGTTCCTTCAAAAGTGTGCCGTACACTTTTTATTTGCTTATGCATCACTGACAAATAAATATACCATATCTCTAGATACAATTCAATAACATAGTTTGTTAGAATTGTTATAGGTCACCGGACTATACCGGAGTGATGTAAAGACGATATTGGTCATTTTTCCCCCTTTTCTTCATCTAATAAGATCCATTTAAATCTTACTGAAAAGTTTTTTGAATTTAGTACACATCAAGTCAAAGCGAGTGATTATCTTATTCTCATAAATAAAATATTTTATAGAGATTCTTAAGTAAATGATTACTTAACATTCCAAGGTAGTGGATGGATCTAATGAGAGTCGAAATAATTGATGACAATTTTGTAATGTTAATTTCTATGGAAAAAGGTGTAATAAAAGTTAATGCTTCGGATTATTTTAGTATCGAGGCTGGAAAAATTTAACAAAAATCGATTTATTTACGTTAGAGCCTAAAAGTTTATTAATTTAATTAATTAATTAATATTTTTAAATTTCCTAATGGTTACATAAACTTAATAGTTGGTTTGATCCTACCACAAGCATTAAGATTAAGGCATTAAATACTTAATTTATTGCACAATTAAAAGAAATATTTGGAATAGAACGATATTTCGAACATATGAACAAATACTGTAACCATTGTTGAGTTTCTTCCTTAGCATTGATATTGAGTTTCACGAAGTAGGGCCTTAACTTATAGAATTTATACACGAACAACTACCAAGAAAATATTGCAGTGAAATTCACTTCTCCAAATAATGAATAGTAATTCAAAATTAATATCAGAGGAACCGTGATTGAGTAAATAAATACAGATCGAACCACTGAAAAAGAGGGAATCGAAAGTGAATCGATATAGATCAAAGCCATGATAATGGAACAGAATTCTACGGATTAAGCGAGTTGGCCCGAAATAAATATCCCGTCGCCAGGGACGTCAGGACGAGGAAGGAGGAAAGTTATGGAGATGGGGAGATAGGACGAAAGAGGGATTTTAAAATAAAGGAGTTGAAGTAAAAATTCTGTGTCGAATAAATAATCGTGGTCCCACAGACGCATTCGCCCTCCCGCAGATTCTTTTTATTCCCACGCCGCTTACATCTCGTCTCTTATTCCAACGACTCCTATATTGTATCTTTTTTTCCTTTTCCATCCTTCCTTTCTTACTATTCTATTTTCGCCGTTTTTCCAAGTTTTTCTGTTCGCAAGTTTGCAAGTTTTTCCCCGTACAGTTTCTCCAAAAGCAATTTTCACCGACCTTTAAAATATTTATTGCTATAATTATTGTGTTTGATTGTAACTTCCTATTGAGATTATAAATTCTTTCTTGCGTGTTATTCTCCTTGAAAAATATCAAACAACTATACTTGCATGCATTAATATCACTCACGCAAAACCCTCTCGGGTTAAGTGCTTTATTTGTTCCTTTATCCACAGTATTCCTCGCTTGCACGCAATTCTCTTTTTTAAGTTCAAATCAATTCAAACCGCTCCTTTCATACTTGTCACCCAGACTTTATTTAGACATGGATTCCTTCATTAACCAGCCATAGGTAACTTGGTTCCCCTGATTGACCGCATCAACTCGGAATAATCTTGCTCTCAATTATTTCCATTGAATAAAAAACGAGAAACGACGAACAGTCAAATCTCACAGAGCTTGATAATATGTTAAAGAAATATTCTTTACAAACCTTGAAGCACTCTGACGATCTTCTGCCAACACATACATTGAATAACTTTCCAGGTTTTCGGCATTGACGATGGAGTATTCCCAACAAAAACCGCGTATTCAAAGACAAAATAATGTATTTTATTCGTTAACCACATTCCATTTTTATCTTTCTTTTTTCTTCTTCCTTTCGTTACATTTTCCTATAAATACGACAAGGTATGATTAGATGTTTAATAATTTTTAATTGAGACGATTTTCTTCTTTTTTTCTTAATATAACGTTTACTGAAATTCATATTCAATCCCATTATTCTCTCATCACTCTATTCCTCCTTCCTTAACCATGAATTATCTTTCGTCCACCTTTCCTTCTCTACTTCTTCCCCTTCAACTGCCATCCTTATCTCAACCATCTCAGCCTTCCTGATCTCCTCCTCACCCATCCCTCACTTATTGAGCATATCACCCTCCATTTCTCCTCTTCGTTCCTTCAAGATATACTATTCCTTATCTTCAATGACCTCGCTCTTCATCACCTCGATACCGAGCCTGGATCATGTTTGAATAATTTTAGCGCTAACAAACGGCAGCGAGCGATGATTACCCAGCCGATAGAATGTTCACTGTCTTCTGATGATACCTAAACGCGGAACCACTCCTAGACAATATTATGCAGCAAATATGAGTAACATCTAAATTCTTATTTTAATAATAATAATAAACGTATTTATTGGACGAAATTTTAACACCCTAAATATTGTTTACTTCCCCATTCTCGGCTCAAAAAATCTATGGATTCATTACAGTACCTTTCTTATATTATTGTACGATGTTTTAATTCTTCCCCACTATGTTATGACGTAAATTTCAAATTAATACTCGAATGAGCCATAAAATATCTGGTTTTGGGCATAACTTTTGAATCTGTAGACCAAAATATGACAATTGATTAAAAAGGCTTGAATATTTAAAACTATAATAAGACAACAGGCAGAAATCCTCCACTTGATTAATGGATTTACTCTGTTTTGGTAAATAGAGCTTAAGAAATTTTAGCGCTAGAAGTTCATTATCAGGTTTAATTAGATACCTTGGTCATTAGTCCACCTGAGTGGTTAGTGAAGGTTTTGTTTTGACATGTTTATAGTTCAGGGTTAATTTTGTCCGCTGTGTTTTCGTATACTTTTTGCTGTGACTAATGAAATAGAAAATTCAGAAATACCAGTCTCTTTGTTTTACCTTAAGTGGTATCGAATATAAGTGTATGAATAATAATCAATATAATGAGACTATTTTCGCAACAGCAATCCTCTTAATCATTACTCCTTAAGCCGTTATGAGTCCGCGGAAATTGTAAAATCAAAACTTAATACAAAAATATGGGCAAAACTTAATACAAAAATTGCCTATTTGTTCGTTTTGGAATCATGCGGATTAGATTACGCTTAATTATATATGAAATTTGATGCGAAGGTACTACTCACAAGGAAAAAAATATATCTATTGGCTATTTTTGTTAGACAAGCGTTTCAGGTCTTCAGCGGAACAGAAATAGAAATTTAGTTTGCAGAACATTTGCAAGATTCAATAATGGAACTTTAAAGATTCAAGAAAAGATTAAGTTTACATAAATTAATGCTTCTGGATTCTATTTTGGGATATCTCACAGGACAGTTTTTCTAACTCTGGAAGAGTCTGAATAATAAAATTAACTGATGAATATGTTACCTTTAAAAATTCGAAAACAGTACGAGAGAAAGCTTAACGCATAAAGATTTGAAGAATTTTTACATCTAGCCACATTTTTCAGCTCGCAGAGTTATCATCAAGCGCTTGATGCCGGATCTTAATATAATGAATTGAAAGTTTTGTAAATCCTTACCCGATTAAAGATTTTAAAATATTTATTTCTCATAGGCGTATGACTTATTAAGGTTAAATAACATTTATTGCTTACACAATTAGTTTTTTTTAAGTCTAAATAAATGTTACTTGAACTTAAACTTTAGAGCACGATTGAAATAAGGTAGAAGCGGTACATGAGAGTAAGAAAGGAAATACTTCATGACCTCAAAACACAATGAAACGGAGCAAAAATGGAATAAATGGGGGAGTGGACAAAAATGAGGAAAACGAAAATCACAATTATGCATGGTCGCTCCTCTCGTGAAAATGACAAATCGGAAAAATCGAAATGTGGAATGGGCAAAAAGGAGAACGAAGAGAGGAAATGGAGAGGAGTGTGGATTAAGAGGGGAGGAGGAAGGCGAATGTCCCGATGTTAGATAGGAATGGAAACGGCGCTGAAAAATAATACCGAGTTTCCAGAGGTTGAAAAAAGGAAAGGGGCGGGGAAATTCGAATCGGCAAATGAGTAAACTTTGGAAAAGATGGAAACGTGCGATTCTTCATCGTTTCAAAAATCGGAATGCTCCCGCGTAGAGAGCGACGTTTCGATTATAAAAATGATAAAAAATTTCGGGACTATTTATTTTGGTGGAGAACAGCGACAAAAATAATGCTTCGTCGACAAAGTTAGGTGTATAAGGTGTACACGACTTATGCTAAGAGATTTTCTTACATTTAGATGCCAAAAACCAAGATCCAAATACTAATACTTTGTAGATCACTTCTAATACTAATCTATAGAAGAGATCTGAATTTTGGAATTAAATACATAATAGATCAATTTTTCATTTAATTCTGCATCAGAAACTGTTGTGAAACGCCATCACGATGAGGTATTACGAATCAAATAAGTGATAATTTTCTATGAATTTCTTGGTAACTTTCAGATGGAGAAAATAAATTCACGGTCCTAAACAAAAATTACTGCAGTTGCAATTATCTTTTCATTGTGCAGAATACATCAAAAGTGAAACACCTGAATCTTTAATTTGATAGGACTTAACAACATTAACTCTCTCTCAGTAAATCGTAATTCTAAATAGGTATATATTAACTTCTGGTATTACAAGTTTCCCAAAAATCCATTTCTAATCTCCAGCTAACTTATGTTCAAATACTTTTCAAAAATTAATCTTCACCGACTTCTTTTAGTATTCCTTCGGTAGTGTGTCATTTTAGATTGATTTTTACCGGAATACGAAAGATAAAAAAAATTAATAATTTAAGATTTTGGTTTCAAAAACATATCTGAGAGATAAACGACCAAGCTATCATGCAAATATATCATACTCGCAAGTAAAAGTGGTTTATACATAAAGGTGTATACGGCTGTGTTCTTACGTTCTCTGTACTCAGTTAAAGTCACAAACATTGGGTTCAATTCTGGCTGAATTCTCCATACATCATAATATCAAGAATAGCATGAGGATAGAATAATAGCAGTAATGAGGAAAGGGAATATTTACATTCGAATAAAAAAGACGAAAGAAAATGTTTTATGGCTTGAAACCAACAGGATACTTACTTTTATACATTAGCTCGCATCTTATCGAGTCAAGTGGAAGCGTGATCTCGGATTCGAAGCAGAATATCTCTTGAGAATCCATAAACGGCGTAAAAAAGTGGAAATTCATTACATGCGTGGGCTTCGGAAAGGATTGTTGTTGAGAAAACGAACCGCGAACCTGATTAACATAAGAAAGAAGATTAAGATTTCCATGTAAATCTTTCTTGGAAAGATGCAGCGCCTTGCGGAGCTATATTTCACTCCATTTAAGTTAAGCCGGAATCGAAAAGACTTTTGAAATTCCCTGCTCGACGAAGCGATGCATCCTTAACCAACTTGAGAGAACAACTCATTTGAATATTAATTACTTGATACTTGGAAAGATGATTTCGTCGATACCGAAGACATATTTTGAGGGAATGGAAATATTTATTTCATACATTTTCCATTAATGAATCCATGCAACAAAATATTGAAGTCGGATAAAGGACTACAACGGATAAATTAATTTTCCGCAAATATTTTTACATAACGCGCTATATATTATTTTTATCGCACGAGTACATACGCGATTCTAAATAAAAGATTCCAGGTTGATAAAGTGTCAATTTTGAAGGATACACCTCAGTACTAAAGAAATAAATATTGCTATGATTAACAGCAGTATATCTTTGTAGTTATAAGATTACGAGAAGTTATTACGTATCTTCCAACGCTTTCAATTAAATTGGCAACGGAGTAGAATAATGCCTGAGACTTAAACTTTAAGCATTCTACAGCATATGAAATAACGTGCTTGTACACATAGGATTTTCTTAATTTCGGATATGTATGAATGTAAGGTTAGGATATTTGAACCAAATCAACTCAAAAAGGCAGCGAAATTTGTCCAATATATTACGAGACTTTTCACAAGCTATGGAATAATTCCATGGAATAAATCTCATCCGCATAAATACTCTCTGATAACGTATCTTGGCAACTTGGCCGCGGTGGCGGAGTGGTTTACGTGCAACTGCTACTTAACTGCTCAACCCGAAACTCCTGGGTTCGAGTCCCGTCTTTTCGGAATTTTTTCAGATGAATGGGAAAATAGGAGATAATGGGATATATTTGGGATAATAGAGAATAATTACGTATGGTTGTCCAAATGCTACCAAATCTATCATCATCACCGCATAAGCGGTGGTGAAGGTAGATTTGGTTTTTGATTTTTATTGCAATTAAAAGCGCCCGGCCTCGGTGGCGTAGTGGTTAGCGTAAGGTTGATGATCCTTGACTAAATTATACCCAATGAATAAGTACGAAATTATAGGAATGCATTCGCCATGTATTCAGTAATAAACAATAATAGGGCTATGGTTAGCATTTCGTTGTGTGCCGCAAAAAATCTTAAGTCAGAAGAATTCTAAAAATAAAACTCGAGCGAAGGCAACTCTCTCGCCGTTCCCAACCTACATCTGCAGCGGCAGACTCGCGTATCACAAATTAGACAACTTTGTTTCGACGCTCGGTATTCTTCTGACAGGAAACAGGCCGGTAAAAAATGCAAAAACTTGTTCTTTAACGTCACAGTAACACTGAAGATTGCGTTCGATGGGTGAAAGGGAAGCAAATAATATGGGTCGGAAAATTGTGGGCGTAAACATTCTGGGAGGAGCAGATCCAGTACAGGAGGGGAAGAGGAAGTTGGGAGAGAATATAGGAGAGGCAAGGCAGAAAGACAATGACAAAAAAAATGATTCTTTCCCAGTACGTGGTCTACCAGCATGATTATAATTTTACTACAACCCGGAAATTATATGATAACATATAATGATATAGGGTTAGTTCGCCTAAGTGAATACAATGTAAAAAACTTACCAAAATTAAAAAATTACGAACAAAACATATCATAAGTTCACCGCTTTATGGTTGCTGGAGGTTAATTACAAATTTGAGAGAATTTTTCAAAGTGATTTGAAAATCCATTAAAATCTGAGAAAGCCAAACAATGAAAAATACGGTTAAGAGGTTTAATTTCGATTATTTTCAGTGGCAGAGATTTTAACTGGCACTAATCATGCAAAATAAAAAATTCTGCTGAAAAAAGTCGCATCAAAATAAATTATGCGACAAAATGCCACAAAATTTGTCTTTCATTTGGGGTTCCTTACCCCTGACTATTTACGAAATGTACAGGAAGAATTCATTTCCCTCTCGAAACCCCAATTTAAGCTGTTCATTGTTACTTAAGTGATTATATTCACCTAATATCCAACGATTACTTATATGTATCTCAAGGAGCAGCAGAAGCAATAAATATCGCTATGATTGATTGTGAGACTTGAACTACTCCTTGGGTTCTTTGGCTTTTAAGCCGCACGACTCAACGTGCAAAGATTCCACCATATTGTTCAAAAGAATAATAAATGAATTGATCTTCTTCATTAAGAAATTGACATATCAATCATTTATAGTTACAGTCAATATTATTCATAAAAGCTCTTCCGCAGAGACATACGGCATTAAGAAAAATCTGCCCAAAAATGTTTGTTGGGTAGAGCGGTTTAAGCGCGGGATAGATTTCCGCCGCTAGGAAAACCCCCTTAGCTTATGGTGTCACTTCAGGTAGGCAAAAGAGGATAGTTACTAGGAGATTTTCAGGTTTTGAATTTCTTAAAACTATAGCTTATAAAGTAATGATTAATTAAAGTAAAATAAGTAAAAAGTAATTTGGACTCCTGAAGAAACGTAAAAAAAATTTTTCGCTATTATCATTGTGATTGATAATTAAAATAACCAAATATAAATTTCCTTATTCCCAAGTGTCTCCCATTCTACTTCCCTTAATCTATAGAAGAAGTAGAAGACAAAACACCACTTAATAGGCAATATTATGATGAAAATCAATTATGATTATCAATACATCTACATCTACATTAGTACCCTGCAAGCTGCCTTTCGGCGTGTGGCAGGGGGTGCAAGCACCATGAATTTACTGAATTTACTTCGCTAATCTATTACTTTCGCGTATCGTTCGCGGAAAAAATGAATTCTTGTATCGATTCGTTTTAGCATCTATTTCTCTGATCTTTCTCGCAGTGTCTGAACGGCCTATGTAACATGGGGGGCGCATTATGTCAGCTACATCATCTACGAACGTGCTTTCTCTAAATTTATCAAGGAGATTTAGTCTTTGTCTAAGCCTTCTATTTTCTAAAGATTCCCATCCTGCGTCCTGAAGCATTTGCGTTACACTCACTGTCTTGTCGTAACAATTCTTTACAAAACGTATCGCCTTCCGTTGCACTTTTTCTAATTCCCGAATACAACACTTCTCTGCAGGGTCCCATACACTACACGCATATTCCAAGTGAGGCCTGACCAACGCAACGTAACATCTCTCACGGACTTTTTCATCGCTTCTACCGACAATTCTCTTCACAAATCCAAGTTTTCTAAGCGCTCGACCACATATTTTATGGATGTGGGTACCCCAGCTTAAGTTATTAGTGAGGGTTACTCCAAGGTATTTCACCGTTTCTACTGTTGATAAAGTTTTACCTTGGAGCCTGTACGTATAATCGTTGGCATTATTTTTCCTTGGGAAGAAGTTCATTACTGAACATTTATCTATGTTGAGTTCTAATTGCCAATCATCGCACCATTTCATAATTTTATCTAAGTCGCACGATAGGGTTAATCTATCCTCTGAGTTTCCTATTTCCCTGTAAATGACCGTGTCGTCCGCAAATATCCTAACTTTACTATTAATGTTACTGCTAAGGTCGTTGATGTATACTAAAAATAGTAACGGTCCTATTACACTTCCTTGTGGTACGCCCGAGGTCACTTTAACCGAATTGGAACTTACACCATCTAACACGACTCGTTGTTCTCTATCGGTGAGAAAGTCCTTTATCCAATTTATTACCTGTGAATTGATTCCTGCAACTTGTAATTTGTACAATAATTTCTCATGTGGAACCTTGTCAAATGCTTTCCGAAAATCTAAAAATATCGCGTCGACTTGTTTTTTATTTTCGGCCGATTTCAAAATGTCGTGAACTAACAACGCTAGCTGAGACTCGCAGGATCGTGTCTTACGAAAACCGTGTTGGTTACTCACTATGAATTTGGACGTGTCGAGAAAACCCATTAAGGAACTAACTATTATATGTTCCATTATTTTTCCGCTCAGTGACGTTAAAGATATAGGCCTATAATTCTCTGGATCCTCCTTTGAGCCGCTTTTAAATATTGGAGTAACATTCGCAATTTTCCAATCTCTCGGAACTTTTCCTTCGTTCATAGATTTTTCGAAAATTATTTTCAGAAAGGGGGCTACGCTTTCCGCAACTTCCTTGAATACACGAGCTGGTATTTCTTCAGGACCAGGAGCTTTATTAGGTTTAATTTGCCGCAAGAGTTTAATAATGCCGTCTTCACTGAAGGTGATATTCGACATGGCTTCGGACCGATCGATTTCTGGTAGTGTACCCGTTGTGTTGTTGGGCGTAAATACGCTACGGAAAAAATCATTTAAGATGTTTGCTTTGCTCTTGGCATCGTTTATTATGTTACCGCTATTATCTTTTAATGAACCTACCGTTTGTTTTTTACCTTGGACCTCACGCACGTATGACCAAAAGGCTTTAGGATCTTCATCTAAGTATTCGCATAAGACCTTTCTTTTGAATTGTCGGAGGGCATCTCGCATGGTTCGCTTTGTTTCTGATTTCGCTTGTTTGTATTCGCTCTTTACTTGATCCGTGTTGGTATTATTTGAATTCCTCGTGTAGGCTTTTAATTTCGAGTGTAGACGTCTCTGTTTCTTAAGAGCTTTTCTTGTATCTTTATTGTACCATCTTGGATCATTGCTCTGTTTGGAATATTTGAAGGGCAAAAAAATAACCATGAGGTCGCGCATTTTCCGTAAAAACAAATTCCAAGCATCCTCTGTGTTTAGACTCATCGAACGCGCTTTATACACAGGAAAATTAGTTGTTAGCGAATCACGAAATCCTTTAAAGTCCGCTTTTGAATACAAATACATTTTGCGCTTAGGTTTTTGGTGCCTAACCAAGTTGATATCTAAATTTGTAACGACGGCTTTGTGATCTGATAGTCCATCGGCGACAGATGTATTTATTAATCGCTCGGGCGTATTAGTGAAAATAAGATCTAATATATTAATTTCTCTGGTAGGCTCTTTAACCATCTGGTGTAACGAATTTCTTTGTGTTATACTTAATAAACTTCTACATGAGTCGCTATCCCTAGCTCGTACTTTAACTACGTTATTAAGCCAGTCGATGTCAGGGAGATTGAAATCCCCTCCAATTAGAATTATGCTATTATTATTTTTACGCGAATAAAAGTTTATTTCTTCGTTAAGACTACGCAGAACCTCACGTGAAGAGTTGGGTGGCCGGTAAAAAGCACACACATTTGTATTCGGCTTATTTGGCTGACTAATCGTGCACCAGACGCTCTCGATGTTCCCGTTTAAAAACGTATGTGTGCTACTCTGCAGTGAACTTTTGACAGCTATGAATACTCCGCCACCTGTTTTATCCTGACGATCTTTACGATAGATCTTGAAGTCTTTAGGAAATACTTCGTAGTCGCTAATTTCATTTGTTAGCCAGCTCTCTGTACCTATTATTATATCAGAATTGTTGGTTCGGGAAAAATGTTCAAGTTCGGCTACTTTATTTCTGATGCTCCTACAATTTACGACAGCTATCGATAAGTTATTAACATAGGGTGAAGCCCTAGTGACGCGTTGTGGATCATTTACTTTTACTTTATTTACTGAACGATTAACAGTATTTCGTGTCATTTCCGTACTGACAACCGGCATTATTTCCGCATTTATTTGAATTCGAAGATCCACTGGTTTGCTTAAGTTGGGAGCATCCCCTTTATTCGAAATTCCCTTTATCCTAAAAAATACCTGCAATGCTCGTATATCCTATGAGCCACCCCTCTCGCCGCCATAGCATTGTAATGAACTCCATCGTACTAATAATTATTATTATATATCAATCATCTTATGATAAGAATCATTTAGTTCGCATTACAACCCAAATGGGAAATAATTGGTAACAATATTTAAGTACAGTCTCCTCCAAGCGAAAATTCGGGATGCGCCCCTGATATATAGGTTAGTTAGATAGGAAACCTAAAAGAGGTTTCCTGGGTAAAAACCCCGGAAACCATCAGATAAAACATGAAGCCATTTGACCGAATGTGAAACCATAAGTGACGTCAGTGACGAGTTGTGTAAGTTCTAATAGTCGAATATCGAAAATGTAAGTGCAAAGAAAAGAGAATATTATCGCTAAGTTAACTAAAGTGATATTTTTGCCATATTTTTATCTCTCGACGTAATGAGCGAGACTGAAAGACAAAGCTATTTAAATTACTTAATTTTTTTAAAGAAGCAAATAAAATACCGCACTGAACGACGGAAAAGGCTGCATGCGGCCCAAGGGCCTCACATTCTAAACCTCTAGTCTCGAACATGAAATAGGTACGTATATGAGATTCCACAAATTTAACCGAAAACCACTGAAGATCTTACCTAAGGCGGTACGGTTCACTAAAGTTTGCTAGAATAAAACAGTATAAGATAGATTTAGGTCGAATGTGAAATAATTAGACAATCCTTGACGTACTGTGTGAAAATAGTCAATCTTCGGAAAATGTTTCTAACATGCGTTGGATAGTAGAGGAGGCTTTAATATCGAGGAATTCGAACCAACGTAGTAAAAGAAACGAACTCGTGTCCTATCCCAATCTTCCCTCTAAACAACGCTATGGATTTTATGTACCTTAACTTCTTGGAATGTTTACCAGGGCAATTAACCTGAAACTGAATCATGGGTCTCTGGTATATTATAAAAATTTCTTTTCTTTCTTTCCTTGGTTTAAAATTTTCTTTGACACAGGTTGGGAATTCTTGGCAGAAAAAAATAGATTCTTATTTAGTTGCAGCATTCATTTTTAGAAAGTATATTTTATGGAAGACATTCTGGGTATTGTGCGGCTCTACCGCTAAAATCGAAGACAAGCCATTTCACAAACTCATTTATCCGCGTTAGATACATCAGTGCTTCCCAAACTTTTGGACACCAAAGATACACGTACTCATTCAAACTTTGAGCGAAAATAAACCACATGTATGTCAGTTTCACTTTGAAATCCAATTTCCAAAGAAGATAACAATTAGTGAGGAATTATATATTCTGGTACTTCTATAACGAAATCTTACGATACGACAGAATACCTTGCAAAGTAAAGCGCATATGTGACGCGAAGTTAGAAGAGTATAATTTAGATTTAGATTCATACCCCGCAAGCTGCCAGTGGTCTATGACAGGGGGTGTATCAACACCAAAGACCTAACATAATATATCCTGTTTGCTTCTCTAATGGTGTGCGGTAAGAACGACTGGAAGCAACTATCTCTTCTAGGGATAATTTCCTTGTAACGCTTAGTTATCACCTATCGAAGATCGCGCTCGTTGTTTACCGGAATGACAATATCTTCGACTTCTTCTAAAAATTCTGAATCGATGAATTTGTCTAGAAGCTTCCGTCGGTAATCTGATCTTCTCACCTGGAGCGAATTCCACCCGAAGGATTTTATCATAGCTACTGTCAAACCTGAAGTCTCCGCTGACAAAACGGGCTGATCTACGTTGGACCATCTCTAAATCTGAAATTACCTCTTCTTCGTAGAGATCCCGAACCGCGCAGCAGTATTCGAGACTACTAGTAGGCCTAGTAGGCCGAATGAGGGAAAATAAGCTATTTCTTTGACTCTTGGTGGACATACCCTCAGGGTTCTACTTGTCAACCTCTGCATTCTATTCGCTTTTCCTATAATGCCAGGAATATGTTCTTTGAACGATAAACTTCAGCTGAGTGTAGCTCCTAGGTATTTATTATGGCGCACGAACTGTAGTGGATATCCCCTATCTAGTCGTTAACTGATTAGTATAATACTCTCGTATACTACGTAGCGCATCAATGGCTTATTTGCGGCCCAATAGGGAAATATAGAAATGCAAGATAAAAACAAAGGAAACGAATTCTTCAACCACTTGTTTTATATCTACAGTCACTCGCCAATCGGCGGCTTGAGGGGTATGGATTCTGATGTAGATTTGCACGAGGCAAATCATTCCGTGGACGGAAAGAGGGAAAATCCATCCTCTTCAGGTATAATATTTGCATCCGAAAGGAAATAAAAGGAAATGAGGAAACGGGTAACATACAGGACGGGAGGAAAGGGAGATAATAGATCGGGAGAAATAGACGAGCGAGTAATATAGGGAGAAAGAGGGAATTTCCTCAGCGACGCGAGAGCTCCTCCTGTACCTTTGTCATCCACACCCTCCCTTCGTCCATGGTCAGTCAGCTAATGGTACCGCATATTCCCATTCCTACTCTTCACACACGTCCCACGTACAAGAGGCCGCTTAAGGTATCCGGTTTACTGATACTCAGCGCAGCTCTCTTAGAGATTTTCGCGTGTAGATGGAGGTTAAACCGCCGGCGAGTCCTCCTCCCCTCATCCCGAGTCGAAAATGATATAACGCTTGAAAATGCGATAATTTATCTCTCTCATTCCTCGTTATTTCAGGGCTGCTTCTCTCTCGCCTTCCAGTCGCGCTTTTTTCCTGCCACTAGCCCCTCGCTAATGCTTCTTCGTATGTACCTCTCCTTTTCCCTCTATCTCTAACTTTCCTTTCCTCACTTGGCCTATCTCTTTTTTCCCTTACGAAGAACGCGACGGAAAATTAGCGGAGTAGTTTGGAAGGACGTAAAGACCTCTAGCGGAGGAATGGAAATTTTCTAAATCAAAGTCAAGCGAAGCTGCTCTTTTCAGAGAAGTGCACCTAATTCTGTTTTTACTTTTGTTTTCACACGAATTCACTTCATCGCGAATTTTATTCTTTTCTCTTTAAAACTTTAAAATAATGACAAACAATTACTTGTCGAAATTTTCTGAATAAAAACCTTTTATCATGAACATTGAAACGTCGTTTCGATTTTAAACTCATAAAGGAAGCTTGTCTTGTTCTCGTTTTATGAGAATCTCAATTTCTTAGAAAACAGTATTCTTAAGCGTANTAGATTGATTTTTACCGGAATACGAAAGATAAAAAAAATTAATAATTTAAGATTTTGGTTTCAAAAACATATCTGAGAGATAAACGACCAAGCTATCATGCAAATATATCATACTCGCAAGTAAAAGTGGTTTATACATAAAGGTGTATACGGCTGTGTTCTTACGTTCTCTGTACTCAGTTAAAGTCACAAACATTGGGTTCAATTCTGGCTGAATTCTCCATACATCATAATATCAAGAATAGCATGAGGATAGAATAATAGCAGTAATGAGGAAAGGGAATATTTACATTCGAATAAAAAAGACGAAAGAAAATGTTTTATGGCTTGAAACCAACAGGATACTTACTTTTATACATTAGCTCGCATCTTATCGAGTCAAGTGGAAGCGTGATCTCGGATTCGAAGCAGAATATCTCTTGAGAATCCATAAACGGCGTAAAAAAGTGGAAATTCATTACATGCGTGGGCTTCGGAAAGGATTGTTGTTGAGAAAACGAACCGCGAACCTGATTAACATAAGAAAGAAGATTAAGATTTCCATGTAAATCTTTCTTGGAAAGATGCAGCGCCTTGCGGAGCTATATTTCACTCCATTTAAGTTAAGCCGGAATCGAAAAGACTTTTGAAATTCCCTGCTCGACGAAGCGATGCATCCTTAACCAACTTGAGAGAACAACTCATTTGAATATTAATTACTTGATACTTGGAAAGATGATTTCGTCGATACCGAAGACATATTTTGAGGGAATGGAAATATTTATTTCATACATTTTCCATTAATGAATCCATGCAACAAAATATTGAAGTCGGATAAAGGACTACAACGGATAAATTAATTTTCCGCAAATATTTTTACATAACGCGCTATATATTATTTTTATCGCACGAGTACATACGCGATTCTAAATAAAAGATTCCAGGTTGATAAAGTGTCAATTTTGAAGGATACACCTCAGTACTAAAGAAATAAATATTGCTATGATTAACAGCAGTATATCTTTGTAGTTATAAGATTACGAGAAGTTATTACGTATCTTCCAACGCTTTCAATTAAATTGGCAACGGAGTAGAATAATGCCTGAGACTTAAACTTTAAGCATTCTACAGCATATGAAATAACGTGCTTGTACACATAGGATTTTCTTAATTTCGGATATGTATGAATGTAAGGTTAGGATATTTGAACCAAATCAACTCAAAAAGGCAGCGAAATTTGTCCAATATATTACGAGACTTTTCACAAGCTATGGAATAATTCCATGGAATAAATCTCATCCGCATAAATACTCTCTGATAACGTATCTTGGCAACTTGGCCGCGGTGGCGGAGTGGTTTACGTGCAACTGCTACTTAACTGCTCAACCCGAAACTCCTGGGTTCGAGTCCCGTCTTTTCGGAATTTTTTCAGATGAATGGGAAAATAGGAGATAATGGGATATATTTGGGATAATAGAGAATAATTACGTATGGTTGTCCAAATGCTACCAAATCTATCATCATCACCGCATAAGCGGTGGTGAAGGTAGATTTGGTTTTTGATTTTTATTGCAATTAAAAGCGCCCGGCCTCGGTGGCGTAGTGGTTAGCGTAAGGTTGATGATCCTTGACTAAATTATACCCAATGAATAAGTACGAAATTATAGGAATGCATTCGCCATGTATTCAGTAATAAACAATAATAGGGCTATGGTTAGCATTTCGTTGTGTGCCGCAAAAAATCTTAAGTCAGAAGAATTCTAAAAATAAAACTCGAGCGAAGGCAACTCTCTCGCCGTTCCCAACCTACATCTGCAGCGGCAGACTCGCGTATCACAAATTAGACAACTTTGTTTCGACGCTCGGTATTCTTCTGACAGGAAACAGGCCGGTAAAAAATGCAAAAACTTGTTCTTTAACGTCACAGTAACACTGAAGATTGCGTTCGATGGGTGAAAGGGAAGCAAATAATATGGGTCGGAAAATTGTGGGCGTAAACATTCTGGGAGGAGCAGATCCAGTACAGGAGGGGAAGAGGAAGTTGGGAGAGAATATAGGAGAGGCAAGGCAGAAAGACAATGACAAAAAAAATGATTCTTTCCCAGTACGTGGTCTACCAGCATGATTATAATTTTACTACAACCCGGAAATTATATGATAACATATAATGATATAGGGTTAGTTCGCCTAAGTGAATACAATGTAAAAAACTTACCAAAATTAAAAAATTACGAACAAAACATATCATAAGTTCACCGCTTTATGGTTGCTGGAGGTTAATTACAAATTTGAGAGAATTTTTCAAAGTGATTTGAAAATCCATTAAAATCTGAGAAAGCCAAACAATGAAAAATACGGTTAAGAGGTTTAATTTCGATTATTTTCAGTGGCAGAGATTTTAACTGGCACTAATCATGCAAAATAAAAAATTCTGCTGAAAAAAGTCGCATCAAAATAAATTATGCGACAAAATGCCACAAAATTTGTCTTTCATTTGGGGTTCCTTACCCCTGACTATTTACGAAATGTACAGGAAGAATTCATTTCCCTCTCGAAACCCCAATTTAAGCTGTTCATTGTTACTTAAGTGATTATATTCACCTAATATCCAACGATTACTTATATGTATCTCAAGGAGCAGCAGAAGCAATAAATATCGCTATGATTGATTGTGAGACTTGAACTACTCCTTGGGTTCTTTGGCTTTTAAGCCGCACGACTCAACGTGCAAAGATTCCACCATATTGTTCAAAAGAATAATAAATGAATTGATCTTCTTCATTAAGAAATTGACATATCAATCATTTATAGTTACAGTCAATATTATTCATAAAAGCTCTTCCGCAGAGACATACGGCATTAAGAAAAATCTGCCCAAAAATGTTTGTTGGGTAGAGCGGTTTAAGCGCGGGATAGATTTCCGCCGCTAGGAAAACCCCCTTAGCTTATGGTGTCACTTCAGGTAGGCAAAAGAGGATAGTTACTAGGAGATTTTCAGGTTTTGAATTTCTTAAAACTATAGCTTATAAAGTAATGATTAATTAAAGTAAAATAAGTAAAAAGTAATTTGGACTCCTGAAGAAACGTAAAAAAAATTTTTCGCTATTATCATTGTGATTGATAATTAAAATAACCAAATATAAATTTCCTTATTCCCAAGTGTCTCCCATTCTACTTCCCTTAATCTATAGAAGAAGTAGAAGACAAAACACCACTTAATAGGCAATATTATGATGAAAATCAATTATGATTATCAATACATCTACATCTACATTAGTACCCTGCAAGCTGCCTTTCGGCGTGTGGCAGGGGGTGCAAGCACCATGAATTTACTGAATTTACTTCGCTAATCTATTACTTTCGCGTATCGTTCGCGGAAAAAATGAATTCTTGTATCGATTCGTTTTAGCATCTATTTCTCTGAT
>KZ308165.1:952646-993931 GCA_000376725.2 Ladona fulva
ATCTGTGAACGTGCTTTCTCTAAATCTATTAAGTAGATTTATCCTTCGTTTAAGCCTTCTATCTTCCATCCCGCGTCCTGAAGCATTTGCGTAACACTCACTGACTTGTCGTAACAATTCTTTACAAAACGTATTGCCTTTCGCTGTACTTTTTCTAATTTCCGAAAACAACATTTTTCTGTTTCTGTCTATCACCATCATGTATAAGTTTAAATTTTCATCCGATGTCTCCAACTTTCCAAAAGAAGCAATTTAAAAAATTTGATGTACTTCCCCATTAGATATGTTATCACCCCATTATATATGTTAAGATGTACTTAGATGTAAATAACTTTTTATAAATGTTGTATGTGGTTGTGGGTGCATACTTATTAGAAATATTGTAGTGTAGTATTAGTGCGAGTAAATATTGTTTTTTTCTTTATTCATTATACTTGTATAATATATAGTAGTCTCAACATCGGTCTGTGTAATGCCAATTAAGATAATTGAGGTTGATTAAATAATGTTGTAGATATTGTGAATTTAGCTCTGTATAACGTAATTATGTACTGCTTGGCTAGTGTTGTATTTTTGATTGGTTTTGTGATTTTGATCCCTTTTTCTTGCTTTGTGTTCTGATACGTAAGTTCATGTTGTTTTAATCATTGTATGACGTCGGGCACTGCCACCTGGTTAATGCCTATCTGCAGTGTGAATTTAATAATAGTAATAAAATATTATAAACAATTGCATATCTTAGAAATAATGCCGCTTAATTTAAACATTCTCGCAACATGTCTGTATTAAATGGCACATTGACTGAGGAACTTCGCATTTGAATTATTTTAATTCCATTTGATAAAACACTAGATCAGAAAGAAAATACGAACTTTCATTTCAGAAATCAATTCGAATCGAAGTCATAGAATGAAATAACATTCCAAAAGAAAGTGAAACATATACGAAACTATACAAACCCGATTGGGACATTTTGTTATTAACGTTGTTGACATAAGGCTTACGTCTCAAATGCAAATGAAGAGAAAATTTCATGTGGATATCCTCAGGTTGGAAATTGGAGCCCAGCCCCTGAGGTTGTAACCTTACCGAAGTATCTGCGCAATTCAAATTATGCTGATAATAACTTTTCGAGATCATCGAGCTCATTAGAAAATTAAAATATGCATATGCAATATTATATCGAACTTCTCTAGCCACTTGAAATACATATTCAACGTTAGTAAATTGCAGTATGCTGGAAAGTTTCATAAAGAGAGGTTCATAAAACGCAACCGAACCGCTAATTTTTTATTACTTGGTTTAAATGCAATTCTATTTCTATATGAATGTCTTCGTGGACGAAGGATATTTAGTAGAAGAATATGCAGTTCAATTATTTAAAATTTTAAACAAAGAAAGAAAAATCAAAATTATTTCTGAAACCTACTCATAAACCGTTTTATGGTTTGCGATCATCTTAATAAACAGATGTTTATTTTAATATGATAAACGTTGGTCGCTCCTATTCTCCATATTTACCAAGCAATCAAACTTTTTATACAACTTGAAACATTCGCGCCGTCAATTTCAGCGGAATTTTCTTCCAAGGGAGAAGAAAAAAACGTAAAAAAATCATTCCTTCCGCTCGATACCTCTGTTAGAAAAATGACAGGGTGGCACAATGACAAGTGGAGTGGAGACGTTATTTTTCATTTAAAACTCTCGGATACTTCTCCCCCGCGAAGTTCCCAATGTTACCGCTTCCTCCCCCTGTCTCTCTCGCTGCCGATGTGTAGGATCCAATCACTTGGCTTCCCCATTCCAGACTCCCAAGACTTCCTCCTCAGTAAAGCGTCCCCCGCTCCTATAACGACATCCCAAACCACTTTTTCCTTACTTCCGTACCGATTAAGTTTCAAACTATTCAAACTATAATTCTTTACCTAGATATACATAAAAAAATGTCTTTTACATTTTTTCATCGATTGTGTAAAGTGAGTTCTCCGCTAAAAACAGAGCATTTTTAGATTCATCTTCCTACGTGCACCCCGCCTACAGAATTGATTTCGATAAAAAATTTGAGGTAAGAATTTCCTGCAATCTGTTCCATAATTTAACTTTTTTGAAATCTCTCCTACTGAGAAAAAAACTTTTCATGCCTACTGAAAAACATTTTACCAGTTCGGAGTATTGGAATTTAGATTTTTAAAGAACCAATATTTCAGTTAGCATCCTAAATAAATATTTTTCAAATTCCATCTCAGTTCCTAAATTTAGTTTTCTATAACAAAAATGTAATCACAATGATAGCAACTCAACTTGTGTCTGTTAAACGGAGTATTATTATTATTTTCACAATTAATAAATATTGTACAATTTCGAGTATCGTTTCCACCTTAAATGCCTCAAAACTCACCACGCCCCTTATGGAGGAGATATAAAACTCCGATGGATGATACGTTGAGTGCACCCTCTTTGTGTCCCGGATTCTTCGAGACAGTAAACCGGATGGAAGTGGGGGANACATCAAAAAAGTATGACAGCACAATTCTGGAAATTCAGTTCTAAAGACATCATTAGTTCTGAAAAAAGAACAGGAAATATTGGAAAAATCTTCAGCCTTGAGACCTTTCTGCTACGAAATCTAGATTTTATTTATGTACTGGAGATTGAATGCGCGCAAAATTCAATTACATCAACATTGTTTTATCGATTTTCTTTGAGAATATTTTTTTCAATGAATTCGTGAAGAAAGTATTTCAAGCAAGAACCTCTATCCAATGACCTTATTCTTCGGTGAAACGAAACAAATTTATGCCAACAGCGTCGCACTGTGAAAAATAAACAGAAATTCTGGATTCTATTGTTCGTTTTAATTGCCCCAACAGTATTTGAATCAAAACAACTTGAACTGAACTCGATACATAAAAATAGGAGTTTTCAATATATACTATAGCAGAAAATTTATGGGGAAATAATTCATGGCATTTCATAGCAATAACAATTTTTAGCAAAGGAAGGAAACATCTATCTCGGTGTCAAGTTTTTACTTGTCAGCATTGGAACAGTTTCTGTTAATTACTGTTCTGGAACAATTTCTGGTAAAACTAAAAATGTAACTAAAATCAAACACCTTCGTCATCCGAAAAATTCGTTAGCAGAGTCACTAATCAACCGAGGTACGACTGGATTATGCGGTTTGCTTTGAGCACACCGGTGCTCTGCATCAGGACACAATTAAAAAATAAACATTTAAATGTATGCTACCGTTTGCTTAAATGGATGCTGGTCAGCGTCACTAATCCTCTAAGACTATCCATCTTCGACGCACGATTTTCACCCATTGTCTTCCTCGACGTATTTAGAAAATGACAGCTCCTCCATTCTTGCAGCCAATTTCCGTGAAGCTTGACCTCAAAGCACTCTCACAGAATACCCTCGAGCGGCCATACCTTTACTTCCTACCTCAATCGGAGAGGTTCAGCTATGACAGGTGACCAATGACATCCCACCACCGATAGCGAACATGCCCTCCGACCTTGAGAAAAATTGTTTTTCCATACACTTCCAGCTAAACAATTTATCCTTGATTGCCACTCTCCGATCGCGCTTCCGTTTGCATGATTTACTGGCTCCTACCGGTTCATTTTTTAATCCCCATGGCATCCCCATTGTTCCGAGTTATTAATGACGCCTTTATTCTTTTTATGTCCATGACGTCTTTGAATGTATCTTCCCATCCCCGTGTATGTTTTCCAATCGTAACGGTTCCTCATCCCTTCCATCTTAAGGAGAATAAGAAGTCAGCACGAGACCTTTACGATGTGCCAGAGTCATTTTTACATCCTTTCCCTGTTCTTTTGTAAAGTGAGCTTCATGGAAGTTTGACTGACATGCGCTACCAGTATTGTATGCGCGTACTGAGCACTTTTTTTCAAAGTTGAGAGAATACGGGATTATGCAGCCCTCGTGAATTCAATACAATATGTTCTCCGCCTTTTTAATCGGCGATAATTTTTCCATTTACTACCGCGGCACGTTCCCTCCGCCTCCGTTTCTTATCTCTCTCTCTCTCTCTCTCTGTATCCAGCGTCGCTTTACCCTTCTCCGCATCATCGTGCGTCGTACCCTTTGAATTTACTGGAGCCTCCTTTCACTTTGTCCCGTTCTATCAGCCTACGGAGCCCCGTGAATTATTCCGGAACAGTCCGACAACATGTCGCTCGAATTGTAAATTCGAATCTCAAGCACATTGTCCCTACACGCGACATGTTTATTATTCGAATCGTTAACCTCCGTCGTTTTTTCGATCATAATCTTTATGGTTCATAACGGTCGAGAAGATCCAAAACGTAAAAATATGAAAGATTTTACGTATCTTCAGAGCCTCAAAAGCCTCCTGACTTGTAATCTACTTTCCATTGATTTTATAATGCTGTATTTTATATGAATACATTTATAAATAAGCATCAACTACTGAACCGAAACGAACTTCCCTCGCGAATATAACTACCGCGAATATTTTGAGCAGCGATGTAACAGAACCAAATAAAACCACAGCTCTTCTGTATGTGGTTTTATTTAATTCTGAGACATGGCTTTCCACCATGTCCGCCTAATGCATATCGATTATATTGGACAGCAATGTAACATCGTTAACAAAGATTCAAAATCGTTAAGAATTCCTTAAACTGTTACAGCTATGAATAAATGCTCGTGGTGATAGATGCCAATTCCTTGATTTTGTTACCAGATCTAGCGACATTTTCCTCATTTAACGTTGCGCCCTCTATTAGGCATATTCTGCTACATAGATTATCTTCTACATTCTCGTAACATAATATGTTTGACTTATTTCTAGATCAAAATAGCATAAGGTTCAATTGATTAAAGACTTATATATATCATATCATAGATTTAATTTGTGTAACATCTGAACTGATACTTTATTTATGGAAGCTAATAAGCTATTTAGTTTTTAACTACATTTTATTGATATTATTTCTAAATTAATTGAAATTTCAGCCATTTTTCAGTGTATACTTATCAACATACTGATAAAAAAAGTAAATTGGCACTTCTCATCGTAGGGTTGCAAATCGTGATTTCGCAGTGAGACTTTTCTTGTCTAGAAGCTTGGTAAGGTAATGAAAAGTTCAATCTGTTTTTTTATTTAATATACAATTACGTAGCGGCCACAGTATACCCACTTGGGTAGCCAAAGTCTCTGGTTCAATTTCCGTTGCGGCCGTGCAGTTGACCCAACATCATATGAAAATGTAATGACGCTAAGCCTTGGTCATTCATGGACTATTGCGCCATGGATGGACATAGTAAATAAGTATCCACTACGTAGTAAATATATATGCACGTGTTATACACGTGTTTCCGATACATTTCGCTGATTATCTTTCCAGTAAGACAATAGCAGCGAATAAATATGATTTTCAATAGAAATGGGTCGAATGTTGCACTAATTTGAAACTTGTAATGATTCGTTTAAAGTATGCTCATAATAAGTATGAACCAAATATCATATTTGTTGGCTGTGCAATAAAAGATCCTGCATAACTAAAGCTTCAAGAGTATTATGAAAGAAAAGTTAAACCAATTAATTAATATATCCTTTAAGAGGATCTTATGAATCGTAGTGAATAAATTTTTTAAATCACACAAGAGCGTGATTCCGTTTCATGCTTCCAGTTAAAGTTATTCGACATTCCGACCTTAATAAACCATCGTACCTCAGCATGTTTAATGAAACTACAAACGATAAAAGGAATTTAACAGAATAGAAGAACCAAGAGATAGATTGAAGAACTTATTTGCGGAATTCCGCATTCGATCATAAAAGCTCGAATCCGCTCATTTTTTTAAAACAAGAAATAACTTATGAGCGCCTATCGTCCCGAAGTAAAATGAGTTCCCACGAGTTGTAATTCTGGAACATTTCTCGTCGAGGAAGAAAAAAAGATCTCACCCGCAAGATTTCTCTTCCCAGTTCGTGGAACTCATTTTTTGGTCCGTCGCGAAGGAATTTATCTGGATTAGGGATCGCGGTAGCGTGGTCCTCCGGCGCGATTTCGCAAGTGTCAGGGGCCTCATTGAAGAGGAGGAAATGAAAAGAGAGGGTAAATCAGGAGTGGGAGCGCTCGTAATTTCACGCATTCGTCCTATTCACGACCCCTCCGATGAAAAACTTTCCGTCGCGTTTTACAAGAAAAAATAAATCGCGTAAAAGCGTACGGTTGATAAATACGGGAAGTTGTTCGCGTTTGATGGGCGGGAAACTCTCCCCGCAGCAAGTGGATTCGGGAGATGTCTCGCAAAATGTGTCGAATCCCTGGAGGATACCAATTGGGGGGCATTTTCGCCTCTCATTTCGTCACCGCTGCTTCTCCGCAGACTTGATTGGCCTCTCGTGTGACAAATGCCTTATGCGTGCTTTTTCCTCAGGCGACGAAGGGGAAAAACGCGACCCTCCGTAAAGGCCCTCTTCTGCGTTCCCTTTTTCATTTCCCTCTCTCATTCTCCATCGCTTCACAAAGTAATTCATCTGCCTTCCCATTTCTTTGGCTATTGCTTGTTATCCTTTTTGACTGATCAAGCATTCAGCTTCTAAAAAGACAGATCTATGTAATTACAAGGAGGGAAAAGTTTTGAAATGGATAACAACAGTCATTCTGAAAATGAAATTCCGCCGTAATTTACGTAAAATCCTACGGCATTGGTGCTTTAACGGTGTGCTCGACGGGCCAGAAGGCTCATTTTTTGAGATACGAAGTAGCAGTTCCATTTTCAAAATTTTTGCGTCTATGCAATTCTCTTGGATCTCCCAAAATAAACGTGCAGCAAAATCTCATAAACAATTTCCATCTTTGATTTAGCTACTGTTAGTAGCTAGTAGCAATTTCCGTCTTTGATTTAAGCCACTGTTCTCTTAAAGAGAGTCAGAATACTTAACACTAACACGCTCAAGAACTATCCTAAAACTGTAATCAACATAGTTGCAGTAACATTTCAAACTTTTTTTAAATATGTCATTCAGTTTCTCATCAGCCATTCTAATGTTTAAGGAAGTTGTGTACATAATTTGGTATTTCAACAGATTCATTCTGTAAATGGTTCATACGCTAATACCAAATTAATTTTCTAAATTATCTTTAAATTGATTATGCAGGCAGAGACGGATTTAAATTGTCAGAGACTCAAGGCTCAAAGTTCGAAAACCCATCAAACATTTAAACTAAACAAATGAAGTATGAGAAATCGGTAAGCTTGTCATCGAATACTTAGAAGTAGATACCATAGAAAAATTAATTCCTAAACTCTGGTAGGAAAAACAAAATATTATAATACAAATGGTCATTCTATGAAATACAATAAGAAATGGATAGCTCTTACACTTCGTAAAGAAAACTGAGTTATGTAAAGCTCTATAAACATTTCACCTGGAATTGCATCACATATGGAAGGCTTTCTCTTAAATTATATCGGAAATAGTACGTTATTAGGTGCTTCTTATTTAAACGGTCACTGAGGAGGAGGAACGAAGACCTGATCTTAAGACGAGTCCTTTAGCAATCGCCATGTGCGTCTAATTATAAATAAGCCCCCAAAAGCTGCTAAATATACTTACATAGAAACGAAGTATACTATCCAATATTTTTCACACCTCGGCCGATTTGGCTTCAAACCATTTCCCACAGTCATCGATAAAAATTACTTTTATACCCTGATTAGTAGCATAATACATAGAAAAAATAGAAACTTCTATGTTGTAAACATCCTTCAAATCACTATATGACCATTTTGTTTCTCTTTCTTAATGTAATGAGGCCAGTAAACCAGTGTAAGGCCAGTGTAGAAAAAAGGATAATCGACAAAATTGTAAAATACCATTGCATCAAGCACCCCCCTTAAATTAGTCCAGCGTTCCCACAATGGCTGCATAGCTCACTTTGGGAGTTTCATCAATCTGAGACTACTTAGAAGAATAAAAGGGTGAAAAATTGAGGAATGGAGCAGATCTTTCTTCTTTTTTTTCCTTATTATATCCATTACACGGATGATTTCTTATGGTTACCGTTGATGATGATAAATTTGCTTTTGGCATTAATATACAGCTGGAATATATTTACATTCATACGGTTGGATATATTTTCTACAGCCCACCAAATTGGGCACCCGACGAGAATGAACCCGGGACCACTCTCATCCGAGTCTGAAAGTGCCTATCATGCTAAGCGGTTGCCCGAGAAACATAGTAGATCGTGTATTAATATCCCCTTCTTTCCAAACACCTCCAAAATAAGAGCCGATGAAAAACATCTCGGGAGGACGATCAGAACAAAAGAATCTCTCTTTCTTACGAGATGGTTCGCTAATGGAGGAGATATAAAACTCCGATGGATGATACGTTGAGTGCACCCTCTTTGTGTCCCGGATTCTTCGAGACAGTAAACCGGATGGAAGTGGGGGAGGATGAGAAAGAAAGGGTTGGAAAACTAAGGATGGGGATGAAGGAAGTTGGCGCTCTTCTCCCACTCGACGTTTCACAACAGTTAAGAGCGGCTTTTGTTGCTGGCCCCAGGTGTTCGTCAAGACTGAATGCATCAACTGTTGAGGGGGAGATATGGGTGAGAATGGAGAGCCTGTTCCTAAATGGGACAACAGGGTGGGAAAATATAAAAAGGAAAGAATCGGAGGAGTAAAGGGATTATGGGAGTATGGGGCACCTAAGACGGAAAAAGCGATGAGAAAGAAGAGGATAAACAAATATTCCGGGTAAGCTCTGCATTAGTAATGCAGCTGCGTCATTTAAATGAATGCCACGCCTCTGACAATGTCTCTACGGTTGAAAAAATCGACATTCACATTACGACTTACGTGTCGACAGAGAATATAAGTAGAGAATTTACCTAACAATTTATTCGCGTTAAAGATGGATCTTATCGACCATTTTACTCAATGACTTACTTGCATATGAATTCAAACTTCTCGGAAGAGGATAGGCTTTTTAGCTTCAGCCAGAATTAATGTGATTTAAAGTAATAATTATGTCAGTATCTACTAGGCGTAGAGGAAAAAATGTTAATGATGTCATTCAAACGTATTTATATTTAATTGTAAAATATCCTGTAAAATCAATCGCATGTGTTATAAGAAAGGAAGTTTAAGAAAATCCTTTAAAAAATAGGCTGTTAAGATGTAAACATATGTAAATAACCTTTTATAAATGTTGTATGTGGTTGTGGGTGCATACTTATTTGAAATATAGTAGTGTAGTATTAGTGCGAGTAAATATTGTTTTTTTTTCTTTATTCATTATACTTGTATAATATATNATTGTTACTCGCACTAATACTACACTACAATAAGTGCGAGTAAATATTGTTATTGTTACCTGAGTTTAATAGTCTCAACATCGGTCTGTGTAATGCCAATTAAGATAATTGAGGTTGATTAAATAATGTTGTTGATATTGTGATTTTAGCTCTGTATAACGTAATTATGTACTGCTTGGCTAGTGTTGTATTTTTGATTGGTTTTGTGATTTTGATCCCTTTTTCTTGCTTTGTGTTCTGATATGTAAGTTCATGTTGTTTTAATCATTGTATGACGTCGGGCACTGCCACCTGGTTAATGCCTATCTGCAGTGTGAATTTAATAATAGTAATAAAATATTATAAACAATTGCATATCTTAGAAATAATGCCGCTTAATTTAAACATTCTCGCAACATGTCTGTATTAAATGGCACATTGACTGAGGAACTTCGCATTTGAATTATTTTAATTCCATTTGATAAAACACTAGATCAGAAAGAAAATACGAACTTTCATTTCAGAAATCAATTCGAATCGAAGTCATAGAATGAAATAACATTCCAAAAGAAAGTGAAACATATACGAAACTATACAAACCCGATTGGGACATTTTGTTATTAACGTTGTTGATATAAGGCTTACGTCTCAAATGCAAATGAAGAGAAAATTTCATGTGGATATCCTCAGGTTGGAAATTGGAGCCCAGCCCCTGCGGTTGTAACCTTACCGAAGTATCTGCGCAATTCAAATTATGCTGATAATAACTTTTCGAGATCATCGAGCTCATTAGAAAATTAAAATATGCATATGCAATATTATATCGAACTTCTCTAGCCACTTGAAATACATATTCAACGTTAGTAAATTGCAGTATGCTGGAAAGTTTCATAAAGAGAGGTTTATAAAACGCAACCGAACCGCTAATTTTTTATTACTTGGTTTAAATGCAATTCTATTTCTATATGAATGTCTTCATGGATGAAGGATATTTGGTAGAAGAATATGCAGTTCAATTATTTAAAATTTTAAACAAAGAAAGAAAAATCAAAATTATTTCTGAAACCTACTCATAAACCGTTTTATGGTTTGCGATCATCTTAATATACAGATGTTTATTTTAATATGATAAACGTTGGTCGCTCCTATTCTCCATATTTACCAAGCAATCAAACTTTTTATACAACTTGAAACATTCGCGCCGTCAATTTCAGCGGGATTTTCTTCCAAGGGAGAAGAAAAAAACGTAAAAAAATCATTCCTTCCGCTCGATACCTCTGTTAGAAAAATGACAGGGTGGCACAATGACAAGTGGAGTGGAGACGTTATTTTTCATTTAAAACTCTCGGATACTTCTCCCCCGCGAAGTTCCCAATGTTACCGCTTCCTCCCCCTGTCTCTCTCGCTGCCGATGTGTAGGATCCAATCACTTGGCTTCCCCATTCCAGACTCCCAAGACTTCCTCCTCAGTAAAGCGTCCCCCGCTCCTATAACGACATCCCAAACCACTTTTTCCTTATTTCCGTACCGATTAAGTTTCAAACTATTCAAACTATAATTCTTTACCTAGATATACATAAAAAAATGTCTTTTACATTTTTTCATCGATTGTGTAAAGTGAGTTCTCCGCTAAAAACAGAGCATTTTTAGATTCATCTTCCTACGTGCACCCCGCCTACAGAATTGATTTCAATAAAAAAATTTGAGGTAAGAATTTCCTGCAATCTGTTCCATAATTTAACTTTTTTGAAATCTCTCCTACTGAGAAAAAAACTTTTCATGCCTACTGAAAAACATTTTACCAGTTCGGAGTATTGGAATTTAGATTTTTAAAGAACCAATATTTCAGTTAGCATCCTAAATAAATATTTTTCAAATTCCATCTCAGTTCCTAAATTTAGTTTTCTAGCAAAAATGTAATCACAATGATAGCAACTCAACTTGTGTCTGTTAAACGGAGTATTATTATTATTTTCACAATTAATAAATATTGTACAATTTCGAGTATCGTTTCCACCTTAAATGCCTCAAAACTCACCACTCACCTTAAATGCCTCAAAACTCACCAACTCTTCACGTTAGTCAGGCCTCACCTTGAGTATGCATGTAGTATATGGGACCCAGCCGACAAGTGCTGTATTCGAGAAATAGAAAAGGTGCAACGAAAAGCGATACGTTTCGTGAAGAATTGCTATGATAAATCAGTAAGCGTTACTGAGATGCTCAAGAACGCGGGATGGGAATCATTAGAAAAAAGAAGATTAACACTAAGGATAAATTTATTAAATAAGTTCAGAGAAACCACGTTCTCGGAAGACGTCGCGGACATAATGCGCCCTCCCTGCTATATAGGCCGCTCCGATACAGCGAGGAAAATAAGAGAAATAGATGCGAAAACGAACCGATTCAAGAATTCGTTTTTTCCGCGAACGATACGCGAAAGTAATCGACTAGGTAAATAGAGTCTTGGTGCATGCACCCCCTGCCACACGCCGAAAGGTGGCTAGCAGGGTATACACATAGACATAGACATAGACAAGTCAATCGAAATAAAATTGTAGACCTTTACAATTTACGGAGTTAAACAGCAGCTTTGGTATCATATCAGCTTCACTAGCTTAGGTCATATAATCACCGACTTGACATGAGAAGAGCCTAGAGAGGTAATCTAATTAGTAGTATCATTGTAATTGACGTTATTCTTTTAGTAATAGCATTGTTAAAAGTTCTTCGACAGCTGAGGTCATTCCACACGTAGCCCACCACTGGGAATCGAACCTGGGATCGCTTTCGCCGTAGTCGAACGCGTTATCCACTTGGATATCCGAGAGCCCTAAATGTTATCATAGAGGATTTGAGCAATTGTATTGATATTTTTATTTAGGATGATATTTGAGAAATTACTTAAATTGCAGCATAATTTTTAAATAAATCGACAAAAGAGTAGAAAAATTAAATTCATTCGCATTTATTTCAGTCATATAACGAAAATAACACGATCGATTTCTTCACCAATCACATCTTATTTTTCAGGTGTAAAAATTTAAGTTCACCCAAAGCCGTCATGTCAGTTACTTTACTTTTCGAAGTAATTTTGGAGCTTCTCCAAAATTTTCTTTGCTAAGAGTAAATTATAACAAGTTTCATCCTAAACATCAGACTACAGATAGGCAATGCAGGTCACTGTATCGAAATAATCGAAAACGGGACCATTCCAAACTTATGTGGGATTAGAAGCACATCGCCATTACATGAACGCTAGGCTACTATGCGATATACTATAAGAAAAATTCAGATCATATTTAGAAGTCAACTTTAATACAGAAATGAACTGTTTCAGTTTCGTCTGTCGCCGAATACATAAATTGACAGTGTTCTAAGGTCTATATAAAGGTTCTGAGGGCAATATAATCACAATGAAAATTAGTGGCGAAGCCTTTCAAACGTGACAAAGCAATTTTTGACAATTAAGACGGGACGGTAAGTTCGTAAATCCTAGCCTTATATTGGAAGGAATGTTCTGGAGAAAACTGATTTTACTGACAGAATTACTCGTATTACTAAGCTATCAAATAAATTATAAAGAGAATCGTGAAATTTTGCAAGTAACTATCCCTTATCATCACGTCATTTTCTTATTACATATTATTTTATATACTTTCGGAGTATGATGGCATTATTTAAGAATATTTATATTTGATTCTATATTTCTGTAATTTATATTATGATACTTTTCCATTAGTTGCTTTTACAAAGCTATTTTATGCCTCACTGATTAATAGATACAATATTTGTAATAATTTAATTCTATAATTCTACATGTATATATCAAGAGTACTTATTTTTTTACTGTTGGAGTAAAGTCACCGTATACCGTCCTATTAATCAGCAACAAATGTCAACTAATGTTGATCCATCATAAAGAATTTCAAGCGATTTTTTTAAGTGATTCCAAGACTGAAAGTGTTTTCTGAGTTCCTTATTCATCGTCTAAAAAAAGCCAATATGTTACGCGTTCCTCGTATCCTCATCACGATTGCTTACCGCTTGTCCCGGCCATTCTGCGCTTCCCTCCTCTTACTCACTATCGACCCCTCTATAGTGCAGAGCCGAATAGACGTGTGTTCGGGACAACCTAATTACCGTAACTGTGAGCACTGCGGGGGACTGGAATACCCTCATCGGAATTGAAGGAAGGCGATGGGGAGCAGTAAGGAGTGCAACTGAGTTGTAAACGCGTTAATAATCGTGCTCCTACGCCTGTGATGCTTATCATGAAGATGAGAAAAATATCTCGGACGTCATCCTTTGTGTTTGGAGGAGAATGAACCGGAGAGAAAATTTTCATTCGGAATTACAGCTTGAGATGAGAATGGCTCTTAGTTATTGATTGAGTGCATAAATGAAGTTACCTTTGAGTGATCTGATCGAATAAGGGAATGTCTGTCCTCAATAACATCGTAAGCATATTATGTCTCTCCCGAAATTTTGTATTCTAACGCGTTTTTAGGAAAATTGCTTCCCTCAAAATTTCAAATGGTCAAGTTAATTCAACTCGACTGTTTTTCCACGCCTTAAACTTAACGCCTATTCCAGAAAGCTGTTGAGTTTTTCAATACTCGAAACCACATATGTGTTTCATTTACATTGCAATTTGAAATTAACTGATATCAGAGCTTTGCGAGAGGTCCACTTGAGCTGAACCTCCACGAATCAATACAAAGGCTTTAATAATAAGTTCAGAAGTAATATAAACATCATCTAATATCCTATTGTGTTTTAACTCTATTATATTCCAGGGTCTCAGACCTGCTCTCGCAATAATCAATCGCAGCTTAATTTAATCAATCGCATTAAAACTCGAAATATTTATGAATCATTTGGACGTTAGAAGACTTATATCTTCATCCATAATAAAAATAGATATTTAAGCTGATAAATTACCGCTAGTTTTCATTTCATACACAAATAATAATTACTAACCAAGTACGGCGAATTCCCGATTACCCATATACGATTTTTTTACAATATTTTATGCGATATTCTTGAAAAAAATTATATACAGATAAATATTCTTGAAGTATTCCGTGATCTAATTTAACCAGCACTCACGCAAGAACTTTTCTATGGAGCAGTGGGAATACGACTATAATGACATCGTTGCTAAAAAGATCCTCGGTCGAGTGAAGAAAACTATATTCTAACTCTGTTAAAAATAATTCTATGAAATAATCGAAAATAGTGGGCTGTACGTGCTTTCTAAATTGTTTATTTACGTAAATAATGAACATTATACGAATTGAAAAGAAATTTTAGATTATCCGACTTTTATGGTTATTCGTACATACATTCTCTTCCCACCATTAGCCCGGATAATTGAAATGTCACTCTAGCTGTTAAAATGTACTCAATGCGCTACATTATTAGTACTAGTTTAAAAAGTTCTTCGATAGTTGAAGTAATTTCGTGCAAATCGAACCCGGAATCCCTATGACCAAAGGCGAACGAGTTACTCACTTAGCTGTCTGAGGGCCCGTGTGCTACAGGGGCAGATCTAGAAACTTGCCCAAGCCAATTCCTGAAATATTTATCTTAAAATAACAAATTAAAAGCTTCAATTCTCTCTAATTGACAAGTGAGTTAAAATAAATAAGTTAGTTGAAGAATAGTAGTTAAAAGTCCATATTGTTTTTAATAGTTATCGTAGAGAAACTTATTGTTTCGTTTTGAGGTACACGTCACGCCCCGAGCAAATTGCTTGTTCTCAGTATATCAAGTGGGAAACATCGCTGCCCCTCTGTGTCCGCCAATCTTGTATAGTATTAATCTATTCCCTTATTTCGGTTCCATTCAGTATATTTTCATATGTTTTACCACTATGCTCCGGTTTCAGCTTTTAGAGCGCCCCTGGTAGAGCCATCCATGCCAGGAGATAAAAGGTCCATCCTGAGCGATACTTTAAAAATAAATTAAGGCTCGAAATCAGAGATTGAACTTATCCATGAAAGAGAGCAGCAGAGGCGAGGGAGTAGCGATGGAAATTTCGCGAAAGGCACCGGAGAAGGGATATGCTTCCAATTCGTAGGACAATCACACTAAATTGGGGGAACACTACGGGTTCATTATTTCTGCGGAGTTTGAATTCAGCCAGTGGAGAAAAGGGAAGGAATTATTAGACGTCAGGTGGCCTCCCTATTCATTGTCCACTAGGTCGGGGCGTAAGTTCAAACCTCTATAGCCGATACTTCTCGCACTGAATCGGACTCGACCTAAATGAAAGAAGGGGAGAGAGCGGAAGCAGTTTTTGACGAGGCGGAGGACAGAATAGCCAAAGACAGGAGGAATTAATTGATAATCAGGCGAACACAATCCGCCTCGTTGCAGAGTAGGCGTGAATAAGAAGTTTTGGAAAGTTTCCAGATGAATTAATGTTTGAATGGCGAAATGCAGGTTCTGATTGTGCCCGAATTGATTCAAAGTCCAAAGGACGCAGAAATTGGGACGGGTGGACAATTTTCGCGATTTGACCCGTAATTGGAAATTCCATTCAAAGAAGGGAGAAAAGACGCTATGTCCGACAAAGGTAGTCACAAGGTGACGCAAAGACTGTGTTTCGCTCCATGAATTTAGCCGACTGAAAGATGGCAGAAATAAAAGGTGGTGCCAGATCATTTATTGCTCGAAAAAAAAATTGACCACTCAATGGCTCGTAAATATGCTATTCAGGTGATTCGAAGAAGAAAATTTAAATGAATGTTTAATGTTTGAAAGTAATGAAAACCTGATAATATGTAAACATGTTCCTATCACTTCAGAAATCCAGCATTACCGCAAAATAAATTGAAATGTGACTCTCTGCACTTATCCATAGTTGAAGTTCTTATAATAATCAATAATATGATTTGCAAAATAATAATAAATATATAATATAATTTACAAAATGCTTCATATGGAGTGTGGTCCTATATGGAACAAAACTGTACCTACAGGAAAACATAAATAAATTATCTTGAGAGTGTTTAAATGTGGCTATGGAGAAAGATGATGAGAGTGAAATGGAAGGACAAGGAAGGACCAAGAGGGATGACCAAGTTTTGGAACGGATTGAATAGAAAATATCAATCATTAACACATTAAAAAGAAGGAAAGCAAAAAGATTTGGGCACGTCATGAGGCATGACTGCCTACTATGTAGGATAATAGAAGGAAAAATAAGAGGAAAAAGCGGGAAAGGAAGACTAAAATTTAATATGCTAACAGATCTGTGGGTAAACAAAACTTATCAGGAAATGAAAAGGTAGGCACAAAATAGAAAAGTTTTCAAATGCTCAGCTAAAACCTATTCCAGGACATCCATTCTGATGATGATGACAATCAAATGTGATAACTGCATGGTTTAAGGTATGTACTATATAAGGTACATTACCGGCGGAAGTGGTGGTTTGTTCTGCATGCTTGCACTCCAACCAAAAGGTCCCGGATTGAGTTCCGGATCATAGGATTTTCTTGTAAGGATATGGAAGTATGTATTCTTCAATGATAATAATTATTAAAATGGATGTAATTAATACCTTCCTGTTTCTATTAAATAATCTATCATTATTTTATGTATTTTTATTCTTGCGCAGAGCCGTAACAAACCATTATCATCCAAAACAATGAACTTCAGGCGGCTAAAGATTATTTAAAGTAATATTCGAGTGTAATCCAATAAACTACTGAGTATAGCTTTAATTTTCTCGGAAATATTCTGATGCCTTTCAGGCCCTAGCATTGTTCAAGAACAGATCATTTTTAAATTCATTTCAGAGAAGTCGATCTCTAACCCTATCAAGAGAATGGAAATAATGAACTCCTTAACGAAGGGGTATATAACTTTGAGAGTAAACTTTTATGTCATGAAAACATTAGTGAATCGGCGCTAATGTTTACATCACGAGAAATGTTCATTGTAAACCAGTTAGAACAGTAAATCCTATAAAATCTTAGTGAACTATAAGACACTGTTATACTATAATACAGAATTCATGTGTAAGAAAGTACAATTAGTGATATATGCGTAAGATAGTATAATAAAATATTTGCTAGAATATGTTACTAAGAAAAATTGCTACTCAAAAATTATATATTGGACACGTCATTGCAACGATGTTTCAAGATTGATTTATTTTATACGAGGAAATTCAAGATGAGAAATGTAACGCCAATGTGGCTTATCAGTAAGTGGTGTATTATTCATAATTCAATAACCATTCATCGTCATTCCCCATTAACCTACCTCTGTTATTTCTTTAACATGTATGTTTGAGATAAGGCCTTGACACTTTCACGTAATACACTACACACGTAAGAGATAACCTACAACTTACCGACCCGCTTGTTAATGGTGCTAATTTAATTGTCTGATTCTGTTTAAATCTTTTACATAATATTTACATTAAAGCGGATGAAAAATAGCCTTGAATAGGAGCCATCAATCGAAATATGTCCATAGAAAGTCGAGCGAAATCGATTCCAAGTTTTGAAGATTGGGGCAGCCAACAGATCTCTATGAATATCAATCGGCTTAAATAATGTAATTACCCCCATACCCTTTTCAATTTCACTTTGCGAGTTAATTTCGGTCTGGAAAAATCGAATTATACTGAAACGTTTAAACAGCTTTCACTCGACAATGGAATGAAAACTGAGTCCCTCAAATGGGTTATGTATGTTCATTAATCAAACTTTATCGATTCGTTACGGAAATGAGTATACAACTTTGTAACTCCACTCGTTGTGGAGGACTATTTAAATTGCCTCACGTTGAAGGATGTCTGGCAGAGGGCTCATGAAGTTGTTCGCCGTTAACTGAAGCAAAGACCATCTCTGAAGTCGAAAACTTAGCCAGTGGATAAATTAGTATGTTATAACTGTTAAAGAATCTTAACCGGGATATCAACGTAGCTTAACATTTCTGGTGGTGCCTGAATGATACGACGCTATTGAAATAAGTGCTCATTTTCCTTTAAACGCCTTTGAGTAAGCACATATAAATCACGCATTTCCATTTAAGGTAATCACGATACCTACTTCGCTTATTCACGAGATTTCTGCATACTATCACATGCGTGCACCCATTCTCCCATCGGAGACCGTCATACTACATCTTTTAAAATATCACATTTCATTGTTTTACCTACACATATCTTTTCAGTAGCTCAATATAAACGTTTTCCCTGCTTTTCCTCTTTTTCCCTCTATTTTAAATAATATTCATATTCTGCTTGTACTCCATCTACATCATTCAAATACTGGAATGAACTTACTCATCCAAAAACAATACAGTCATCTTTCTCTTTATTCAAGCGTGAGATCTCGGAAAGGTTCTAAATCTGAGCAACAGCTATCTCGTTAGCTCGTATTCCTTCTGTTACACTTATATCACTCTACGGCGATAGTAAGCCAAGAATACCCTACCCTTCTGTTAATTAAATGAATTGTTATTAATACATCTCATCTATCGTATTTCTTTCCCCCCTCTCTTTATTTTCAGACTTTCAATGACAAGGATTGCCTGACGATCCGATATGAATATTGCCCATTCAAGGAGTGCTTCTGGCTGAAATAATGACCATTAGCAATAAGATAATCTAATTTTTTAGAACAGATCATGTTATTTCAATTAGTTTAGCGAACCAAAGTTAACTTTAGATATGTAATTTCGTATTGTAACTGTAACTTTTAAACTTACATGCTCTGTATTTTATAATTTATAATTCGATTTTCATTTTTTGTTCTTATTCTTGATTACCATAAATTGATTGTATGATATATTGTCCTAATATTCATTTACCGTGTTTTCGCAGGTTTATTTTCATCCCCTTCTCTGAGGGTGTTTCCCCGCTTCGTGGGTTTTTTTCTTTGTCAACCTTCAGTTGCAAAGATTTTTTCCCACACCGCACTCTTTCTTTAATTTATAATTATATTTCGTACATATCACAATGACATACGAGGTTAGGTGGAAGAGAGGCCCGCCTGGACCTAACTTCGCCAATAAAGGGTATATATATTCTATGCATATTTTTCATATCACCTACTATTCCCATATGTGAATGCTGATTATTGTTAAACGTGCTTCGACATCTTAGTTAATTTTTCACATATTGGCCCTCACCGGGAATCATGCCCTGGTCTTTTGCACCAAATGCGAACGCACAGCCTACTTGGCTATCCGGAAGTCCGAATGCTGATTCGTGATTGTCAAAAGTACTTTTAGGAATGGCTATACATCCTTATCTGGCAGTAAAAAATCGATCATGCATCTTCGTGTGAAACGAGTTAGGCATGAGGAAAATTGAGATGGCTTATCAAATGACCAGCAACTCCTTGCCATTTATTCTCCATTAAATAGCCTAGCCAGCAAAGGATTTTTTTTCTACCGTTGCGTCTTTTATTTATACTTCTTGCCTAACTGAAATCCATTCTTCTTATGACTCACTTAAAAAAATGACAGGCCAAACATCGACAAAATCCGATGGTAAGAGTTTTTACCTACAGAATAACTGAGCTGCTTACTAACAACAACGTAAGCACTTAATTAACAAGAGGATGAATTGCAAATTTCGGCTGAAATGATATCATCTTCGATATGACCCAAAATTTGGATTGACAGCTCATTGAATTTCAGCCTTTGATTACCACCCCATAGTTGGTGCTTCAAAAATCTGAGCTCTTCATTTGATTAAATATCAAATATTATTATGAAGCTTGCTGATAGCAAATCTCTGTCGAAGGAAGGTGTGTTGAAATTTGTAAACATTTCGTCTATAGAAATTTACCATACATGATTAATTTCTCTTTAATTAAAATCCTTTTGGATTAAAATATCTAAGACATGATATAACATTAATTTCTAACAATAGTTTTAAAATTATTTCCTTTACTACTAATAATGTATAACATTCTAGGCACAAGCTTTTTAATAATACAGAAAATAGGTTGGTAAAATATTGCGTCGCGCGGAATCAATTTCATTGGTGGTTTATAGTCTGCATTAGTAAGCAGTTTTAACGCCAATACTGTTATCCTAAGATGAGGGAAATTTGACTCTAAATACAAAGTTATGAATGCTTTGGAAAAATCACAATTTAATCAAAACTAATAAAGAGGGGGATTCAAAATTTTACCGGTATCAAGGTTTACTAAGTATATGACTATTTCAAAATAGAATAAGACCGAATGATATCGGGGATTTCTTCACAAATATCTAAAAATGAAAAATCTTCGCATTCACACGCACAGCTGTAAGACGAAACGTTAACTCTAATTTAACAAAAATACGGGTCTTCCGGTTATTTTCAAAAGCCCGATCCAAATAACTATATTTATGACAAAACAAATTATAATTTGCAATAAACTACAATGTTCATAAAACAGCGGTGATATAGCTAACTAGTAACCATTCTGACGATTGGCTAACAAAAATTCTATCCATTTTATGACAGACAGATAAGGATTATGATTCGGTGGAGGTCTGCAAATATACTACAGCATATAAATAACCTAAAACGTTAAAATGGCAAAGAGAATCCAAAATGGCAAAGATACTGTAAGTTTATGCTTGCTGGGAAATGAATGTGGTATGTTTTAGCGGTATGTATGTGTATTTTACATTTGAGACCATTTAAGAAATCTTACTTTGGTAGTCCTTAAAGGAGCAGAAAGAATCTTGCTGGTTAGCTGGTATATCACTGTATTTGTTAAACTGTAATTAAGGCAACATTCTCTTTAATTTAATTAAAATCAATTTATCAGAAAATTTTAAATTTAAAAATCACCTGAAAAGTTATTCAAAGCATGAATATGTCTAAATACAAGTAGGATTCATAGAAGTCACAGTTTTCCCCAAAAAGTCTTTCTAGGACATCGCGAACTTGAAAAGCCCTGATTTAATTAAATAAAAGCCCTGATTTAACATAATTTGTCGAAAAGTAAACTATATATAGCCTAATCTAATACCCATGTATAGCTTAAATATATAAAAACGCTGTAAAATTTCTTTCTAATGTTATGTACGATTGAAATGTCGCATATAAATATTATCAGATGCAGTGTTTCTTTAAGGAAATCATTCCCAGTGCAAGTAATTTTAAGCCCCCAACTATGAAAACGATTGGACTTGCATTTGTCTTGCTATGTCCCACAGTTTTCTTCCTCGACTCGCGCATTGCACCAACTGGAAGTTCTAGTTACAAATAAAAAAACCTATAGAATTCAAAACATTCCGCGTGCATTTTTAACATGCGCTCGCAGGAAATGGTAAAACCCGCTGTTTAATTCCCTCCATGACTTTGAGCGGGCTTTCCAACGCGTAAAAAAAATCACGAGCTGTCGCGAAGAAGAGGATGAATGAAGACGTTTCCCCTTGATCAGGAATGTGAGGGATAGGTGTAAATTGAGAGAGACAAAACACGAAAGAAGGCGAGAATAAAAAAAGTCAGAGGATGGGCACCGCGAGCGCCGTGATGGGAATGAGCCTCTAAAGGGCTTCAAAAGGATGCTAAGATGACGAGGATCCGGCTGGGGTGTGATGCGAATGTGAAAGATAAGGAATTAGTCGTGGGGCCGAAGGTTACGAGACGAAAGGTCTCGCAGAGAAGAGCATGTCAACGTCGGGGAAAGAGTAAGCTTATTCCGTTGTCAGGGCGGATATTAGAAAAGGAAGACCCGATTTGCGGCTCCTTGCTACTTAGCAAGCCGCGGGGGTAGGATTGGAATTCCAGACCTCCCGCTGCCCGCGGGAGCATCGCATTATATTTTTTCCCTTTGAAATTCCTTGCCTCGAATCCGTTTCCGAGTAGTCGTTAATTTAAAAAAAAATCGCTTTAAGTAGACTAGAACTTCTGCGCCTCTTTCCCCCCATTCCCTCATCTTGAATATCAACTAATGAATTTTTTCCCGAGAACATAAAAGAATCGTCCAATCTGCGAAATGAAAAATTCTAATCGGAGAGCTCTGAAGTGGAAACTTTTTCCATTAGTCGCAAGGAACAGGATCTATAAGACAAAAAATCCGCGAGGGAATTATTGAGATAGCCGATGGCTTTCTTTCCTTGAATTGCCTTTTCTAGAAGATGGGCCGAAGATAAATCCTTGAATTGACTTTATATTGTGGTATTATCCTGATTTTATAACACCATTAGAATGATGTGTTTGGAAGCAAGTTGGTAACGTGGGACAAGATTATTATTTATTGCCCTCTGAAAATACATTTCTAATGAGCCAACAATATTATACAGAACCTGGACACTTCATTCATTGCTCTAACTGTTTTGAATGAAAAACTTAATTGATGTACGATGAAATGTAAACGTTGAATGAAAAACAGGTTTAGATGGAATTCGATTAAACACACCTTGGACTTATAATCTGAAAAATTGGAACAATTTAGGACTCACATACCTTAATATTTCGTGATATTTGATTAGAATTTCTTTAAAAGGCAGAGCATAGATATTATAAATCACTATATTTGTTTTTAATTTCAATGACATAATAACTGACGATTTACAATGTTTTATGTAAACTCGGAATTATACCATCAATTGGCATTTCTATTACCCTCCGTGTTCTTTGAATCAATAATTGCATTATACCTAAAATCATTATAATGATTAATTATGAATAATTCACCCATTAGTCATAAAAGATACAACTTTTTGGTGAAGATATACGAAATTAAGCTTAAAATACAACACCATGGGATTCAATATCTATGAATTAAAAAATATATTTATAAGCAACTTTGTACCGGTTTACCACTCATAATATATTCATGCACGACCTACTCATGGACAGCTGAGAGCCAATAATCATCAGCTCATAAATGGACCCTGAATTGTTTTCCAATAGGCAGGAAATGGGCACAAAAGACGCGAAACAGGATGTCGGTAGGAATAAATGAGAATATTTTTCTAGTGGTAATTGAAAAAAAACTGTAATGAGATAAAAGGACTTGCGTGGGAAATGTGTACAAACGGGCACTCTCCTCAAACAAGACAACACGGATACACACAAAGAACTAAAAAAATACCAGTGTCCGGAAGATAAAATAGAAAGATTGCATATTTTGAGGAAATAAAAATCCATTCAAAGAAATGGTAATTCTTCTCCCTCCCTTAGCTCCGTTGCTGAGATATTCAGGACACGTTCCTTGCGCACATTCGTTAATCGCCTGACGTTGAACAGTTTGAAATATAATAATCACCAATGCCTTTCACGAAACTGCCCTTTATCGCTCAACAAGATGGCAATAAAAATGCTTTTAAAGTTACCGGTAAACAGCCTATAGGAATCACTATAACGTAAAAAAGGCAACCAAAAAACAACTGCAACAAGTACGAAAATCAGAAGATAAAAAATGCTACAAGAGCTTTCATAATGTGCTCTTTTTTACCAGTCTGTAATGAATTGGGACGTATAAAGGTGTCAATAAAACAAGACAAATATTAACTAGTATAAGAAGATTAACGGAAAACACCTTAGAACCTTTGATAGGACTTCAGAGAGTCCTATCAAATTAGCAACTAAGTAACTAAGCAACCTGCCTGCCAATTAAGTGATACGACAATGAAACGACAGTCATTGTTTAATGGATTGAATAGCAATGATCACCGCTGATGGCAAAAGTAGTCAAGCAGTCACTAAGTCCAAAGCCATCAAAGTTTAATGGATTAACTGGATAACATTCTTCGATATAGGTTACCACAGTAGCAACTTATTTCATAACACAATGTAAGAAAATCAAACAATATCTGAACGGAAATAGTGTTCAGTAACCCCACGAATTTGGTATAGCGCAAGCAATGAAATTGCTGCTAAATAAATGCTTTTGTAAATCGAAACAAGACCTTAGAAGTAATTTAGAAACCTCTCAGCTCACTCAGGCCCTACCTGAAATATGCGGCGAGAATATGAGATCCAGCGGAAGGCATGTATACTCGCGAACGCGAGAAAGTGCAGCGCAAGGTGTTACAATTTGTTAAAAAGGGCAACGATAGAAAAGCAAGCGTTACGCAAATGCTTTCAGACTCAGGTTGGGAATCCTTGAAAGAAACAAAACTGGAAGCTAGGCTGCGATTGCTTGATAAATTTAAAGAAAGCACGTTTGCGAAAGGCGTAATCTATATTAGGTGACCCTCCTGCTACTTCTACCGATTCGAAAATTAACGTAAAACAAGGGAAATAGATACAACGACAAGTCGTTTAGGTACTCGTTCTTTTTGCGAACGATACGCCACAACAATAAGCTAAAAAGGTAACTCGAACGCTTGGTGTTTACATCCCCTGTCAAACGTCGAAGGGCGGCTTGCAGATGTATACTTAGATGTAGAACAATCGATAGACATCTGTATCCTCGAGCCGTTTAGCGTGTATAGGGGTTGTGAGGACATTAAACGGTCTTGCAATATCAAATATTTTTATTTGTTAAGTAATATTTCCTTTCACAATCTTACCCTCAAAAGGGCATTGTTGATTTGAAGCTCCGATATGATCAAAATTTCATGAAGTGGTTTATATAAATAGACATGAAGATCTTTTTTAATTTCACGTTCATTGAATACGCTTAAAAGTAACAGTAAACAGTATTACAATCTTTATGACATTGTTTTCCTTTTGAAAATTTTATTCTTGAGCCATATTTGATTAGTATGGATTTCCGCAGTTTCCGGCTCTACGGCGATTCCTGATTTTCAGTAGTTATTGATAAAATTCTCTCAGATGGTTTTAATTTATATTATTCGTTTTATCCTACCAATAATGAAGACAATTTTTATTTAATTATGAAGATATTTTTCGATACATTGATTTCTAGATGAATCCCGGTTTTTGTAGCCATTTTCTTCTAATCTATTTCCATAGTTGTCTAAGTATTTCAATAAAGATGAATGTATTCTATTAACCCAGGTAATTAAGTTTAAAATTTATATTCAGGACGATTGTTAACCTCCTTCATGAATTCTACCTCGTGAACATGAAGAACCGGTTGTTACTTAGAATTGGAGCTGTAATGAAACCCATAAGCAAGACTGATTCCTAGTTCTAGGAACAGCAAGTTCAGATTTTAACGAATCTTCAGTATGTTTCACTCAATGCAACTCACGAATGTTTCCTCCGACAAAGATGCGCATAAAAACACCTCCAAGTGCCTTGTCGGGTCTTCTAGTGTCGGCAATCACTGCGACAAAGACATCGAGGTTTTCCGCAGATCAGACGCAGACCTTGAAACTTGCTAAGGGTGAAGGAAGACTGTTTAAGGCAATACCTTATATACCCCTCTTAAGCAACAATAACATTAGAACCTTAATTATCTCCGATCTTTAATTAAAATTCCATATATTCGTGAAAAATCAAGTAAGTGTCATACTATTACTTTTTTTTTGAGTTCCTTGTCATGTCTTAAAGCCAAGAGCTTACTTTGGAAACGTACCAAAGGAGAGGCGATTGTCTAACCGCTGGATCCGCCAATACTGGAAGATAAAATATTTGGCCTATGTTTGGAATCCACAATGAAGGTTTACATCCACAAGGTTTTTTCTTATCATCCTTCCTTGGCTTTTGTATTTTGACTTTCATTATAGGGAAAGATTTATTTTTCCTCTTGATCCAAGTTCTTAATGGACATCTTTCTACAACGTACCAATGTAAGCAGTAAACATCACGTCTTGTTATCATTGCAACTAGTTCATTAGAGTGACCCTAGGGATTGTCCACCTAAGATGGTGGTGCTGCGGACTGCCACAAACTGCTGCTGGCTTGCAGAGTGAATGAGTAAATTTAAATTTAGAAATCTCTAGAGTCACCTAATTCCTTACTTTTCATGCCCTTAATTTGCCTAAAAAACCGGACAAATATAACATTTTATACATAATCTCACAGATAAAGTTTTCTCGGTAGATTTCAAGTGTTTAAATGAGAGATTGAATGAAATCAAGAACTTATGTTAGAATTGGAGCTGTAATGAAACCCATAAGCAAGACTGATTCCTAGTTCTAGGAACAGCAAGTTCAGATTTTAACGAATCTTCAGTATGTTTCACTCAATGCAACTCACGAATGTTTCCTCCGACAAAGATGCGCATAAAAACACCTCCAAGTGCCTTGTCGGGTCTTCTAGTGTCGGCAATCACTGCGACAAAGACATCGAGGTTTTCCGCAGATCAGACGCAGACCTTGAAACTTGCTAAGGGTGAAGGAAGACTGTTTAAGGCAATACCTTATATACCCCTCTTAAGCAACAATAACATTAGAACCTTAATTATCTCCGATCTTTAATTAAAATTCCATATATTCGTGAAAAATCAAGTAAGTGTCATACTATTACTTTTTTTTTGAGTTCCTTGTCATGTCTTAAAGCCAAGAGCTTACTTTGGAAACGTACCAAAGGAGAGGCGATTGTCTAACCGCTGGATCCGCCAATACTGGAAGATAAAATATTTGGCCTATGTTTGGAATCCACAATGAAGGTTTACATCCACAAGGTTTTTTCTTATCATCCTTCCTTGGCTTTTGTATTTTGACTTTCATTATAGGGAAAGATTTATTTTTCCTCTTGATCCAAGTTCTTAATGGACATCTTTCTACAACGTACCAATGTAAGCAGTAAACATCACGTCTTGTTATCATTGCAACTAGTTCATTAGAGTGACCCTAGGGATTATCCACCTAAGATGGTGGTGCTGCGGACTGCCACAAACTGCTGCTGGCTTGCAGAGTGAATGAGTAAATTTAAATTTAGAAATCTCTAGAGTCACCTAATTCCTTACTTTTCATGCCCTTAATTTGCCTAAAAAACCGGACAAATATAACATTTTATACATAATCTCACAGATAAAGTTTTCTCGGTAGATTTCAAGTGTTTAAATGAGAGATTGAATGAAATCAAGAACTTATGTTAGACAAAAAAATAACCCGACCCAATGTCTTACTAATAAACAGTAAAGATATATTATAGAGATTAACTGGTATGTAATAAATGATGATAAATAAATCTAATTCCGAAATCTAATTTCACATCCAAAGTAAGAATACAACAAGTAATGTAAAGGTAAAGGTGAGGAAGAAAGAACTGAAAAAAAAACTCTTTGACGGATTTTATCGTCTTAATTCCGCCTTCCCAAGCACAACCGACGGCGTAACGGCGTGCATTGTGTCCAGGAGGTGTTCGACAGCAGGTAAAAAGGCTACGCTTTGATTGTCCGAAATAGGTAGGTTCCTTCTCGTGAAGCTTCTTTTGTGCCGCAGGGAATCGATCGAACGTTGCAGCACGTGGAAGGCCATTGTCCAACTACTCTTCTTTCCAAACCCACCCACAACCCCAACAATAGAGCGAAAAAATCTTTTCGGAAACCACCAGGTGTAGCCTTGGGCGATTCTTTGTCCGTGGGGCGGCTTCGGGAAAGAAGTCTGCCTGTTTTCCTGTGAGCTGCTGAAGGCGTGTTAACCGGCATTGGATGAAAAAGAGGGGACGTCCGAGACGGATTAATAATTCAATCGTTTGTTTCTGCCGTTCTCTCGCTGTGCGTTGGTCAGGTACGAGGAGAATGGCTTTCGCTTGACCCATGGAATCGCTGCTATTAAATATGATAGAGTTACGGCAATAAGCGTGATTGCGCAACCGCTAAGCATTTTGTATTTAATAGCAGTTTTTTATTCCCATCAATAGCCTTAATTTATTCAAATGAGGCGTCGTAAGTCTTGTAGATGAACCTGTGGTACGCTTGAGAAAATCTTTGCTCATTACTTAGGTAATATTGGTGCTAACAACAAAGCCATAACCAATAAAGCAGCGTTATTTTAACATACATAACCTCTAATACTTGCGAGAGAACTTGCCGGTGTCATCATAAGAGTAAAATAAGCATCGACTCCTATTCATTCAAGAGTTAGCAATTCAACTGCTAATCCCTAAAGCGTGACTTTGTTAATAATATAGAAGCAAATTTGTGTTAAGCACGATTAAATTTCTGCTGCAAACCTTGATGAATTAATTGAGCACTTTCTATAAATGATTGGGGTATTGGTAAATGGGTACCTAGAATTAAATTATTTACATGATAGGAAAATACTTCCCTGACATTTGTATCTCTAACAAATATCTCTCTCTTAATAATAGCATGTACTTTTCAAAGCAAAAATTGCCTTTAAACAAAGGTCACAAATTATTTCCGAACAACGTCTAAATATGTAAATCTCCCCACGTTATATACATGTGATTCACATTGAGGTACACCCAGAGTGCCGAACTATTTCCTGAGGCGAGATGTAATATGACGTTAATTTTACTAGAATTCTGTCATTCACAGTGCAAGAGCATCGAGTTTCTTCTCAGGGAATAGTGTCTACTTTTTCTAAATTGAATTTTCAGCCTCAAGAAAATAAAGTAAATACATAGAATTTCGATATCTATTATTCCTACCAAAAGCCTTAATTTAATTCCGAGATTTTTACATTTTTTCCGGGTTTCAAGGTTTCCATCTTGAAAGATATGTGGTACATTTTAGAGCTCAATTATAGAAATTATACCTTGATTGAAATTTTAATTCTAAGTACTTTTAAAAACTTTAAAATGATTTTTATTTACTGAAAATAAAAAATAAATATACCAGGAACACTAACTTCAGTGAAGTGATTTTATAGCAGGCAATTTTCCCAGATTATTAATCAACAAGTAAATGAGTTAAAAAGTCTTCAAATTTATCAATCTTTGACGATACTAGTCAATTCTGTGGTTGCTGGATATTGTTCTAATATCCTTCTAATATGTAGCTTGTAGCCATGGGTTTGGCCGTGGGGTCTCCGATTTTACCCCGTTGGCGGAAATTTTCTTGGACAGTGTTGAAGTTAAATTATTTAATTCTCCTCTTTTTAATCGTTGTTAATTTGTTTTTTCATGGTTGAGAGATGTGGATGATATATTTTGTATTTGGACTGGTACATACCACCCGCCAGCTTAATATGTTCCTTATCGACCTTAACACCCTACATCCCTGCCTTAAATATACCCAGGAACTTGAAATCGATCACACCCTCAATTTCCTGGACTTGTTCATTTCCCTATCCAACAATTATTTCATCTTTTCTTTCTATAGAAAACTCACTTATACTGATCATATAATTCCTGCTTCCTCAAATCACAATTCTTCTGAAAAACTTGTCGTTTTTCACTCACTTCTTAACAGATTCCTAAAAATCCCGCTCTCCCCGGATATTTTTCTCTGAGAGTTAGAAGTGATTCACTTTATTGCTTATAAGGACGGATATCCCTCACACATTACAGACCATATGATTAAAAAAAAAATGAAGCTTGCCATCCAGTCTGTTTACTCCACCAGTTCTTCCCCCAATCCAGTCACTTGGAGACGTATTCCTTCCTTGGTAATTTAAGTGCTCAAATAACCAGACTTTTGCTTAATGATAACATAAAAGCAGCCTTTTACAACTCATCCACTCTCAAATTACTCCTCTGTAAACTTAAAGATAGCATTCCCCCTTTAAAAAAGTCCGGTATGTACAAATTAAGTTGCTCCGATTATCAAGCAATCTACATCGGTCAAACCTGGAGAACTCTCGAGATCCGTATAAGAGAACGTATTTCATACTTTAATTCCGGTTCCTTTAATTCATAATCTGCCAAAAACCTCATCCTTGCTAACCATCCAATTTTGACCAGCCCCCCCCCTCCCCCCCCCCCCCCCCCCCCCCCCCCCCCCCCCCCCNCAAAATGTACTGTTGTAAAAGAACACATTTTCCAACCTCATTCTGTCCTCACTGCTCTTTCCACCCACCGTAACACTCGCAACACTACTTTTCACGATAAAGTCGTGAAACGTATTACGCAGGCCTCCAGGTCTATAAGACCGCTTTGTGTGTTGGCGGCCTCAGTGAGAACCTCAGGCGGCAGTTCGTGCCACTAAATGTGGAGGCTGCTCGCCTTGCTCACAAAGCATTCCCTAACAGTGTGGAAGAGACGCGGCATCGTAGTTCAGAGGTTAGAATACCTGCTCAGAAAGTGGGAGACCTGGGTTCGACTCCCAGTCATGTCGCTATTTCTCACACTTGTTTTTCCTTATCATTATTATTAAGTTATCAGCAGGTGCTACATTGCCATCTAAATATTTGGCAACCTCAAATTTAGACCCTTATTTATTGGAATTTGATAAGAAGATTCTGTTGGTTGGTCATTCACTTCGCTTATCCTTTATTAAATGGTTAATAAGTGTGCCGATTTTCAGTTGCCCATTTACAAGTAGCCAATTTTCAAGTAGCTGACAAAAAGTCCTACGACAAAAAGTCCTACGACCTACAGACCTTTGACCTACAGGCCTTCGACCTACAGGCCTCGCTTCTGGTTTCGTGTTTTTATACCCAGCGAGTATGAATACCCGATCGAGGCTTGAACTAGCTCCTGCTGCGGACAGTTCCAATCATTTCAGGAAAGGTTATTGGCCGCCGTCTGATTCCTGCCAAATTGCGAATTTCCAAATTCCTTTGATTTCCGCACTCCTAATTCCTTCGTGAAAGAAGACACGGGAGTTCGAGCTCGACGCTTCGAGACGACAGACGTGTGCAGCCGGAGTCACCTTGAAGAGACATCAACGCCGAAAATTTGTGAAGGCATTTCTGTTAAGACCAACAAGTTATTGGCGAATGTATTCTTCAGTTAAGTTGTTTTATATTTCAACCTTTGTTTATCGACCGTATCGCATATAATAACATTGCCTGATCCACCCTGACCGGTGCACAAGGTTTGCATCTGAATTTTTAACAGACTTGGAGACTGCAGAGGTGCTTAACCAGTACCCTACGATTAGTTTTTCGATCATTCCTTCGTTATGGAGATAAGTAATATAGTACTTAGATGAGCAATGTTAAGAGAATAATGAGTTACGATAAATGTTGATGTTGAAAAATCAATATCAGTTGACAAAGATAAGAAAGTAAATAAGCATTCAAAAGTAATAAAATAAACGTGAAAGATACGTCAAATATTATAGTAAATGAAATACACTGCGTAAAATTACTGATAATCGATTTTCAGGCAAATTTCTTAAGATTAAACGTTTTATCTCAGTTAAACGGCTACGGATCACGCGGAAATATACTATTTAAAGAAAAACTAACGTTCACGATCTTAAAACCGCTTCTCATAGGCGGCCTCTCTTCCAATCACCTGCATTTATTCGCTTCGTTGCACGTGTAATTAGTTCAGCAAAGTGCTTAACTCATTCTTCACGTACGAATGACAAAGGTCTCCGCCTAGATACACAAAGTATAGCGTGGGTCTCGGTAAACTAGCATTCCCTCTTTGCTTCTAGGAGGCATACTAATTCTCCGGCAGGAAAAGACTTGCTCGTACACGCTGACAGCCGTCAGAAGCATGTTAATAGATGGCTGGCGGAAGTATTTTAAGAAATAGATTTTTGCGAAAAATAAGTACGAAATCAAGATGATGAGTAAAAAATAAAATAAAAATGCTTTACTTTCGAAAGAACAGTTTGAGTGTAAAGAGACCAAGTATTCTATACTAATGCTCGAACAACAAAATGATCATAATAGAGAAAACCCATGGCATTTACTTCGAGCTGTTGAAAAAATTACTCATGTGTGATTTTAAGGCAAAGATAAACCAATCTTAATATTCATAATTCAAGTTGTTCCTGTCATAATAATAATCTTTCGTGGAAACAGAAAGGCCACAGTTAGAATCATTTTATTAATTGCTATCATTTGCAAACATAAAAAAACTATTCTTTTACCGGAAAAATCCGTCTAGCTGGGACTCGAACTCGGGACTACCGCGACCCATAAATATTCTTTACAACTGGCACAATCGTTGTACGGCTGACATCAAGATGTCAATCGCGGTTTAAAGTGTATTATATTCTTTGATACAAAACGCACTGCATTTTCGTGTTGTTACTTATTTGTTGCGCTCGAAACTGAAAAATATTTCTGTAGTGTTTCATTATATGAAGAATAAGCAAAAATATTGAATGACGCTTGTTATGCTTACAATGGAATACTAGGAATCTAATCGACCTTATTGAATCAAAAAAGAAGGTAGACGCAGAATATCCGCATATCAAGAGTAATTTGCCTCAGAGAAAACCCTTTAACCTTGAGCTTAACTGAAGAAAGATTCTCCATTGTTTCCATAAATGTTTAAAAATTAATAAAATACAACATTACAATGATTTTTCAAAATTATCTATTCTGCTTTCTTTGCAAGTTTTCTTGAGGAAAGAGATAATTTATGGTGGAAAAGGCCGCTACGGATATGTTCGAATGCGTGGTCGCCGTGGTTAAGAAGCAATGGAAAATACACAAGCGCACCCACTAGTTGGTGTCAGAGTTAAGAAAACCCGTAGAATTCAATGGATTCTAACATGAGACATGGTGTCCGATGAAGAGAAGAGGAGGGTAGCTAGTGGCAGGGGGTAAACAATGTATCCAGGGAGACAAAATGGTGATGTTATGCATTCTTTACTCTATGATGTTAAGAGGGTGGAGTCAGGAGCGACTGTGTTCCCCGCTAGCACGACTTCGAGAGGGTCACACTTATAACTCTTGAAAGCATCCTAGGGCTCATCATGTTACCCATTTCCTTCTTTCAGTTACCGAAGCAAATAGGAACGTGTCACCTGTTCCCAACACAACACCTGCCATAAGGCCAGGCCATTGAGCTAAAATCATTTCAGTATATCGATTGCATTTCAACAAATGCCAAACGAAACTCTCTACCTGCTGCTTTAATATGCGCAGTTCGTCGGTGATATCACGAGTGCAGATTAATGTTGATAAGAGTTTCTATCGAAAATTATCCTGACTCAGCATTCACATGAGAAGTTTCGAGGCTAAATGCATCAGTTAATTTCTGAGATGATATATAGTTCATTTCAATACTTCAATTCAAGGCAATACTTAAAAAAAGAAGATTTCACATTTACATAAACTTCATATTTTTCCAAACAGGTTTCTCGATATTAGAACATATTGGTTAGAGTTTATGGAATAGATAAGAATCTAGCAGTCTAACAATTTACATGCACAAAAAGTAATTCACTAGGTAAGACGGAGAAGGGAAATAATCTCTGAAATTAAAAACAGAAGATCAGCGATACAGACTATTGGTCTAAGAAAAATCTTTCTACGGAGATAGAAATGAACCAATTTAATAGTTTTCATTAAAGCAAGCGAGTATAACCTAAACTAAAGATGTAGGAAACACGAACCAAATAGAAAGCGATCGAGTAACGCAAAATATCTAAGAAAATTAGCAACTGAAATTGGCATCACAGTCTATATTTTTAAATATATTCAACTATTTTTGAACATATATACACACACACACACACACGTTGATTATGTTAAAAATAAGACGTAAAGTAATTCCATATAAACACCGTAAATCTTTTCCTGAATATAAGGATATAAACCAATGAAAAAAAAGTAATTGGAAACTTTATCCGAGTGGACAATTACGACATTTTTCAAGTCTGGAAGAAAAGCGTAGGAGAAATGCCTCAGACCGGTACTCTTTCTTATTTGAACGGAATTCGTGTGATCCATAAAATATCGACTAACTGCATCAAAGGAGGCGATTCTATGAGGAGCATGATGTGATATTTTAAGGATGTTTATGAATGACGGGCCTTACCACGCCAAAATGTAGGCGCATTATGTAGCTCAAGGATTTTTTGTGGGTTGACAAATATTTATTAAATATCATATGCGAATGTGGCAGTTCGTATGTTTATGACCCAGAAATCTGGTACTGCCATACGGAGATTCCGCTTGAAATGTTGTAGACTTTTTTTATTTCGGGCTAGTTTTAATAGTGAGAATAAGACATTCTACATCTGTTCCTAATAAAATAATTCTAACACAAACGAAAATAATATCACATTTAATCAATATAGCAATAGGACTTGTTTCAGTAAGTCCCACCGGTTATTTAAATACAGGTAGAATGCAACATTAGCGCAGACTGGCGATTTAGCATACGACCTGACAACGTAATGTTTCACATCTGGCGATAACTTGAAGAAAGTTTTATTTTTAAATTGAAATTTGTCTGTCGTGTGCCAGGGGGAGTTGTAAACACCGATATTAATATCTAACTCTAATTAATATTAATTCTCTAAAACTGCGAGGAAAAAACAATTAAAAGTAAACATCTGTCCTATCGGTTATTTCCTTGTAACGCTTTTCCATTTTCTCTCACAATCATTGCACGCGAAAGCTGCTAATTGGAATAACGAAATCAACCATCTCGTCCAAAATATCTCTAATGAAAGATTTTTCGAATATCTTCCGTCGGAAAAATGTCTTCTATCCTTAAATAAAATCCTATTTAAGAATTGAAACATAGCCTATGTTTTCCCCTTGCCACACGCCTAAAGGCGGCTTATATGGCATTTATATAGACGAAATACTAATGTCGCATCTAACATCCCCTTTTACAGACCTATATAATCTACATTGAGCTATCTCTAAATCGGAGACTACTCCGCGAGGACTCCAAATCGCACAGCAATATTTTAGAAGAGGTGAAAAAGAAAAAAATCACCAATTATTTTGCCTTTGATGGGCATCCCCTCAGAATATGTTATCACCAACATGCGCCACTGGCGGCTTGTGGGGTATTAATATAAATCTAAATATTGCAGGGTAACCTTAGAAATCCATGCGGCAGGGGGTGACAAAAATATCCGATTTCCTTGTTTACTTAAATGGTTGCGAGCCTAAAACTGTTAGGAAAACAAATATTAACTTCCCATCTCTGGAATTACCACGAAATTTTCCATATTTATTCCTGGAAATCGCGCTCGTTGTCATCGAAAATCACGATTTCGTGTTTACGTTAAACAAAGCGCGATTCTGTAATATTTAGAAAAACTAACCCCTCGAAGTATCTCTCTTATTTCTTAAACTGAAAGAGTAATCAATTTTACTTGAGAAATGTATTGAGAGTCGGAAGATTGCACAGCTTACGGGAAAATAAATTGAAGCCTTCCGAAATGTAGACAGGAATCTGCGGTACGCGGGGAAAACAATGCCATAAACCGAGGGACACAGAAGGGCACACCGGAGTTGGTGGAATCGTAGGAGAGCAAATGGAACCGGGAGAGGATGTGACAAAAAAGTGCCAGAACAAAGGTCTACGAACGGTAAGGGGTGACGAAAATTTTCCGGCCCTCAACAAACAAGGACGGAGGCTGAGGCTATGATTCCATTCCCAGAGTCGAAAAAAAAGGACGGCGGGGTCTCTGCGGACCATCAAAAAACAATTATCACTCCCATTTCCAAATGAGAAGAACCAAAAAATGCTTTCCACAACCAACCTCTTTTTCACCAACCCTTTTGTTACAGTGGAGGTGAATTCCATCGTTTAGTCTCAGAGGATACTAAATGTTTGAACAAAAGCTCATTCCTAGCCGCGGTGGAGTGTTGGCTAAAAGAAAACTAACGCGTGAGTGGTCGAGACAAGCAAGGCAAACAAAAGACGGAGAAGAAAAGGAGGGAGCGATGCTCTTTTGTTTGTTACATCGACCCCGAGGATGGTAAGTGAAATAAAGGTAGCTGTGGGAGAAGCAAGGAAAGAACTCGGGAACTTGGAAAAAAAGTGGGTCTAATTAGAGTTTCGACAAACAGACGGATTCAATCTGAAGCAGAGACAGAAGGATGCTAAAACCAAACCTAAGTGGAAGGGCAGCCCGGAGACCCCGACAAGTCATTTCAAATAAGAATTGGTTACGGTAGCAATCCAGATTCGCTTGCTCTATATGGGAGTGGCTCTATCGCGAAAACCTTTACGAGTTTCGAAGGCATTTTGGCGGACCAGGGGCGTAATAAAAAACTGTAAAGAAAAACCTCGCATCATAGTGATTTTTCATCAAGTTTATGGAAGTGATTTTCATTTCACCCTGTAATTGGAGCGGAATTTCGTAACGGTGGCCACTATTTCTTCTGTGACCCCTCTTTTCATTTTCAAGAGGACGTCTTCAGCCAAATATCGTCAGCAAAATCAAAGCGTATTTACATGCAAATCGGCAAGCCATCATTAATGTGTGGCTAAGGGTGTAAGAACTCCTACTGCCCAATATACTCAAATATGTTTCGTAGCTCCTTCATTTTACCATTCGTTACGTTAAAGGTGGGCGAATAGAGTAGGGAAAAGTAATTTTCTACACTACTCTCTATAGTCCTACCTTTACTATGCAACGACGACACACAAATGCAATACAGATAACTTCCTTGCAAATGATATATTTTTAAGCCCTAATGTAATAGAAAAAATTAATCCATTTTTTTCGATTTGATCTCAATCACTACTATTGCCTACTTCTTTGTTGAATGAAAAATGTCCGTAACAAAACGTTTTGTTTCTACAGTTGTCATACATATGAGTGTATGAGCATTCGTATATATTACAAGTTATCTATTCCTTATTTCATGGAAAATCTTCTTCTTTTATATGAAAGCATTGTTTAATCTAAACGTCTTGGATGTTGAAGAAAGGTAGCTAAAAGTAGTATACCATTATTGAACTGAGTAAATACGTTCTCGTATCATAGAGAGTTTTAATATTCACATATTTAAATGATGAAGAATGATTGTGAAACCATTTTTTGAAGGAATATCTGTCATTAAATTTGAAGAAAGATAACTCTTAGAACACTTTGTCAGAAAGAAAGTCAATTTTCACAACATCATGACCGCTTCAGTGTAATTTCATTAATTTTATACATAAAAAGGGGATTGGGATGCCAAAAAATGTTGGAACTGACATAATGGAATGGTGAACGGTACTTTTTCATGCCAAGACCAACCTTAATTCACAAGAAAGTTAAGCATTTTCGATTGAAACACGGAAATTTGGAGAATACTGCCAGGCAATATACGGGACTCGGGGTACAATCAGAAATTTACGGAGCGAAGAGAAAATATAAAGGATATTAAATTACATACTTCAATTTTAAGTGGATTTTACGCTGAACGGTGCAAAGGCAAACATCCTGTAATTTTTCCCTCCAAACATCATCTAACGTGTCGGAAGGGAGCGTTTTTTACAGCGTAGCCTCTTCATAAACGTTAAGTTAAACGCGTCAGCGTGAAACACCAAGGCGTTTATTTGCATCGACCAATGGCAGCATCTGTTCCGAGGGCCGACAAAAGAATCTCGGCTCTAGGCTCCATTACGTCGATGTTATCATCGGAAAAAGGAATTAGTGAGGCGAAAATTATAATACGGAGGTTGCTTCTGCTCACCACCTGGAACCTCTGCGTTACTTTCAAAGGCACCGATTAATGATTCCAGCCGTATCTCCAATCGCGGAAGAGAAGAGGTCCGAAATGAAGGTCGAATAAACGCGTATCTCGCACGTCGATCTATTTAATCGGAAACGGGAATTCACCTCTGGCCAAAGATATACCCCGGATCCAACAAGCCGAGGGCAATTTTTCCGAAATCGTCCTTTTACAACAAATCGATGGTCGTAACGGATACAACTCCGTGAGCTTCGATTTCAGGGCAAGAAATGATTCTTCATGCTCTGCGGTGATTTTACAGATTTAAGGTTTCCACTTTGGCGAATATTTCTACATCTAACTGAAGTCTATTAGCGCTATTATCCTTGACCTGTGAGTCGAAGTGAAAGGACGTGTGCTCCGGAGCTCCTCTAAGGACCCCCTGAGTGAGAAGCCAACGGCCATCAAGCCCTCATTATCCGGTGTTTGTTTTTCAGTGTTGCCCGTGAAAGCTGAGAGGCAGACCAGTGATAAGTACAGCTAAAGCTTTTCTTCTTTATTTTTACTGNCTTGAGGAAATACGAGACATAGTTATACCGGCGATTAGCGAACGCGATTTCCGAGACCAGACGTCTAAAAAATTTCGAGAGATTATAGCGAGAACGGATAGTTATTACTGGTCTCTTTTTCCAGATAGCATTAGACATATAAATAGGGTAGCTATTTAGGGATGTTGGTGTTTTAACACCCCCTGCCATACGCCTTACGGCGGTTCGCGGGGTATTTATGTAAATGTAAATGTATTAGATTTATTTTTGCGTCGTCGACACACAGAGTTCGAATGAATTTTCAGAAAATTTCACAATATGATGGCAACTTTGTGACTATTCTCTATGAAGAATTTTATTTTAAGTAGTACCAAGTTCTCGCATGTTGAGATCTTACAGAATGTTTTCCATGCAGTCTGAACGGAATTTGCATTTCTTTAAATCTTTGTGGAGGTTATTTTTTGACACTTGATTGCTTTCAGAACCATTTTGATACGTCGACAATTCTTCTCCCGAGTTAAAGTAAGCGAAAGAAATTTTCATGGTTCTTTGTAGGCTAATTTTTGCATTTTTCGCTCCTCGCTACTTACTTCTTGGAGTATTAGATTTAAAATGATGCAAACAATCGGTGCTTTACAATGCATGAATGCGCAAAAAATATAACGTAAAAATGACTGAACGATGAAATTCTATGATGAAACTCTATTGAACTTTTGATAAGTTGATTGGACTGTGAATGCCTAAGGATGTAGGTTAGCTATTGTACCTGCGGACAAACAGGATCAGAGAAACAACGACATTACGAGGAAACCTCGCGCTTACAAGGTAGAACACTGACGAGAACCTATATCTCACTTCTGTTCCGAGATGAGCCTTTTGTAGACTATGCTCTAGGCTCTGTCTTTACACACATCTTCAGGTTTTTATTTATTCTTATCAAGATGTAAATATAACATTCCTGAATCCAACAAGCGATAATATCCACAAAGTACAAAAATAAGTGCGCATAAGATTGTTTAAATAAGCCTACATTGTGCTTTTCTGAAATACGGCTTTTTACATCCAGCATTATAATGAACTGCCTCAGCGATGTGAGCGCAGATTACACTTCGTATCTACGGTCTGGTGCAGAGTAATGAGATCATTGAGTAATTAAAAGAGAAGCATTTAATGGTCACAACGTTTTCACGATAAAGATGTATCCAAGAATGTCACTTATTAAATATTTGGTTATACGACAATGCAAATAATATGTATGTACATGATGAACAGGGAAATCAAGTCGCGCTCATGCCGCCAATTTGTACTTCGTGGAAGTGAATATGGGTACATACATTAATTTTTTCACCGGCCACATAATAAAAAGATAATAACGGTATGGATAACAATGAAGGCTTCTTTATTAATTAAAACTTTGCGCCTCGCATTAAAAATTCTCGAGCCACTAGCGGAGCGGACAATTGAAATGGTCCAAACGAGCAAAAGCCTCTTCGCCCGTGACTGAGACAAAGGAATAAAATTGCAACTTTTGCATTCGCGTGCGGTTTTGAAGCTAACCTCGTCCTTCGAAGGGAGCGTTAAACTTAGCCGATTGCAATTCGTCTCGTTGGGATGCTAATGCAATTCATACCGGTTATCCATCCTTATAAATAAGAGGCCATGCGTGAGAAATATAGTGGGTGCATGTAGCGAGGTGATGCCAAAATAAAAGAAAAGCGCTGACAGGAATGAGAAAGGAACAGCGTAGCAGTTCTGCAGAGCGTCTAGAGAAGAGCCCTGAGGGATTGAGTCAACCTCTATCTGACGGTAGAGTTGAGAACATGCAGGTCCTTTAGGAATTTCCTCACTGTACTGCACTGAAATCACGCCTATAAATTTTATTCTCCGCTGAGATTTCGTTAAAAAGGAAAAAAAGAATTACATTTGAAATAAGAAGCAATCATCTTCGTAAGCAGTAAACGAAAGTTCGATTGAAGAAACCCATATTAAATCTTACTATGATTGAATAAAAGGTATGTTATCTAAAATATAAATAATCCCGGGATGAAGCAAAAGTGGAAAATATCGACGTGACGGGGACTCGAACTCAGGTCTTCCACTTTTCGCGCAGCTGTTCCATTCACTTTCCAATTCTTCACTTCCATATTTTACTGTAGTTTATCATTTGGTTTCAAGGCGCACACCTGTAGGTTGAAAAAATGTACCCCTAACCCGATCCTTGTAAGATAAAATATGCATCATATCGTTTCCAAATATAACCGAGGACAACAAACTATTCAGGTAGCATGGGAAATGAAAATCTCGAATTAACCGATCCCCGTATTATATTTTAAGAAAGGGAAAATTCGTAGATATTAATAATCAGCATGTTTGGCAAAGATTGTTATTCTCTGTTAAGAAATAGATTCATTCTAATGCCACATTTCTACCCTACCTTTTCTCTATTCAATCCAATGTCTTATTATTTCTTATGATTGATATAAACGCAATAAGTTTTGTTCACTTTATCACAACTACTTACCATCCCACTTCAAGTTCCTCTCTCAAATCACTCAATTTCTTGGATCTTACTTTTCGTAATGTATATGGAAGTTTTACAGTTACTACGTTTCATACTCGTATGATGAACTGTTTTCGTTGAAACCAGTCGCAATAATTTTCACCGGTAATTTTGCATAGTGATTTCTGATTTCATTTTTACTCTTATTGCTCATTCACGTTCAAATCGTGTCAACCAACCAGCAGATGAGAGGATAAGATTTTACCATTTCAAACGTAGAATATCTGAAGGAATTAAGAAAGACTTCATGTGCAAATTGTCAATAGCCGTCAGACACATTTCCGTCTCTAAAATAATAAAATTATTTTAAAAGTATACATAGAGAATCTTGTACGCAAGCTTATACGGATCCCGCTTAATCTGGAAATTTCGGCCCCAGATGTCTTGGAGCCTACTGTAAAATAAAGCACAAAGCGAAAGATGGATTTTATGTAGCTTACTATGTTATTAAAGTCGATATGTGAAAGCGTAACTTTGTGGAAAGCCATAATAATGATGAGAACAGCTTTGTAATTTTCCGTAGTTTCCGGTAGTGCCAATAAATATTGTGGAAAATTACAAAGCTGTTCTCATCATTA
>KZ308165.1:995755-1059663 GCA_000376725.2 Ladona fulva
GGCCTGACCAACGCAACGTAACATCTCTCACGGACTTTTTCATCGCTTCTACCGACAATTCTCTTCACAAATCCAAGTTTTCTAAGCGCTCGACCACATATTTTATGGATGTGGGTACCCCAGCTTAAGTTCTAGACTACTCAGACCTGATACCTATTAATTCAGATAGCTTTTCATGTTCAATACGATGCTGAGCGAACACCGATTGTTGGCTCCCACTGGGAATCGAATTCGGGACCGCTATCATCGAAGGCAAACCCACATGGCTATCCAACTGTTCAAATATTTAAAGTTGTGATGAAAAATATGGATAAATATTTAACTGTAAATCAATATTAATCTCTCGCCTAATGAGTGCAGTAAAAGTTTAAATGCCAAGTTGAAGACTAGATAAGAATGACTAGCTAATTTTTCTATTAAAAGGGTTTCATTAAAAACTCCTTATTTTAACCAAAATTGCTGTTGATTCTAATGAAATTTGATAAATTTTAAATTCAATTTGGCAATAATTAAATTTTTCTTTTACATTAACATAAAAAGTTGGAAACCATTTCTTTATGAAACCCATCATGAGTCAAGCCGTGTAAATGGTTTAAATATTTCTATTCCACACAATTTGAATTTTTGTTTTCGATATTCTTTATAGTTTTGAAATAAATTTTTCGCAAATAGAAGGCAAATTTCTTCCCTAGATTTTTATTAATCTGTCATTTTTACTATTTTCTATTAATCGTATTGTACATGGGAATAATCATATTATCTTCTTACATGAATTCTATTTATTAAACTTCCTGAACAGTCACTCGACCGTCGATGCTGATTTTTTGTTTCTTTAAACCTCTAAAATCTAAAATCATAAACTTTGGTTTTATACATCAACCTACGTCTCTACACCTTCTGGTAGGAGTAGGATGTTTCCAAATAGGCGGAATTCTATGCCAAGAGAGTACCTAAATATGTAATAGGAAATGATGGAAACGTTTTATACGTAATAAACTGGAATGTATGCCAGAGCATATCTTGCCGAGCATGAAATCTATGGCAATGATCTTCGTTAGGAATGTCCATGTTTCTATGGTTTGAGAAATTTTATAGAGATATTTCTTTCGAGTACGCAGAGTATAATTCCAACGAGAGCTCCATAAATTGCTAGATATCCATCCTCCTTATTCCTAAAATGTACATGATGCATTCAATGACCTCCATTTTTCATAATGAGCGATTTCTAACTCAATCTTCAAAACTAAAAGAACTGGCCTTTGATTCCTTACAAGAGTTCGAGACAGCATTCTCCATTATTTACTTAGAAGGTTAATCTATTATCAATGCTCTTAAGGCACCATTCCTAACACACCAGCAAATGAAGATTAAATAGAATTAATTGAACTTATCTAGGTAAGGCGAACTGATACTGATAAATTTAAAACGCTCGACCTGGAAACTTATATTAAACGTCCCGAGATTCTAAAGCCTTAGGAGTAATAGCATCCCTATTTGAATCATCGAGCAAAATACACTCCTAAGAGAAACTCAAGAACTAAAATAGACAGACGTACCGAGTTTGTCTAGTTTCTATTAAAACGTACCCATAAACTCAAGTATTCACTCAGGAAGTAGAAGCTATATTAATAGGATCAGATAATTTCCATTGGATTGACACCAATTAAAATAATGCCTTAAGAAATAAGAAACCATGGAGAGTATGCTAATTAGAGAGTGAGAAATGTAAAACTCATGAAAAGTAGCACGTAAGACAGTTGAAATATGAAAATTGCATTCCCACCCGACATGTTTATTTCTTGGTCGATTAGAGGACTATATATTNATAATGCCTTAAGAAATAAGAAACCATGGAGAGTATGCTAATTAGAGAGTGAGAAATGTAAAACTCATGAAAAGTAGCACGTAAGACAGTTGAAATATGAAAATTGCATTCCCACCCGACATGTTTATTTCTTGGTCGATTAGAGGACTATATATTCATTAGGGGTAATTCTGAAAATTAAGAGATGCATAATTTTTTAAAGAGGTGGAAATATCATGTGTTACTATGGTAATCATAACATATTCCTAAGTCGATACCCAAAAATAACAACCTTTAGTACTATCATTATTCAATCTTATTTAAATGTACTTAAAAGTAAGCCAAAAACGCTAGTCTTGAAAATATTATCAATTAGATAGATTGATAGAAGCCGTCACTATGTGGATCTCCATCAGGTAGGAATGAAAAACACTAAAAATTTCACGTATATTTCTCTAACACTACCAGTTTCNATTTTTATTCTAATTAATACAAATTTCTCCAGAAAGATATTACCCATTCCACATACAACGATGTTGTAATGTAGTACCTGAAACCTTTAAATACATTTTAGCAGTCATTAATATTCCCACGATAACACGAATATCTAAAGTTATATGCGAATATACGCAAAGCGACTACCTCAAAACTACTGTACATATTTCCCTGCCGAGCAATTATCCAAAAGCTCCTGTTATTTTCTCCTTGATCGAGACAACGGTTCTTGTATAACTGCTCTTCTCGTTGGAACGCCTCCTTCTTGATCTCGACTTTAATTTGGAAAGATATTCAAACAAGCATTCGCGCAGCTCTGTTTCGTTCCTTTAGATATACTACCGGTTTCTAGTGCTGTTCATTTATTTACCGACAGTATTCACCTTGTCTGTTCCTCTAACTGGATAATGTTATCAGAATTCGTACCTATCTCAGTCACGAGCGTTAATATCTTCGATACATTTTCGATAGAGCTAAAAATTAAATATTGAAAATATCGTAGCCAAACATCATAATTTTTTATCAAATACCTTCAGTTAATGCGTCCTTACCCATAAAATTTTTCACTATATTTAGTCAATAAATATAATCCATTTATATGATTCCTTTGTATTTCATTTCTTATTTATTGTATTTAATATTTGAACAAAGATAGTAGGTAGAGGGAAACCTGACTAACTAATGAAACTTTAATTCTAGAATTTTATTATTAAAATTTCTCTCTCACACGCGAGAAACCATTTTCTACGGTCCAATCACCCTTTGACGCAAAATAAAGTACTTGCTAAAACACTTAGGAAACTGTAATTTCTTGAGAGCTTACTTCAATGGAGCCATTACTGAATTTTGCAAAAAGCGGAACTCTTTAATAAACTGAGTTATTGTTTCTGTTGACAGAAACGATAAAGGGAAACACCTGGATAGTAACAGAATAAGCCGGTTGAAAATCAGAATTTCGTAGGTCTCCAGAATTACAATTAGCCATGATGATTGGTCTATTTATGAATATATAATAATGTGAAATCGCGTTCCGGATTTCTGAGACATGGCCATCAGGAGGTGATATTTATTCTTTCTTTCCACCTTCATTGACTTACATGTTAATAATCTCGGCGTCGATTTTGTCATGCGCAACGTGATTGTTGTTCTAGTACAGATTAGTAAAGATTAAATTATGACTAAATAACTAACTAGTCAGTTACAGATTATAGTTTCCCTAATTAACTACAATATTCTTTCTGCAATTTTATTGATCTCAAGCAGAACATTCCTGATGGATATCTCAAGCATTTCACTGATTGAAACTAAGTTTTGCATACCATAATTATCATGAGTGACGAACTACATCTATATTTAAGATTTCTCTATTTTCCTAGTTTTAGCGAATTGTATCGTTTTCCGGTATTATGATATCGACTTCGCTTTGATTATTTATATCTAATGTGGTTGTCTCAATTGCTTATTGTCTAAATCCGGCCCTAAAGTTAAGAGTAAAATATTTGCTCAGTAAGAAATTCATTCCATTTCATTCTAGCCTATTCTTCCCTCAAAGTAATCGTTCCCGAATGCGCTACTTACTTTAACTATTCACCTTCTCTTTCCCTTGAATATATATGCTAATCCATATCCTTCAGTTGCTCTCCAACACTAAAGATTTCGAATTCTTCCTGATGACGGCATACCTCACGAAAGGAATCGGGTAATAACATATTGATTGTTTTCTCGACCTTCTACGAATACTTCGTGAGGATGCATTTATCCTTTCTCCATATATAGCGAACATAAGTTCTCTATCACTAACGGAGGCCGTGAATTTTCTGAGGATTTTTTAAAATGTTACATGCAAAGCAGCAAATAACAGATGGTAGGTGGCATAAAAATCCAATGAAACTCGCGAAAATATTACCGTAAACAGTTAATTGTAGGGGAAAAATCAGTATCATCCGTTTCCTTTCTTGTTTCGTAGAGAATATCTTATTGATAACCTATGAGCAAAACAAAATAACAATCAAGAAGTGCCTTCCTATACTACGCCAAGACCTCGGATTCGAATTCCGGCTGACTGTTTTTTTCTGATTCGCATGGGTCTATGCTAATCCATTTTCGGGTATCTCACTGTAATTATACTACGAGCGGAGCCATTAAGAAATGAAAATATTGAAATAATGATTGATTCTTAATGCTAAAATTTATAATAAATGTTCTCCCTTTAAAATATGGTTACCTTACCTATGCAATAATGTGTACAAGTAAACTTTACCATTAAATATTTTCAAGCTGAATTCACCTGTAATTGTCAGTTTTCGCAAACAATTTTCAGAAATCTTTCGCCGCAGAAATCAAAAGTGCTTCTCTACAAAACAAACCAAATCACTTCCCATAAATACGTAATAAATTCACGCGGGATATTTCTGACGATTTGGTGATAAACCTTTGAAAGCCCCGCGGTCTTTTTCATCGTCTTTATCTAGTTATAAACACTCTGGGCACGTACCCGTGGAAGGGATCAAAGTATCACGGCGCCAGTCACAGAAACCAATCAGCCTTTCTCCAGATGTCGCGGCGAAATAAAAACAAAAGAGAACTATAGGATATGTTTTTTACACTCACATGCATAAACAAAGGAATATTATCCGAGATCTCAGCCTATTACCAACAGCGCCATCTATAATTCAGATTCCACTTTCCCTTCTATTCCCTGCAACCTACCTATAGAAACTGCAACCTGTTCCATACAATGGAAAGCGGAAAGTGGACTTCCTTGAACTATATGTTTTAATAAAGAAACGAAAGGATAGAGATCGTTAATCTCGAGTTAAACACGGGTTACGGACGAACGTGGACTACTTTATGAGGAGTTTTTCCTCTATCTTCCTTGTAGCATCTAATGGACCATTCCTTAACTAATTTCCTCACGAGCAGTGTCTGAAAGCGGGGAAAACATTGCTATGTCGTGTTACAAATATTTATGGCACGAATGATAAATTACTATCCTATAGTAAGGAAATAACAAAGCTCATGAACGCCTTTTAAGAATCCCATAAAATAGCGCTTGGAAAGTTTGCAAGTGTAACGTTCAATCATGGCCGGGCTTCATGATTCCTAAACACAAACAACTGTCGTTACAGCTAACACCATTGCTGCTTGTCATTAATATAACTCTCAATAATTAAATTCGAATTTGCCGCAATTTGTACATTATCAATCCGGTTTTTTTTTGTTTTTTGACTGGCTGTCCTGGACTTTGAACTGCAAGTTTGAATTTGTCGTCTTCCCATTAGTTTTTCTTTTCAAGCTGCAATACTTTAATTGTGCACTAGCTGCTTTGATTAATGATAAATATATGTCGCGAACACATCAGCATTTAAGGAAAGCGTAAGGATCGCGAATCCAATTACGGAATCATGCCAACAATCAGTTGTTAGAATTAGAAAAGGATTCAAAGCTGATTTAGTCTCAAACGATTCTCATGTGTGTATTCTGTAAACGTTTCCCCCTAATTAAGTTCAGGTTTTCCTATTTTCTAGGGTATTATCTCGTGGTCAGTTTCTCGCCTCTTGTTTTCGCAGCAATAGCTGAAAGGCACGCATTCCTTAACGAGCTTACACAACTACTTTCCACGATTTAACGCACCACTTATGCAAGGACAGTAAGGTGATAATGAATAACAAATTAGACTTGTTTCACCTGTTACCGACTCCCGTTTCCGTGCTAATATAAATTGCCGGCAATATCACCAGAAGATAGCAAGACCTATGACACTTAAACTGAAAAACGTGTCACAGTCAGTCGCTCATAACTAGCCCATTCTAGTTAAGTGAATGATTTTTTTTTCCTGTAATGTTAACGACACGTTTTAAATCTAATGGATAAATTTAAAGGAAAAAAATTACGTATTATAACGTTAAATGTCCAACAATTTTCCAAAAAAAAACTTTATAGATGTATACGACGAAAACCAATTGATTATTCTGCAAACAACACACGATGCTTCTTTCAGCTTCTTCATTCGTTTAACTTGATGCGTTAAACAAGTTGCGTTCAGTACAAAATTAAAACTTATCAATATGATCTGCAGTTGAGAAATCAGCGTAAACTATTTCAGAGTAGCATTGTTCAGCACAATGCGAGGAAGTTACCGTATTACTGCACTTCCTTATCGATAAAAAAATAACATCACTCACCGTCTATATGTCATTCTTCATCTCTAATGAGCAGCTGTAACGTCGGTGCATCACTCATTTTTGCTTGCATCAATATCTTTCCTCATACTCCTCGTCTCCTCAACTCCAATTAGAGCCACGTAAATCTCACTGAAAAAATGCGGAAACCGAGTAATGAGCGCCTTATTTAGCATAAGAAATAGAATGGAGAGAAGAGTGTCGTCATAAACTGGACATTAATGCAATTTTTTCGCGCTTGCTACCATTGGACGGTGAAAGGATTGAGTATTGAAATATATAGGAAATGGGATCAGAAAGGCAGTTGAAGGACAGTAAGTCAATAAAACTAACAATATCGCTGTTAAACGCAGTGCGCAATTCAAGAAAAATAGGAAATTCTTAAAAACTTTTCATTCGAAAGCGATCGTGGAATTGTTGAAGCAACACCTGCGACAAGACCTTAAAGACCTTAAAAAATCTGCCTTCCTTAATCCTGATATATTAAAATATTTCCAAGAATTTATGAATGGAAAATGTAGAACATTCTCAGGTTTTCTTTACCTGTGATTACCATACTAATCTATTTATCGCGTTTTGTGAAACTCATGATGACCCCTTTTTCAATATATATTGTAAATAGTTCAAATTTGATATATACTTCTTTTATGGCTACTCAATCTCCTTTCAATTTCTAACAAATTCGAATTCTCTCCATAATACGTTTGGATGGGTTTCACAAATTACTTAATTTTTAGATAAAATTTAACTTAACTTTAACTAAATTTAGGTTGCATGCTTTTTAGTAAATATCAATTTTTTTAAGTTCGACCTATCTCAAAGACCAATAAATTACACATTTGTCGTTGATTAAGTACATTTTTCACACACGGTACATCACACGGGTGTAGGAATATAAAGACAATGTATTCAATTCTTGATTAAATTACTGTTAATTTAATAAAGTTGGTTAGCAATGATACTTATGACAAGTAAATTAAGCGTGAATATCATCATTTCATTTCTAATGGACATAATACCATAGTTCTACCTATGGAATTTTTGTCGATAAAAGCAATAACCGCAATGCATGTTGGTACCCGATGGATTAAACACCTAAGGGATCCTGCAACATTCATATCATTCGCGGAGTTTTATTATCTTCTCATAATCAACGAATAAGGAACCAACTGGAAAAAATCTGAGCATGTTTATTCTTAATCTAAGCACCAAAATTCTAATTTACAAAATCTAGCTCTACCAGATTAAACCAAACAGGATTAAAATAATAGGTACTGTTATGTATAAATAATGGATGAAAATGTCTGCGGAAACTATTCCACACATTATCAGCCAGCACTTTTATCGAAAATATAACGAGTGGACCGCGATTGCTGAGGAAGAAGACATGCTAGACTGAGATTATAACGCGAACGATAAAATGTAGATCGACGCACCTGTAAGAAGTGACCGTAATGTTGGTTATTGCCGATGGGAGGGGATTCGAACGACGATCTCCGAAGCGGAGGAAAGGGGTTGCGCCCAGGAGACCTGGGATTATAATTCAAACAGCTAGGGCATCTCTTGTCCCAGCGACAGTCCCCGCCCCGCGTTATCCTGGTGCATATAACGAATAACCGTGAAGGGAAGACACGCATACTTTCACGCAAAGATACACACACGTGCACTGGAGGCGTACGAGCGTAGAAGGGTGAGGAGAAGGAGGTAGAGGAAGGATATGGACCTAAAGAAGAAGATCGGAAAGCAGGAAGAGCCAGGATGTATGGTTGGCAATAAAGGAAACGGTAGATGGCAGGTGGGAGTTGGTCCAGTTCGATCTGTGGACTTTAAGACGAGCCAAGGGAAGGATTAACTGATAAAGAATTGCTTTACTAATCAGGCATTTTTATGAGCTTTAACACTGAGCTTCAGTTCATTTTCCCCATTACCTTAGGATGTGTTTCGGTAAATAATCTCATGGCCTAACTTAAACAAGTTAATAATGTTATTTACATTTCCTCTTAAGACTTTATGCGAGAGAGATGTGCGAGAGGGGTCATCAAGTAATTCACTTTTGCTCTTTCTAATATTAATGATATTCTTTTTTGAAAAAAATGTAAAATATGCCAATTTCCGACGGTTACGTAAGTATTATCGAATGGATATTTCAATAGCAGTGAATACGTGTAGTACAGTTTACTTTCTAATAATTTTTTCTGAGGTACGTGAAACCGTGCTTATACTGAGTTTTTCTGATGTGCGTTCTGAATCAACAGCGCACATTTATGCAAATGATTTTTTTTTTGAGTTATGGTTAGAAAATTAAATACTTGAAAAATATAATATTCTGTCGTTCCTTAGCGCAACATCCCTTTGCGGAATAGGCCCTAGCCTTGTGGCATTCACATTGGATGACTCGTGGTCAGCGCATCGATTCTCACGCCACCGTATTCATCTACATCTACATCTACATCAATACCCTACAAGCCGCCTTTCGGCGTGTGGCAGGGGGTGAAAACACCAAGGGTTCGGACTATTTTTTTAACCTATTGGTATCGCGTATCGTTCGCGGAAAGAATGAGTCCTTAAAACTACTAGTCCTAGCATCTATTTCCCTTGTTTTACGCTCATTGTCGGATCGGCCAAAATAGCAGGGGGGTGGCATAATATTCATTACGTCTTCCGCAAACGCACTGTCTCGAAATTTATCAAGTAATCGCAGCCTAGCTCCCAATCTCCTTTCTTTCAAGGATTCCCAACCTATTAGGCTTTTCTAGACTACTCAGACCTGATACCTATTAATTCAGATAGCTTTTCATGTTCAATACGATGCTGAGCGAACACCGATTGTTGGCTCCCACTGGGAATCGAATTCGGGACCGCTATCATCGAAGGCAAACCCACATGGCTATCCAACTGTTCAAATATTTAAAGTTGTGATGAAAAATATGGATAAATATTTAACTGTAAATCAATATTAATCTCTCGCCTAATGAGTGCAGTAAAAGTTTAAATGCCAAGTTGAAGACTAGATAAGAATGACTAGCTAATTTTTCTATTAAAAGGGTTTCATTAAAAACTCCTTATTTTAACCAAAATTGCTGTTGATTCTAATGAAATTTGATAAATTTTAAATTCAATTTGGCAATAATTAAATTTTTCTTTTACATTAACATAAAAAGTTGGAAACCATTTCTTTATGAAACCCATCATGAGTCAAGCCGTGTAAATGGTTTAAATATTTCTATTCCACACAATTTGAATTTTTGTTTTCGATATTCTTTATAGTTTTGAAATAAATTTTTCGCAAATAGAAGGCAAATTTCTTCCCTAGATTTTTATTAATCTGTCATTTTTACTATTTTCTATTAATCGTATTGTACATGGGAATAATCATATTATCTTCTTACATGAATTCTATTTATTAAACTTCCTGAACAGTCACTCGACCGTCGATGCTGATTTTTTGTTTCTTTAAACCTCTAAAATCTAAAATCATAAACTTTGGTTTTATACATCAACCTACGTCTCTACACCTTCTGGTAGGAGTAGGATGTTTCCAAATAGGCGGAATTCTATGCCAAGAGAGTACCTAAATATGTAATAGGAAATGATGGAAACGTTTTATACGTAATAAACTGGAATGTATGCCAGAGCATATCTTGCCGAGCATGAAATCTATGGCAATGATCTTCGTTAGGAATGTCCATGTTTCTATGGTTTGAGAAATTTTATAGAGATATTTCTTTCGAGTACGCAGAGTATAATTCCAACGAGAGCTCCATAAATTGCTAGATATCCATCCTCCTTATTCCTAAAATGTACATGATGCATTCAATGACCTCCATTTTTCATAATGAGCGATTTCTAACTCAATCTTCAAAACTAAAAGAACTGGCCTTTGATTCCTTACAAGAGTTCTAGAGAACATTCTCCATTATTTACTTAGAAGGTTAACTATTATCAATGCTCTTGTGGCATCATTTCTAATACACCAGCAAATGAAGATTAAATAATTGAACTTATCTAGGCAAGGCGAACTGATACTGATAAATTTAAAACGCTCGACCTGGAAACTTATATTAAACGTCCCGAGATTCTAAAGCCTTAGGAGTAATAGCATCCCTATTTGAATCATCGAGCAAAATACACTCCTAAGAGAAACTCAAGAACTAAAATAGACAGACGTACCGAGTTTGTCTAGTTTCTATTAAAACGTACCCATAAACTCAAGTATTCACTCAGGAAGTAGAAGCTATATTAATAGGATCAGATAATTTCCATTGGATTGACACCAATTAAAATAATGCCTTAAGAAATAAGAAACCATGGAGAGTATGCTAATTAGAGAGTGAGAAATGTAAAACTCATGAAAAGTAGCACGTAAGACAGTTGAAATATGAAAATTGCATTCCCACCCGACATGTTTATTTCTTGGTCGATTAGAGGACTATATATTCATTAGGGGTAATTCTGAAAATTAAGAGATGCATAATTTTTTAAAGAGGTGGAAATATCATGTGTTACTATGGTAATCATAACATATTCCTAAGTCGATACCCAAAAATAACAACCTTTAGTACTATCATTATTCAATCTTATTTAAATGTACTTAAAAGTAAGCCAAAAACGCTAGTCTTGAAAATATTATCAATTAGATAGATTGATAGAAGCCGTCACTATGTGGATCTCCATCAGGTAGGAATGAAAAACACTAAAAATTTCACGTATATTTCTCTAACACTACCAGTTTCAACTATTTTGTGTTTCCCCAAAAACCCTCTTAAAAGTTAATGATTGGTTCAACCTGGTCATTCAGTGACGCATTATTTAAATTTGAGTAAACTTTCAACAGCCAAAAATTAATTTATATAAAAAATCCCAGTGAGCTACAGTAAAATGTTTCCTTGATTGGCTATGTGTCACACATTTTTAACTATTCATTAATTCCCTAAAGTAAAATGAAGTAAATCACACAAAATGTATTTATCAAACTTGGAAACTAATCACAGGAGTATCATTTATTGTCTTTTATTCCCATAAATTCATTCTGCATTGTCATTTATTTTCGAATTGAGAATAAGGTTATAATTTACATAGGATTGACACCAATTAAAACAACGCCTGAAGAAACGAGAACACATGGAGAGTATGCTAATTTTACAACCACAGTATTTACAACCTAATATACTGAGCCACTACTAATATGACACCGACGAAAAATTAGGAACGGAAAATCTATAATGGGAGCTCAAAAAAACAATCATTTTTAATTTTTGGTAAAAATAACCAATTGTGACGAATCGTAAATGTAATGGATCTTCATAGCTCCTTTGTTTCACAAGCATCAAAATTGACGAATCGTAAATGTAATGGAACTTCATAGCTCCTTTGTTCCACAAGCATCAAAATTTGTTTCCCGTGAAAGATGTTGTAATACCAAATATTACAGCCGCATGAAAAGATCAATCAACTCATTATTTTGTTGACAAAGCAGTTTTTTTGGGTACTTTATTTTAAAAACTTAAGTAAGTGCAAATGTTCAAATTTATTTCGAAAGCTACCGAAGGGTATCTCAGAGTACATTCCCAACACTTCGAAAGCCTCACGTATTGGAAGTTTTACTGCCCCCATGTTATTTTAGGCAAATAGCGACAAGGTATCATTTATCCTTGCTACCTCATGCTTGTCTGGTGAATTGGTCATGATCGGTAGCCGGGTAAATATCGTGTAAAAGGGCTGGAGACATTGAGAAATGAATGCGAGCGCATAGTGAATCATCAGAGGGTACGTTCATATTATGGCGGAAATACTCTTCAGAACTATGGCTGCAGAAATTATGAGTTTGATCAACTCCCCCGGGCGTGTAATAGCTTTAAAGGTTGAAAGATAAAATCGGCTGAATTCTGGGATAAGCTTATTTGCCTGGATTGAATGAGATTGCAATGCCAATAAGCTGTTAACTCATAGCTTATCACTCAATTCCAGAGGCTTGGAAGATGCTGATTAATGTTACGTGACATAAAACTAATCTTTTCATTTTTATTCAGCTTTTTCAACTTCAGGAAAATCTCTTATGATAATTCCTATCAGTACTCAAAAGGAAAGTGCAAAGAATAGTGCCTTTATTGAATAAGTAATGATTCCCACGGAATTGATACTACGCGAATATGATGTCATGATTACACTTTTTGTCGAAATCCATAGGAATCGGTCACTTAATGATTCCGTAGTAAACTATAGCAGCCTTTAATTACTCTTGATGAAATATTTTATCATGAGGTCAAGACCTTTTCTTCTCATTATATTTCCCTTCCACATGACACTTCTGTAAGGGAGTTAAAACGAGAAAACCTTTCCATCAGTTTAGATTTGCCTATAAGACTTTGAAAGAAGACAGTGCTGATTTTCGTGTCAATTTCATTGTGATTTAATGGTACTGGAAAGAAGAAAATCAGGCAATTCATTAAAAACCTATTTCAAACAAAACCACTTGCCAATCAAAACATAAGCAAGCACGTTGACGGTAGTTTATTAGCAGCAGTTTCGATACCTAATTGATTTTACAACTTATTTGCAATCACAGGTTATACACACACATAAACATGCCTATCGAAAGGCGGCATGTTCTCACATGGCATACATCACAATAACATATCAGTCTCCGCACCAAAACTATACGTCGTTTATTCTTAAGCGATGCGATCCTTCAACTCGAAGAAGTCCATTATTCTCCCAACTTTCCCACGAGATTCGCTCTATCGACGTTACATCACTTTTTTCAGATATCCCTCCCTGATGACGATACAAAAATAGAATCGTATAAGCATCGAAGTAAACATACGCTCTTCATCAAATCTCCTTCCTTTCAAATACCCAATGTCTAATAGAACTGTTAACCCCGGCCGACACCCTTAAAAATAATTTATTGCGATTATCGAGGGGAAAATATATTCGCGGAGGAGCTCATTTTTCCATTCCGGGTCTCCCGGACGTCCAAGCGAAGCGAGACGAACGGTAGTAGGGAAAAAGATGGCAGATACGTTGCAAATGGGCCATTTTCCCCCGGAGGGTTCGAAATCTCGAACTGGACATCGATTCCCGCATCTTTTTCCCCTTACCTGTAATACAGTTTAATTAATTGTTCGCGGTGTCGATCGTGGACGGTCACGCCGTGCAATGGCACGCAAGGACAACATAGGGAGCTGACTAGCCCATAAATCAGGCTAACCCCGTGGATTTATATTTAAAAAAATCGCGCCATTAACGTCACCGAGTACTTTATTGGCGATGTTGTTATCATGCAGAGGAGAGGCGATTGGAGTGGTGAGAACAGGGGGGAAATGCAGGGGATTACGGGATCGGGAGGGGATGTGGGAAGCGGATGGGTAGATGAACACAAGGGAATGGAATAGAATATGAGAGGAGATAGAGAAAGGTAGAAGGTGAATATTTCCTGTTTTTCCAGTAACCATCCATCATCGCAGCGGGCAATCTGCATTCACCGGCGGCAGCTCCTCTCCGCATGCTTACTAAAGTCGCGAGGGCCTTGCACACGTTTCTCAAGTATCCCTCAGCATCTACCATCTTCCTCTTCTTCCCCTTCAGCCTTTTTTCTAACCTTTCCCTATTCCGCCACTTATGTTCAGCTATCCTTCTATTCTACCGACCACTGAATTTTCATAGCAGGTGTTTTCATCTTCTCGGAGAGACCACTTTCTCTGTTCGGAAGATAACTTTCATATTCCCTTTACCAGGAGGCTTAACAGACGCCTCGACAACCAAAATGCTGCCTCTAGAAGGTTTTTTTAATAAAAGAGTCCGCTGATTTTCTCTAAGATTTTTAAAATATGTCCAACTCAGACAGACAATTCTATTAATGAAACAGAAGTAATCAATCGAATGTGAAAATTAATTATTCTTGTTTAGAATAATACTTTACTTTTACTTGTGTTCTGAATATCATGTCAATATGGATGAATGTATAGTTTTAGCTGTGTATCTAGATATTTATTTTCGTTTATAGGCCTGCTGCTATTAGCAATCGGCGTGAATATACAAGGATTAAGGAAAGGTGGGATACTTTATGAGATGAAGTCGTGCGCCTGATCCCAAAGGAATAACAAGTGTGAAGAATAGCCACATAACTGGGACTCGAATCCAAGTCTTCCACTTTCCGGGCAGGTATTCTAACCATTGAACTACCATGCAGCGTATGTACCTACTACGTGAACTACCAGGACGCGGCATGGTAGTTCAGTGATTAGAATACCAGCCCGGAAAGTTGGAGACCTGGGTTCGAGTCCCAGTAATGTCACTATTTTTCACACTTGTCATTCCTTCCAGCGTGAAAATATGTATTCGAAACTAAGGATAGCTTATATGAATGAGTGGTTGCCTAACTTATGATTGCTCGGGATTATTGCTTGCCCGCGGGACATAAAATTTCTATGGTTATTCACCAAATTGGTTAGGCAAATCAGCACCTTAAAGAAAAATGTATGATTCCTGCTATACATACGAGGGAGCCATATTCTCCTAAAATCCTAAATTTATACTCTTTCGCAGTGTTTTCATGGGAGTTAAATGAGTGAGAATAACGAGTAATTAGGTTGAGACATGTATCCAATACTCACTTATAGATCATACTGGGTCAAGATATAAGCAAAGAACAGGGATTTTGAGCGATAACTACCGTAGAATGTACGCAGTTTCGATTACGATGAGTTTGTAAAGAAGTTGTATTGAACAAATGCCTATTAATGTGCATGTTAAACTGCTAAATAAACTGCCAAAATAACCATGAGCTAAGAATATATATAAAAAGTATCACTCACAAAATCATATACATAAACGTATACTTATTTATTATCTTTTGTGAAAATCTAAACTAAAAGTCAACGAACAAGGGATAAAACATAAATACCTTAAAAAAATCATAATTCCTGAATGTGATTTATGATTCAAAAATAAACATGCTTTAAATTCAAATCACAAAAACAAATTTATCGACTAGGCAAGCAACGTAACTGCGGGTAATAAACTTATTGAAATTTCTTATTGTCACTCTAAAATCCTTATTCTTGATTTTCTTTAGGCATTATTGTTTTCTGGAACAAAATAAATAATGAAAACATGGTCAAATGTGCGACGAAATATTCACGACGTGATAATATGTCAACGATGATACTCCTGAAATGTTAGTCTAAATATATATGATATCAATGCATTTTTTTGGTTTCGCGTCAGTACAGTAAAATATATGTATCCAGAACTGTTCTTACAAACAATTGTTTGGGTAAGGAAAGTACGATAGATTCCTATCCTTACATATGATTTGCGTAGAGTCCTCTTGTCCCTTCGCTCTCTATTTCATGAACGGTTTGATGTAAAAATATGAGACAAACTGCATTGTTATCCTACAATATAGAAAGTCCGAGAAAAACTATTCTCGTCTCTGTAAAGGTTAGGGTTCGAACGCAGGAGCCCCAAATACGTTTCCATAAGAAATAGATGCAAAGTTCGTTTTCATGCCTTGTAGACTTTGTATATTTCACAAAATTAAATTAGAAATAGCGGTCCTACAAAATCGAAAAAATTGTCAAAAGAAATAAAAGTGATAATACTTTCTTATTTTAGTCGTGAAATATTGATATAGCCTCTAAATTTCTATTTATATAATTTGGATAAAAGAAACTGAAATTTTGTAAAATTTTTTGGTTATAAACAAGCAATCTCCTTGAGGGCCAAGGTGACTGTTGAATTCGAGATCATGCATTATCCCATAAGAATACATGGGGATTATAGGCCCATAAAGAATTTACGAAGAAAACTACGGCAATTTTCTGAAATGTCGGCGTATGCAATGTACGATGTACAAATTGTAAGGACAAACACGCGGCCATGTAGGAGTGTTTGTAATCAACCCGATATTTCAGAGGAAATGTGTATTTTGCTTTTTCACATTCAGATAATGTAATTCTTATGTACTGCCTATTGCTTAACGAAATCGAGCAAGTTATTTTCTCGGAAATTTACAAATATTCTCAGATTATTATTCTATCACGATTGGTATATATGAAGAATGTTTGACGGGATAGTTAACCGAACCCGATTGTTGATGCAGAGCTAAATTAGTTATCAAGAATAAAGATATATCGTAAATATTATATGCTTAAAACTGTTAGAAGATAGTATTTTCCTTAGCAATTTTATGGCTAAAAGTTGAAAAGTACAAAATTTTATGGATGTTGATATTATAGTTACATTTGAAAAAACACTCCTTCGTACGTTTAATTGCGAGCAATTTTATTGGAAACTAATCCAGTATTAATAGAGCCATCTACCGGTCACAAATATATTAAATCATTATAGACTGATAATTGACAACTTCTAGCTTAGGAGGACAGAGGTATACAATAACAGATGATTTTTAAATGAAGTTCATTCCATGACGGGGAAGCTTACTGGTATATAAAAATAAAACATTCGGTACAGGTTATATTCCAGTCAAACTCGTGGGAAACAGTCCTGTAAAAAGCCCTCAACGGTAACATTCTTAACTAAAACTTAGCTATGAATATTTTGTGCGATAAAGAAGTTTAACCGTAAGGATATCCGTTAGTTTATAATCTCCATTTCGCATTTCATTATTTTATGAGAAATCGGCTCCTTTAATCTTTTTCCTGAATGGAATCTATTTTTACGCAAACTTCTTTCTCCTTTCATACATTTTCATTGCTTTTCATTCCTTTTACTGTTCCGTTTTCTATTTACCCTTTTTCGCCATTCTACTCCGGCCGTTTCCTTTTTTTTGTTCCTACATTAGACTTCCCTCTTCTTATCCCTGAATACGCCTTTGGGTCGGCTTTCAAAATGTATCTTCGCCGCGCAGTTTTGCATGTTCATCATACATAATAATTGCATGCAAGAATCTTCTTCATTACTTCCATCTATGCTCATCCATGCGAATTTCCGCGTTCGATAAAATAATCTTCCCTTTCCCCTTCCACTTAGGATCGACTGTGTTTAGAACTCCGCGTGACCGTTAACATTCCATTTATCCCTCGCCATAAAACAGCGTTTCCTGTGAAAACCATAACTTACGAATTCTGTGTGCAGACGAAAATTTTAATTGCAGAGTCAAGTTTCCTAAGGTGATAATCACGGCTTAACAATTTGATTGGATCCACTGGACAGGACAGCCTGCCTTCAAAATGGGATCCCTTGCCCGCCTACAACTCCAGCGGGTATAATTCTACTTGTTTCTCATTATCACTTTTCTTCGCCTCCCCCTCCTTCATTTCTGCCACCTCCTTCTGACCTTTCCCGATAATTCCCGGTGGGAAAAATAATCTCTCTTTTCGTACACAAGATGCTTTAGTGTGAGGCTAATGATCATCGGAGGAAAACTAATGAGTTCTAAGTAATGTCAATAAAGGATAATGAGGAACCGTAAAGTCATTTTCTTCGATAAAAATGTTCTCATTAGAGCTTTTCGAGTGCCTATTCGTCAATATCTAAATCTAACGGTCAAGTTTGCATCTCAATAAATTAACTACTTGTTGCCATGGGAACGAAGCCTTTGGGAATGTCTTGAAAGGCAATGAAGATATCCAGGTATTTGCTGTTAAGAACAACAAAGCTACGATAGTTACAAAAGAATCCTTTCAAAGTTAGCTTCCATTTCTACTCCACACGACTAAGAAAATAAAAGCACTATAACACTCATAGCGGAGAAATCAGAAAAGGGAAATTTCTCAAGAAAAATAAACATTTTACGTTCCACAATGAGTGCAGGAACGATCGAAAATTTTTTTAAAGCTGATTTAATGAAAAGAACGAATCGAATATGTCAAACGAAGTGGACTGAATATATACAATTTTCTTATAATAGTTTTCATAGCATTAAGAGCTCAATCTGCGATTAACAGAACTATAGAGAAAATATCTCGTGTTTTCCCTACGAATCTGATGAAGGAAGTTTTCTCGGGTTTCCTGCCGGGTTACTGCTGCAATGTTGGTCGACGTTTCGAAGCCCTTCCTAGGACTATCTTCAGGACGAAGTTCTTCGTCCTGAAGATGGAGCCTAGGAAGGGCTTCGAAACGTCGACCAACATCGCAGCAGTAACCCGGCAGGAAACCCGAGAAAACTTCCTTCATATAGAGAAAATCATAAATAGTCACGCAAAGTCGTACTCCTTTTAAATATCGTGATGACTTGCGAATCTTCCCTCAGCAAACTTTCCAGATATTGCTTTAAGGCTATCTTCAAAGACGATCCTCGTCTTCTAGGCAGCTAAACCTGGGAAGTTTTGCGCAGTTTCTCCAGGGGAATCGTTTCCCAAATTTTCATTTCGATGGAACACTTCACCAATTCTAAGATTTCCACAGAAATCTTCGCTTTATTTGCTGTGTTTGCTAGATATTATCGTAAACAGCTAATTTACAAAATAACCAAGGGTGTAGTGATAGCACAATCTACTTAAAAAGTAAAGAGTCTCTGACTTTTAAACATGTATTAAATTCTTTCAGCATTTCAAATTAGGAAATACATAATTTTTCATAATTTTTTACGGAACAGTTACTAAATTTTCGACATAGTTTGAGAAACGCTGTCTAGGGACATGCCTGCTCCACCATGATAAAACTTGAAGACTGAGAAAGACTTCACATTGTTTGAGTTGAAGGGCCCTTAATAGTTTTTGCTTCAACTACCTTAATCTGGCATAGCTTGCGCAGGATAACAGCTGCGACTGAGGAGCCTTAAAACTTAAAATCACAATCCCTATGATGCGTGAATAACTAATTTTTACTGCGATTCCATACATCTCAAAATGGAATGGCATTATGTACGCTAAAAGACATCATTACAGAGTTCCTCAGCTTGTCGTCACACAATGCAGATCCCCGTTTTCTTCTTATTCATCCCCTTTAACAGCTGTACTACACCTTGCTCAGCGTCTCCAGATCCTCGCATTTAATTGCTGATGGATTCGTAAAAGAGGGTTTAACCCTCGGCGACCCGGAACGTGACATCATGAGTATCCCATCCGTTCCTCATTCTCATCCCAATCATACACTCTGCTTATGAAGGCGCAAAATTCAAGCCGCGGCAAAAGTGTTAAAGGTTGTCCAATTGAACAGGTGCCTGTTAGTTATCACCGTCACACGCCAAAAAATGCTATCCGGTTTTCTGCTCGGAGGAAGAGACTTAAGCTCTGCCGAGCGGCAGATGGAGAAGCGCTCTCCTCATCACCGGAAGCAATTTTTCCTGACAGATCCTTCAAACAGCCGCGATAGCGCGCGAAGCGCGATGCTTTTGTTTTTTTCTCCTGCATTCGCTCTGCGGAGAAACAAATGCGTTTGGCATCGCCGAGTAAAACCTTTAATCAGAGACTAGCGAAAGAGGCTCCTCGTTAGGCTAAGAATTATTATCCCTCTTTCTTTTGCTTTTTTGGCCTTTTTTCCTTCCAAAGGAAGGTCGCGGACACTCTCTAGCCCTCATATTTCACCTCCCTTGTCTCTACTCGGAAGGAGTATCCTTACCGTTGCTCATCTTTTTTTCCCCCATGTCTTCTCTTCCAAAAGCTTGAGCATTAGCTCTCCTAGGGGTCGCGGAAGAATTGAAAACGGGGATGTTGGAGCACGACTCTGTCTCAGAGGCCTGCGCGGCATGTGGCAAACGTAGAATGCCGCAAAACCCATAATTATAAAGTGCTCGGGAAGGATCCCCACGCTCTCCCTCTCTTGTCTTTTGGGACTGCATCCCCCCACCTCCTGCTTTCTCAGAGAAAGGCGCCAACGACCTTTTGGAGTTATGATCTCGATGATCAACTTGAAATTTCAACGACCGTTGCTGGGGTTTTGTCTTCCGGTTACTTCCGGGTATAAATCCTCAATGGTTTGCATAACTAAGCCAACCCCGATAGCCCTTTGGTCAGTGTGCTATTATATTTGAGGTCATGGGTTCTATTCCTGTTGTAGAATGTGATCGTTATGTGCGTTTACAAATGGCTAAAATAAAATTTACCCAATAAGGACGCAATTGTTATAATCACTTAAATTTTATCGTGATGATGAAAGGTAGAATCAAAAAGATCAGAAATGTTTCCTTCTACGAATCGTAGCGGTCTTAAGATAGCGGTACTCCATACCATATAGTAATCTTGAAATTACTCTTAAGATTACTCTATGTACACACTAACCAAAATTCAGTTCTAAAACAGATTCTATGTTCACAGAAGCATATGGGGTCACTCATATTCAGGGTGGTGGTATTGAGAAAAGTGCTTCGACACCTGAAGTCATTTCACATGTAGGCTTCCACCGGGAATGGAACCCGGGATCTCTTTCTCTGAAGTCGAATGCGTTGCCATTTAACCAATTTAACCAATACACTGACCGATAGATCAGAGAATCAAAAGGAGGTATTAGTAAACCAAAACTCTTACAAATTGATTAAAGCGGTGTAACTAGACAATGGTAGACAAATCATGTGCTCTTTTTTGGTCCCCATTTCTTAATTTAGAAAACAATCTTAGATATCGGAGAAAAATATGCTATGATCCGAGGATTATTATTATTTATCATTTCTAGAGATGTAGTTAGGCTGGTTTTGCTGGTGGTAACCGCATAAAATCCAGATTAATCTCAATGTGAAAAACATAAAGCAACACTGTGACAACTAAGGCGCAACATATAATAAAAACAGTATTTTTAACTAACGTACACCATGAGTGGAAAAAATAAATTCACCAACTTCTCCGATCTATATGTTAACCGAATTAAATACTAGGAATTCACGAGAGAGGTCGCTTATTTTTCAAACAAGTGATGAATTACAATCCTCCTCATACATATAGGATCATACATATAGGATCATACTATAGGAACTGAAAGTCGCTCCCGTTTTGTCAACTTCTTTTGTGCTGAAGAAGACCTTTTCTGTCATTTACTAGAGCCAAAGTGAGTAGAGCGATACGTCACGAGGAAAATAAGGAATGAGAGCGAAGAACGAGGCTGAATATCTTTGAAAGCGATGGATGTGTCTCGGGTTATGGTCGACCGTAATCGTAAAGAAGACACTATTGCATCGTTGCGTATTGCAAGACGGAGATGCGACCATATCACGCACGTCTTGAGGGCTAGCGCGAATCTATCCCTTACCATCTGCGTCCTTCATCTCGACAGGAGATCGAACCAGAAGATTACTCCGACGAGGTCCCTGCGCTTTTCATCCGTCGCTATAACCAACATGAGCCCTTTGTAAAGAATAATGTGGCCCCTGTCCCATCCCTGAATCCTACTGCTTAGACTGCTCTAGTTCAGACTTAACTTAGTACTTAACCGAGCTCTTGGATGGATCAAAATAACCCAGAAATAAATGGCCAAATCGTAGAATTTGTGCCGCAATAAAATGTTTTTAGCGATTTTCATCAATGAAAACGCACAGTAAAATGCTTCATAACAATCGTAAATTAAACTTTTAAATAATAAAACTCGATAAAAATATCTCATTAAAACAAAACTAGGCGGTAATAGCTTGAATCGGAAGAGAATCAGTATAAATAATAATAATTATTATTCGTCATTAAAAATGAAAATAAAATAATCATTATTTATTACCAAATTAATGTGCTCGAAGCAAATATATATAATTGTATAACATAATTCGGCTAGTTAATAGACACACCTGATATAAGGCTCGCAGCGGGACATGGGACTTGACCGCTACTGGTCTAACATTTGCGCCCCATACTAAGATAGCGAAAGAAAACACTTACAAATTCCTAATCACATAAGTAGTTGAAGCTTGAGAAGGATTATTGAAATTCTTACTCTAAACTGAGTAATCCTTTTAAATTATGGAATTTTTACTTCGTTTGCAGTTCACTTTTTCACTGTTCACTTATTTCTCCCGTTAGAAATATTTCGTAACTCTTCCTCGCCGTCGGATTACTAATCTCGAATTGTCTGAAACCGTGAAGAATAACATAAGTACGTTTAATTTATCAAAATCTTTATTTCTCTTGAAATAAATTTAAAAATCTTACGTACATGCATCGTATGGCTATTATTGCAGCATTACAGTATATTTGCAGTGAACGAGTATTTTCGGCGCCTAGTCCGCTGTTTATTTTTCTGCAATAAATATGTACTAAGTTATGACTGATTACATAAAACTAAACTTTCACCTCATGATGATTGGCATTATACGATATCGTAATTACAAACCCTTTTTTATATTTAATATCAACCACGCAGACTTTTACGATAAGGATACAATGTTATGAAGAAATTACCTTTTTAAAATTTATCCATGGGATTCACAGGATACAGCGCATTATCAACGCATTATCCCTTGTATTTACTCGGAAATTTTAGAGATACTTCACGCTTTTTGATTGATGCTGCCTTAATAACACTGTGTACATTAAATATTAGGCCTTTATTGCGAAAGCACATAAAAAGGTCTGATGCCGCTCGAAGGCAATTAATTAGCTGCGATGAAACACCCAAAAAACCGAAAATTTCCGCTGTTTGCGCCCAACACCGTCTGATAATAAAGGTGTAAATTAGCTCCCATCCCGCAATTAAGCCTCCGTTTCATAAAATTAAAAAGCTCCGTAAAATGTCCTCCCCCAGGGAGAAATTCCTTTATTTAATTAAAAAGGAAAAAAATAGTGGTAAATACCGTTTTCTCCGCGGCATTTCTCCCCAATTTTTCCGCCGAAAAAAACTTGACCGGGGGTCATTATTACTGGACACGTCCCCGTGTTCCTTCCAAACGAAGAAAATAAAGGAAATTTCTCCACAAAGAAGAAATAATGTCAAGCCCGTTAAATAGCGTAAACAACCGGCGGACACGGAAGCACGCGCCTAACCTTTGGACCCGACGCTTTCGTCGGCCGTGGTGAAAAAGCGGACCACGTCCGCGAGGCTGACCAGCTCAGCGAAAAAGAAGGAAAACCATTTTTTCGGAACCCCTCACGCGTTGTGTTCGGGAAGAGAGATTCCGAGGGTCAGGAAGGTGGTCGTGTCCACAGAGATTTACATACTCATCTCCGGAAGAGGAAGGCGGAATCGAAAGGTAACGGATAATTAACTTGTGGAAGATATCAGAACTGCGCGAGAGCGTAATTATCCTCAGAGAAAATGAGAAAGGTGTATGTTTGCGATTTATCGCTTCCAATCAGTCATTTGTTTTATACCTGGAGTGTTTGATCTATAAGGAAATTACGTTATAATACACAAAAGATACCTCTCGCTTTTCTTAATCGAATCCTTAAGTATTTTAAACATAATTTTATATTTATGCATATATACATATTTAATATAAATATTTATACATATCATACATGTTTTCTACTCGGGAAAGAATATCATTAGTTTGTACCGCTTATTATTTCTTATTCTTAGAAGTATTAATGCATTCCATACATTCTCTTTTATTCTTTACATCGTACGTACTTTTCTCTCTTGTTTTTCTCGTTCTCACTGCTTTCCTTTGTCACTATACAACCATTTCCTTCACTCCATTTATTAATCTTACATATTTAAAGCATATAATATGCAATAAATTCTTCTAGAGTCATCAGCAAAAATTATATCCATTCATTGTCATATAAAAACTCAACTTAGGATACTTTTTAATTTAGAGAATGATGAAATTAGCTATAGTACTGATTCATGAATATTTTTCACATTTGATGCACGATTCTTTTAATACTTATCAGACTAGAGATTGCAACTAAAAATGAATTAAAGAAGAAATTAGGATATTGGGCTACCGTCAAGTATTTATACTTAATTTTCTACGAAAAAACAACTATAATATGAATAATAATACTAACGCGAATAAGTAAAATGTGTGTACAAATCAGAAAAACATTATTAGAAAGCAGAGAGAAATTCTGTGTATAAGGAGAAAGCCTCGAGTTTGTTCAATCCATTTTTCCTGTTAAGTACATGATACTGAGTAAATGTACATGATGTGCGACAACGACCATCGTTCATAAGCTTGTGATTAATTAAAACTAGAAAATTCACTTCAAGCGATTCATTTCATGTTATCCTATATCCATCCTACAGAGCTAAAAACAGACGCTACTATGATATTTCATTTCCATTATATAAATAAATGGAAATGAGAGAATATTCTCATGAAGTCACGAAGTAACGGAACTCGATTGCATTTTTACTTAATACGCAAAAGGAGATCGTTGTGTGCGAGGGAAAATTATAGAAAATGAAGAGAAAATGTCGCGACACTTGTCGCAACGAAGCTATGACTTATGAAGCTCTCGCCTGTCTATGGCTGGAAGACTTAAGAGAATTAGTATAATATGTTTCTAATTAGAAAGATTTAAAATATTAAACCAAAAGTTGTCTGCCATGCCAGTATAAAAAAATAAATTTTCCTTATATGCAAGGAAACCAATCTCACTTCGCTACAAGCAAACTAATCAAGTCATCGCCACTGGATTATAGGAACAAAGATCATGAAAAGAAAAAATAATTAAATGATTCGATGCACTCAGGAAATGAATGTTCAAGTGCAAGAGAACCTTAAATAAGATAATTCTAATTATTACTCATACATTTTCTTGAAAAAACTCGTTTTCCAATGACAACGAAATAGACATTAACATGGAAACGCAACAACATAATGAGAAAAATATCCAAGGAAGAAAATTAACTTCTTGTCCGTTCAGGGCCATGAGTAGACTTTAAAGTAATAATAAAAGAAGTATTTACATTAATTAGAATAATATTTCTAATATGCAAGAAATTTAACAGTTGATATCTGACAGCTCTTCTGGGTTGTAGACATTTAAATAAAAGATATTTAAATACAGAGCGTAAAAGGAAAAATAATTTATAAAAATTAAAATTATCGTTACAGTGTTCTATGTAGTTAAATTGTGATTATCATTTTCTTTGGGTGTAGTAGAAAGAGATTGCAAAATAACTGAACGATTGAATTTGATATTTCAATTGAACAATTGAACATTTCATAATGAACTTTATCACCTAAAAGACATTTGTAATACTCCATCATTTTTAATTCACAGTAAAATTTTAAGACCAGAAGTAAGTTCAGTAAGTATACGCAAAGTACTGTAAATATCTCGTTGATTCCAATTAAACGTTTTGTGATAGAAAACAAATGATTGTCACTTCTTACAGTGATACTTGGACGCATCGAGAGATAAATTTTCGCACAAAGTGTTTCTTTGATCTTTCATATCAACAAATGTATAAAAAAATAATGGTAAAGGAATCAAAGCTATCGTTACGTAGTACTCCATATTATGGAAGGAATCAAACTAAAATCAGCTTCAGCTTATCTAATGAAAAAAAACTAAACAATTCCGGATAAGTATCTACGATCAAACCATTTCGCGCATTACGGGATGATTGAGTCGAGTTTGTAATTAGCAAAAGCCCAGAAATTACTTGAGAATGACCATTTAGAGAAAGTTTAATAAGCCAATTACAGCGGAAAATGCAGTCCTGCCTGACCAGTCCAAGTTTGATTGGGTAAGTGGAAAATTAGTGGCCAATACTTACACTGGTTATAGAACGCGAGAAATTGGTAGAAAGCCCAGTGGTTCAAAGCTTCCAACTAATTCATTACCTCCTCGCCCAATAATTTTCCGTGTGACGTTTACATTAATGAGCCTATTTATTAATTACAATAAGCAAATGGATTCTTTTCCGTAAAAGTTTACTCTAAAATCTGGAGTTAGACGATAGGGTTAGACTGTGCTTATTAATCAAAATTTAGTATCTACGCAAACCAGTAAAATCTTACTTTTCACCAATTTTCTGTGTTATTTTGTGAGTTACTTTTCTTAATGTAGAGATCAAAGAATAGTAATGAGTTGCATGGATGATGTATTCAATTTTCACAGAAAAGATTAATTCGTAAATAATCAGTTTTTTCGTTAAATCGTACTCTAATTTAACCTCGTCATTACTAGAGGTATAATGGTACTCATGAAAGGTTAGATACTTTGGCATCAGCTCACAGAGTATCAAACGCTTAAGTAATAATTGATACAGATGTATTGAAGCAGATTTTGAAAATTAATTTTCCGCACATCCCGATTAGATAGAATTATGAAATTTATAGATTCTTTAGAGAGTTGATGGAATTTTTCACCTAATGTTTCATTAAATCGACTCTAAACTAAATATCCCCATAAGAAATTCAGGTTCAGTTCTTTTTCACGGTTTCTAGGCTCTATTTCATTTGCAAAATAAAATTAAAAATATTGGTCCTACAAAATTAAGACAATTATCAAAGAGGGTAAGTTAAATGGAGAATCTTATATTGGTGGGGCTTCCGGATAGCCAAGTGGGCAACGCGTTCGACTTCGGTGAAAGCGGTTCCGGGTTCGATTCCTGGTGGGAGCCTACGTGCGAAATGACCTAAGCTGTCAAAGCAATTTTAACAATACTATTACTATACATATATTGGTTCTAGAATATCGTTTCAGAATCAAAATTTGGAGAAATCGGATAAAATATACGAAACTTCGATGTAGTTAATAACCCGTCCACCGTAAGACCAAGACGATTGTTGAATCCGAGCTCATGCATATTCCCGCAAGAATAAGGGGAATTTAGGCTCATACGGAATGAATGGTAAGGAGAAGATCGCCATTATGAAGATGAGACAATCATTTGTGATTTCAGTATTTACAATTACGATAAACAATACGTAGAAGCAGACTCACAACTATGAAGGAGCGTTTCTTAACCAACCAGATTTTCCAAAGAACTAATATTTTGCTTTTCCACAATCAAGGAGGCAAGGAAAAGTCAAGATATTTATAAGGAGATGGAGATAATAGGGAAAATTTTCGGACATTAAGGGAAAAAATTCTGTTATGCGAGTTCAGGTAGTACGAGTTCGTGTATTGCATAGTATTCATGAAATTTTATATTGTTATTTTTTAAGACGTTCCGTTTATATCCATGGCTTCAGATTCAATCATAATAGATACCTATCAATAGACGGTATCAATAAGAAAATAAGGATTACTTTTGACTTCTGAGAAGGATCAGATGTTAGTTCACATGCATTTACAATTTACATACAGAAATAAGAATTTAGTTCTGTCATTTTTGACGAGGGAGTTCACTACCAACTGTAACTTTTTATTTACTTCGTCAATGACCCAAAAGTAGCCAAACATGGTTAATTACGATGAATCAAGAAAAAGAATTGACAAATAACGCATAATGGACAAACTACAGAAAAAAATAAGAAACGAAAATTGAACTACAGTGGTAAAAATTTTCTGTTGTTTCATTATCAGCGACAATTTTGTAAATTATGAGAAAGGTCGTCACGATGCTTGTATTTGTATGTGTATACATACTTGCTCTACACAAACTGCAAATTTTGTCAAGATGTTGTCGAATTTCTTTTCATGCTGATGCGTCGTGGGATGAGATTATGAGAATGCACACCTTTCCCATACATCGACATAACATTTTGACCCTTTGTTCATTGAAATGTCTATTCGCTACTTAATCCTCATGACAATAAAATGATTAAATGAAATCCCTGCCTTAATATAGGTTCATTTTTGCAAGGTTGGTCGTAATTTAAATATAGTGATTGAGAAAGGCCATGAGAAAAGGCGAGACACGAACGTAGTTTACTTACTTGAATGAGCGCGATCCCCCTTTACATTTCCTTTTTTCTAATTTTTAATAGGGAAAAATGATTGCGGCCAATTAAGTATTCGTCGAGATTCAGAACTCGATATTCGCCTTAAATCGGCCACGCGAGCGAGGTAAACGGTGAACGGTGACGTCACATGAACTTAATGTTTACCGCGATGACGAGATTCTCGTCCCTTTCTCCGTGTTCCGCGTTAATGCAGAATTATGAACACCAAAATAAATCTGACTAGCAGGATATTCAGAATGAAAAATGTCTATATTACATTAAACATGTCCATACCGCAACTGATTGCTGCTGATTAGTTTGATAGCGGGATCTTCATTAAGAGATCGGTTGAGCTTCGTCCCTTTGGCAGAGAACATGGAATCTCCTCGTCTGACTAACGCTAATTTGACCAAAACCTTTTGGAGAATCTGAATTAACCACAAGGTCTCCGGGATTTTGTTTTATTAAATTATTCTTAATTTAATAGAAGTTTTCCTTACAAAATCATTTCACTGGTCCTTGAATTAAATTCCAATATTACGTACAAAATCGTTTAAAATTTTAATTTAAAAAGTCTATCCAGAAATGCTACTTGAAATTATTTAAAATAACTCATGTTCTATCAAGCAAATGTTCACAAATTTATATTTTTATAAATTGTTAACCAAGTGGATTTGTATAGATTTAAAGAGGTAATAAAGTTTACATAGAACAAAGTATATTATTATACTCTTCGCGTAACTAAGAATCAATAAATATGTGTAGAATTGTCCTATAAGCGGCGAAAAAAAATATCTTTCATCTTGACTTAATAACGGTTAGATTCAATGAAAGCAGTTCATTTATTCGCCTCAGGATACGCACACATATTACTGATTTTCGAAATTTTAAATATCTATCACAGAAACATAAAGGCTGAGCCATTGGCTAAATATGGCAAATAATAAGGAATAACAAACATGGTGAAAATTAAAATAAAGGAAAAGTAATCGTGCGGAAGTAGTCGTACTCGCGACCCCATAACAGTTTGTTGCATCAATAAGCTCCAGCATTAGCAATTATTATCCGATAGCGCCGGTAAACTTTTACCTTCTAGTCACGATCCTAAACTTTTTATGAATCTTCACTGTCTGGACGACTGCTCTCGGGACAGACAGCGGGCTTTCGTCTGGAGCGCCGCTCATTTCTTAGGACAGCGGCACGCGGAGGTAAAAACCGCGGCTGTGCGCCCTCCCTTCTCAATGGCAACTCTTATTATTTACGTTACATCGCAGAAAGCAGCAGTAAAAAACCTCATTTCTTCCTCACCGCGTATCTTCCATTCGAGGGCAATCCCACGTCTGAAACCAGGACTCGTCCCTACGCGGAAACAATGAATTAAGGAAAGAAATGACAAAAAAGTCAAATAATTGGAATATTCGTCACTCGATTCATGGAAGGAAAAATAGAGTTTAATATATTTTACCGATTAGCGACTTGTAGCGAACAATTGCCTTTCCCGTCACAGTCTATTGTGTTTCCGTCATATCCTTGCTGGCTACTGAGTGCAAGTTCTGAAGTCCTCATAATTGCCCAAGAAGAAACGGACATGAAAAAAGTCTGACGGAACCGTGACTCGAACCCGGGTCTCACAATTGCCGGTAATTTGCTCTATCCATTGAGCTATTCCACAAGAACGTTTCTCTATGCCGTTTGGGAGACTTTGTAAGTATAGGGCGCGTGAGTTCGTCCGACCAAGCGGCATCGGTTCTTTTCTCCTTGGGAATTTTCCTAGGTGCACGCCTTATCGTGCCAAGTCACCAAAACCCTTTTCCTTGTTTCCCCATAAATGTTTCATTTTTAAAACACTAGGAATGAAGCAATCTTCTCCGAAGCTAGACACAGTTGTCAATTAATAACGAGGCATAAAAGCTTAATTAATAAACTTAATAAATTTAACCCTATATAAAGAAATCGATGAAAAATACTCCATAACCTATTAAAATAACTATTAAAATTATACACAGTTGCAATTTTAGTGATACTTTTCACTTTCTAAGGAATATATTTTGGACTAATGCTGCAGAATAAATGAATTCGCAATGGTTGAAATTTGTTGAATTTGATGGAGGTCCATGCTGCTTGAAGAACTAACAAACTTGTGAAAAAATGAATGAACTGCAAATAACCTTCTTATGGAAATTAAGGTAAAACATTAACAGCTTAGTTCCATTTCATTTTAATATTAATGTTGTTAACAGGGACGAGTCTAGTTTCTTAAAAACTTAAATGAAGGTATTTGTGCTTATAGAAATGAGCAAATTCACCCTTCCGTCATCAAACGAAGAACGACATGTAGATTTATTCATATATATTTTAATCGATTAGTGATTAAAATAAATACGGGAAAGGTGAAGAACCGAAGGACGGCAAAACGTAGAAAGAATGTAAACTTAAAAGTGGAATGATACTTTATGAGGACAAAGATTAAAGAAAGAAGAAAGAACAATCTCTCACGCATATTTTTTTCTTTCTTCAATTATGGAGTCCTACCACAAAGTCAAAGCAATCGAGGGGATAAAATGGTTTGGAAAGGAGAGATAAATTAGGAGATGAAAAGGAGATACAGGAAAATAGAAAAAAAAGAAATTTTCGAGTGGTGTAACTCATAATGAGGAATTAAATACATCAAGCAGGTAGGAAAAACGAAATTTCGCATTACTAAGAAAAGAAAAATTGACAGAATTTCTTTTTATGTAGAAAAATGAAAAAATATCGTCTCATTAAGTGAATACGATAAGACGAAAAATTAAACAACATATTGGAGAATTCAAAGAAGACAAACATAATTGATGTATATATAATTTTGTGGTATGGGACATGTCTTTCGTGACCTCCAATATATTATCTGGAATAGTTTACCGCTAACAATAAGTATTGCTTAAGAAAATATTTCCCGCTGGTAGAAATGATGAAAATATCATAATCGGGAATCCAATCGAAAAGAGAAATCGAGGATGGAAAGTGTTATTAAGTTATTCGTAGTAGTATGGTTTGAGTGTCAAGTAGATAAAAGTGACGAGAGAATGGTAATAATAAAAGAAGACCAATGTCAGGCAGAGGGATGAATTCACGCCAGGTGGATGAAAAAGGAAATTTAGAACATGGTTAGGACGGTTCGTGCAAAAAATATAGGTAAATGAAACAGATATTTGATTAATTTTCAATTCATGAAATTAATAAAAGAATGAAATGAATTATCTGAGAACATCTTTAATCTCTTATGAAGAATGCATAAAAACCCTAATAAGAATTAAGAAACGAAACATATCAAGCGATATTTGGTGGAACATATCCATAATTTATTAATACAATCATTACTATATTGATATTATTTATTTGTTTATAATTAATTNATCTTTAAAAAATTAAGAAACCTGGTTGATACATATCTACTGAAAATATATTCAAATTTTTCCTTTCTTTTAGTTCCCTGTAACTTATGTAGTAAATGGCCCTCTTATAATAAAAGTTTTGTTCCAAATATTTATAATATTCAATGTTATTAAGTGATAATTATTATATTTATATTGGTGATGTGTGTGCTAACAATGCTACCAGTGTGAAAGTCCATTTGTAATGGAATTCATAATAACAATAGTTCGAAAACCTCGCAAGCGGGCCATATTTTACATTATAGTAAATATTTTTACAGTATTCCTGGAGGATGGTGAATAGGAATGGGAATAAACACATGTAGCAAGAGAGGATAAGGAAAAGCTACACATTAAGATAAAGGGTTGGGGAGAAAGGCAAGAAGAAGTCGAACGGGGAAGGAATGGGAGACTCGGGAGGAGAGAGAGCCGGGGAGAGTGGTCACTCAGGTGAAAGAAGAAGAAAACGAAAGACAAGTTACAAAGGAGGAAGTGTAGTTCAAAGGGATGCTGGCCGAAGATTGTAAGGGGCGGGGTGAGGGCAAGTTTATAACTTAACAATTTTAACGCTCGGTCCGCTTATGGCAAGTGGCAGCGGGGAACGAACTCGCTCACGCCGAACGATCTGTAATGATAACAGAGCAAAGCGGATGCTCTGCTAAATGTATCCGGCGCCGCTATTCATTTCGTACTTAAGAATAATCTCTTTTAAAGGGAATCATCTACGGAAGGAATTGGAATGTGTACGTCAAGAAGGATTGAGAGCAGAAATAGATCGTGGTGCATAAGTTAACCGCGGAATTCGAAGATTAAACATTTAAAGGCTGCTCAAAGATCACTTTAATTATTATGAAATTATATCTGTAAAATCTGCATTCATGAACGTATCCGTGCTGCCTGTCGTGTCGTAGTACGCCATATGCGCCCGCAACATGCCACCACCAACGTGTATTAATATTAATAACCCTATACCGAAACCGGTAGTGATTTTATTCAATATTATGGAAAGTTTGTAGCAGTGTTTGTTCAATTACATTACTTCCTTATATCTATATTCGGTAAAGAAAATGTACAAACCACTTTTCAATGCATCTCTTTCCCTCAATGATCTCGCTATATCCGATTAGTTAATAAAACCAGCGCATAACTTCTGTTGCAACTTCCAAGAATATACGTTCTGTAAATAAATTCAGCAATTTAATTTCAATTTCAATGCCCCGGGTAGCGCGTTCATATTCGGTTTGAGAGTTCCCGGGATTAATTCCAGACGGAAGCCCTTACGAATTAAATGACCGTAACGTAGTCGTAAGAAATACATAAAAATTCTCTTTTTGCGTGTAAGCTGGAAATGGTGATAGCCATTTTTGATAATTTCAGAATTTTTGTGCCCACCTACATATATGAGCATCCTCCAAAATATTCATACAGAATCCATACTCATAAGACGATTCCGGAAACAGTGAAAAGAATTATCACAAACCAATATATTTGTCGTCAGAGTCACTCGTTAGCCGAGGCATCACATTAAATACATTCGAAATCTAATGAAGACTTCAGCCAACGTTATTGTCCACTTACCTGTCTTCGACGGTTACAGCCAATCTATCGCTACGGTCATTCAAATTTCGTCAATCAGTTCCATTGATTCACGTTCATAAGAGCTGACGGATTCTTCGATGAATTAAGTTCCAAGCTGTCCAATTGGAAACCTAAAAAGAAATTCCGATTACTTTACCAAATTTGTTATAGTAAAATTCACAAATATAGGGTTTAGTAATTTAATGCCTAAAATTAGGATAATAAAGATAGATACCAAAAAACTGTGATTTGTGGTGGGAAGTATATCATATTTATATCATAATTTTTTATAAATATCAATATGATTTTTTATCTTAAAATAAACATTCTTTCTAAGTAGTAAACATAACCGTCATTTTAAAAAAATCTTCTACGGTTCACGATTTTATCATTTTTAGTCAAATTCAAGCTGCCTTTCTTGTAAGATATACCTTTCATAGATAGTAATTTGTGCACGAATTTGACGACGTTTCCACCTGGCTGATGGTCAGTGTGTGAAAGTGAGTACTGATATTGCTATGCAAGGATTAAATACACTAACTGAAGTTACTCTAAAGGGTTCCTTCCAATGTAAGAAGCAGGAGAGGTTTTTGCGTTATTGTGATGGTATTTTATTCTTTGAAAGAGCTTATCATCTCATCGGAATCTACGAGCGTTCCTCTTAGGTGGTCAGTGGGCTTACATCAGCTGTGATTTCTTTTAATCTTGAATCGTTCACAAGTCCCAAATCTCTGGAGCATAGGATTTTAATGGCAGAAGGTGCCTCTTTTATAGCCTTTACATTCGCGACTCATGAAACCATGTGGTTCGTTAACCGTTAAAGCAAACAAAAATACGATTGTTCTTTCATCGCAGCATATATTCGTTAAGGGAAATGCATGTTTATTTCTTTATTGATCCATTCGCAAGTGAATACAAATGGTATCTCGCGTTTTCAGATATAAAGTTTGATTTTGAGGATTATAATGATTCACAACATCTCAGCATGTAATTGATGGATCCACAACGTTTCGACACAAAATTTTCCCATGGATTCGTATTTTCAACGAAATTCGCTGGCCGCCCAGTGTTTAAAAGATAACGAATTATATTACTCTTTAAAATAAATTACTATTAAAAGAAATTGGATAGAGAAAATTATATAAACCTTGCTGAGTCAAACGTTAGATGAAATCGCATTGGTGGATATCCTGGACGACCTGCTAACTTGAGAAAAATTACGAATATTATTTCTGCTAGCGTAAAACATTGTATTTCTTACCGATAAAGGTTCTATTTAGATAAGTTTCTCAATCATGATATATTTTAAAATATAATAATAAAGTGTATAACTCGGGTGACCGCCACTACAATGTATCCATTAATGAGAATGTAACGTGCAGCCTCCGTGACTGCAGACAGGAGGTTTGGATGATAGAGAATTTCATTTTTAAAACATCTTAGACATCCGATTGCTCTTTTAAGTAAATAAAGTACCCTTCAAATCCCTCTTTAAACAACGATGTCATCGTGTAATCCCAAGAAAAAAAGGACATGAAGAAAGCCTGACAGTACTGAGGCTGCTCTGTCTTACACTTCTCATTTTCGCTTTTCCTAGGAGCATGTCTTTAAGTGCCAAGTCACCTTAATATTTTACCTTGTATTCGTGCAAATTTCGGAAGGCTATTAACCTAAATAACCACATCACACTGTTCTCTATCGAGTTACTGTTCCGGTCTATCACGTTTTTGCCACACTTTTCTCATTTAACCCTATTCAACCGTATTCATTTTACCCATATGTATCTGATACGCTCAATTTTTTATACCAACCAACAAATACGATCAAGCACACTTTACACAGTCATCTTCACCTTTATCGATAATTCCTCAAGTTTAATCTCTATCCATACACAACCCACCGCTGTTCTTCCAGCATTTACTAGCAATTTTTGGAACAAAATTCTACCCAAGTACCCAAAAAAACCATATACAATTATAATATTACCTTCATTTCTAATGAGTCAACCTTTCACAATATCAACGCCATAAAGCCTCAGTTTTGGCAACATATATCATCAGGTCCATTCTGTTTGAAACTGTGACCACACTATCATATGAAATGACATAGTTAACTCTAATACCAATGAAATATGATTGAATCCCTACCACAATTTCGATGTGTTATTTATATGATTTCCTTTGAGAAATGTCCTTTGGCCAATGTCTAAACATTCTGGGTCAACAAATAAAAATTAATTTCAATAGTATAAATTTGCTTTTATTGAAATCGATAAATAAATCAAAAACTATTTTATGCATGGATCCGGAAATACGAAGTGATCCTGAATTGAACTCGGTACTGCGATCTATAATTTTATATCCATACCGTTAAATGGATATTGCACTGTATAACCGTATGATGAATTTGGACGCCACCATATCTGAAAGTTGGTTAGAATTTTTTGGATATGCCTACTTTCCGCTATATATATATATGTTTCTGTGTATACCCATATACGTATAAGTATCTATATATGATCATTATCCGCGCTCAATTCCATTACGCGCGGACGCCCCTCAAATTTGCTATCATTCCTTCTTAAACCCGTAAATATGGCGTAACAGTTATTCAAATCAAGAGCTATAACTTATTATGCCCAATTTTCGTGCGTGGATGAAAACGTTCCCAGCCGTAAGAAGTGGAACGGTAACGTCAACGGCTCATTTTAAGGCTCCCGATCTTCTGACGCACTTGCTACAGTAGAACTTTCCCCTCTGTAACACATACCACTATGCATGCCATGCTTTTCTAATATTTGGGTTAATTATCTCATAAAAAATATAAACATGAGATGAAAATTCCACTAGGGGAAGTAATACTGCGACTTTTGCCCGGGGCATGAGTATATTTGGTTATAATTTCGGCGAATGCAGATAAGGGAGGGAAGCGTGATCCAGGCATTAGAGCCCGAATTTCCCGTCCGCGACCCTCATACTCGTAAATCCCGCGTTCCACTTGTGAAGGGAACCGGTCCTTGACAACAAAAGAAAGCAACCTACGTTCGGACTGTTCCTTGTATTGCTATGGCTGATTCTATTGCGCTCGTACATCCACAGCTCATGATCCCACTTTCTTTTGTTATTTCCGAATAAAAGATTCGCACCTGAAAGAATGATCTGTCCTTAATGCTGGAAAAGATGGGGCCTTGTCCAGAAATTGAAACGCTCTAGTGATAAATCATAAAATATTCAGAGTTGTTTTCTATTGTAGTTAATTATAGTCTTATAAAAATAAAGCGAAATACAAGTTAATTTGAAATGGTATTCTGAACATAAGACTGGTGCATGATTTAGCAAATAAATTATAACAGAAATTTTGGAACTGATTTAACTGACGAAACTTAGGATACAATCCTGCAAGGGAATATCAAAATTATTTATCCTTTACCGCTTTTACTGTTTTTCTGCGATGAAAAACTTAAGTTTTCAATTAGAACGTTAGCAGAAACTGAGTAGATGCTGTAATGGTTTTATGTCGACAAAAGTCAACATGAATTCTGAAACAACGGTCTTCCTATAGTAAGTTTCTATTGGAATATCGAGTAGGGATGCCATTGGCGGCTGAAATCAGCCAAAGGGGATTAAATACAAAAGAATAAACAATGAATGAGTACAAACCCTTTTAGTCCATCAAGCGTAAAAGAAACTTGAGGAGAAGCTCAATAAAGCACTGGTAAGAATAATTATGAGGATGAATTCAGTCAAGAAATACATACTTTGTGATGTCTCCACCAAATTTAACGATGTTTTTGCCAATAAAGAATTGGCAGTATTTAAAGTCAATGTCATTTAAATGAAAGTTTTAGGCGATTGTTTATTTTTATTTTACTATTTTATTTATAGAAAACAAAACCTAAAACCCATTAATTCTCTCATCTAATATCCATTTTATACATTGTCCCGATTAAGTTCCATGAATTTTCACGTATCACTCCCATCTCGCATAGAAAAGCTATTTTCGAGCAGGTCGGACGTTGAAGTCTCCCGCTGCCTCTGGCTCTTGCGATCTCTAGCAAATGACAAACTGACAGACACGCTGTCCGAAAACACGAATCTTCCTTTCTTATAATCGCCAAGAGAAAAGGCGGTTCAGAGTTCAAGAGAGAATAACAGTTTTGGGACTGACAGCATTAGAAGGGTTAGCATCTCGTGCTCAGGGGATAAGACGTTGGATGACCCAGTGAAACTGGCGCGCGCGGCTTCGGACTTCCCTCTCGAGAGAGCAATGACCGACGTGCAGGAGTACAAAAGAGACATTTCGCCGCGTGCATGTCTTATGCTTCTCCAAGACCGATACCAAAACACCGGTACACGAGTACACCGCGGGCACCTTTCATACTAGCGCGTCATTTGTCTTTATAACCTCGGTCGTTAAAAGAAGGCATTCTCTAACGGAGGTTACATTTGCATATTATTCCCCAAGCCACAACCGTCCCTGTTGCAACGTAAAGCTGGACTACAGAAGGATGTTTCAAGAAGACTATGGCATCTAAAGAAAAAGGTTTTTGTGATTGCAATAAAGTTCATCTGGTTAGGTAAATACTTTAAAAAATGGATCCCGAAAAATTAACTCAAAAATGCCGCATTAGCAAGTCCTAAGCTTTTAGGGAATCGCAAGCTCTTTTTTCCAATTTCTTTAAAATAACTTTTCACATAAAAACGCTTCCGATTCATCTGTTCTACTATCTCATGCCACATTAATTTTGAAAAAAATAACTTATTCCGCCTATCAAAAAACCTACATGTCTTATCAATAGGAAGAAATAAATAAAAATCTGAATAAAAATTGTGTTACTGTTACCTTTCGTTTATATTAGTTTCCCATTACCCGCGAACGTAAATTAGAATTATTATTTACTTTTATAGTCAAATTTAGCTCAAAGAACAACTTTCCCATTTTGGAAATGAAAAGAAAACTTATGAAAAAAGCATTTAAGGTTTGTTTTCTTGAAACCAATACTGATTAGTTATAGAGTAGCATGTGCCTTTCGGGCCGGAGTTTCGAGAATTCTGCAGGATAATGAAAATATACTCCGTCTGAATTTGTATTAGTGCCAATTATAGAACGAATATAAAAAAATTAACAATTACTTCCTTGTGTTTTCTCCCACGAAATTTTAGCCATATGACAAAATCGCGTAGTTTTAGCGATATAAAATGTATTCAACAGATTAACACCGCTGTGATGAAGGGACAGGTATTCAACATATTTTTATGCCGCTAACAGTAAAAGGATTTTCTGTTTTATTCAAGATCGAAATGTACTGAAAATTTTTCTCAAATATGTGAATTTGAGAAAAACCAAAATTAGCAATATTCCCCAAAGATAAAAGTGCTACAGAGTATTCGGGTATTCGGTTTAGGACCTGCTCTTCGATCGAATTAGGGCCCCCATATTCTTTGATAAGGAACTTTCTGTCATTACCCTAAAAAAATACATAATTAGTATCTATAAACTTCCCTTTAGGATGAAGTTTCATGAATAGATAGAATAATTATGTATTTGTCCGAGAAAAACTTCAGGAGAATTTGACTTTTTTCCTTCCTTCGGCAGACCTTGAGAGGCGACTGACTTAAAGTCACAAATCGAGGTACTGAAAATCATTGTCTTTGAAAGCAAAATGTTCCGATATGCCAGGAAATCATAAAATAAAATTCATTTTAAATTAAATAAGACACTAAAATATACATGCCGTTACCATCGCCTATATCAGGAGATCTGAAACATATGATTTGTCTGGAAACGAATTTACTTTTCGATAAAGATAAAGATAAAATTATTGGTTAAATCTGCAAATGAAATCACTGTTTTCGAGGAATCTAACTACGTAAAAATGGTAGTCGATTTATTTTCGAACTCCTGACGTAGATATATTTCATAGAGAATAATTATCGATTTTATTACGCCCCGAGTCTTCCAGAAATAATTTATTTTCCAAAAAAACAGCTACATTTTACGATCCAAGGTCCACTTTCCCGCTAGCGCACATGCACGAATATATTCCCAGTTTTTCATTCATTTGCACGTCCTAGAATTTTGAGATCTTGCCGTGCGCCGAATTAAGGAAGCGCTGAATTCTTGAATGGGTCACACGTGTACGGGGGGTGTAATTTTTTGCAGTCGGATAGGTTATTGGGGCCCGAGCTAAAAGCTTTCCGACCCCGGGTTCATGCGAAGTCTCTCGCGCCATACGATTATTCCTTGGAGGACTTAATAGTTTCTCCGCGAGGGTAGATATTTTGGTCCAAAATGAGGGGAAAAAAACAATGAGCTCGTGCGCGGCTTGAGTGAGCGATTTGCCATAAAAAAATGGTTTGAAAAAAAGGCAAGAGGTCCTTTCCGCGAATCCGTTTTTTTGGCCGAGAGCTCGGATGCCGGAAGATGAAAGACGGACAACGGGAGAGGTGGTCACGATCAAATGAGATCACTGCGGTTTTGAGAAAGGAAAAGGCTCTCTCTCTCTTTGCTTTAAACGATTTTTGCTTGAAGTGAGCGTGTAATAGAGGGACACTCATCCGGATTCTTCCTCGACTGTTTGACCGAGATAAACGAATTTTTCGGAGGGAGAAATCGCTGCTAAACATCCTGAGGTTTTCATACGTTTTCAGAGAACCAATCCATCTTCAAATGCATATTTGACCTCGTATACAGAGAAAATAACATTCGAAAAATGCACCTGTTTGGTGAGTGAGCGAATATTACTCTATATATATAATCAATTGATGCAGACATTACAAATAGGAACTCTATAAAGGTAATGAGGGGATCAACTCCTCAGGCGATGACTTAGTGTAACTGGGTAAGCACCATAATTAATAAATAATATTTGTAAAGGCTTATACAAAAGAAATTTATTGCGGAAGCCTGGTCAAATATTGATTTATAATATTGTAATGAAGGAAAGTAAAAGTATTAGCTCCACTAGAAAGATTTTAATATACATCTAGCTTCAGCTACTCATAGCTGACTCTAGGTAGCCTGATAATAACCATGAGAAGTTGAAACCAGTTGAATATTAAAATAATGCTAGCGGAACTGAAACTGTTACTTTCTCTCGTTGCCAGTATTGCTCTCGTTATATTACTAAAACTAAAAATCGAATAAGCCTACAAAATTCTCGTCCAAAAGTTATTTTTCTCTCCAACAGAGTAAAATTGAATAAAAATAACAAAATTGCTTAATTTGCGAGAAATATAGTCAGGAACTGATATTTTGATCAACGATACTGGTTAGAAAAGTTGTTCTTAACCTGTTGTCTCCACAATTACTGGGATAATCAGGATTTTGTCCGCAATAAATGCCATGTGATTTTTTATGGTAACAATCTCATTTATCACGTTCTATGAGAAGTGTTTCGTAAATATATGCGAGAAGTCCATAAGCAAAACATAAATAACTCGAATATTCTACAAAAATCTTCTAAATTATTTACGAATATGTATTTGTAATTTTCGTTCATTTGTTTTTTTTTTTGCAAAATGCATAGGTATTGTAAACGTATGCAAAATGTTTACTCTATATTTTCAGTTTTTTTTTATTAATATAACATATAACCCAACCCAAGAATACTGGAGTCATCCAAGGAGTAACTATTTCCTTCCAATTTCTTTAAAATAACTTTTCACATAAAAACGCTTCCGATTCCATGGATTCGTATTTTCAACGAAATTCGCTGGCCGCCCAGTGTTTAAAAGATAACGAATTATATTACTCTTTAAAATAAATTACTATTAAAAGAAATTGGATAGAGAAAATTATATAAACCTTGCTGAGTCANGTAATTTTTAATATTTGTAATATCTAAATAATATACCCAAAACATTTTCAATCAAGATCACGAATAATTAATGTATTTCAGCGTTTCATTCATTCCAATTCTTACCAAATGTACGACCCCAGACCGAAATCTTCCGCAAAAGTTACGTGATACCCTGAAACATTATACTAAATACTATGAATGATCAATCCTCAACACTTGGTCATGCATATTAGAAATCTTTTCCTGCTTTTATTTTTATGAAGATAAACTCCTCCACTGAATTAATTTCAGATTTAAGCTACGCAAGGGGTGAGTAAATGAAATAGATACTTTAGATCCACCCCGCCTATGGTAGTACAGTTATACCTCAACTCACGCGGCCCCCAATCAAAACTTTGATGCACTCATGACGAAAGTAACTGAATTCGAAAATAGCGCAGGGAGAGGCGAAGCTTGAGTTCTACATATAAAGGACGACAAGATCAAGCAAGAAATCAAGAAAAACATCATTTATAAAGTAAAGGAACCAGACTAAGTAGCTCAATAATGCTAGTGGCTTCATTTAGGTAAGGCCGGGAACAAATTAAGACCAATAATATAAGTTTAGATGTTTCCTCATCTAACATCTGAAGCTTGCGGTTTCATCTTGATTACTGAGACGTTCCTCTTTTTACTACTGACCTAAATTAACCACTACAGCGAGGTTCGTATTCTGTTTCCACCGAGGGAACCTCATTCCTTATTTTTATTCTATATACTTTAAATATTTATAAGTTTCATCTAATATCACGTATACGTATACTTGCACAAACAGCCAACTTTATCCCATTCTATCTTCCGGAAAGTCCCCTCCACATCCAGCAACATTTCCCTCTGAAGCTCCACCTGTATGTCTCAAATTATTCCTTTGTTTATATTATGTAATAATTATATTTGTTATGTCTTAGATCCTTCTCCAAGCCTCTTCTAGCACTTTCTAACATTTTCTAACACTCTTTATTTGTAAGTAAGTAATTTGTAAATCACTTCAGTGCTTCACCTACCGTATGGAGCTAGTCTAGAGCTCATAAGTACACCCAGTGATTCAACATTTCTAAACGGAAAAACACAAACTCTTGGGTATAGCAGCTATATAATCAACAATTTAGTTTCATTCTAACTTAATAAATTTTAGGTGAAATTTTTGGAAATAACAGTCGTAAAGAATTTGAGTGTACAAGCGATCCTCTGACTACGTAGATCGGAAATATACTTGCAAGAAGTTCTCTCTCAATCACGGAATTTATCAGGAGACGAACACAACCACGGCATATATGATATTTTAACATATCTTTCCAAAGTAGTTTAGCAAATATAAAAAAGCATAATATTTTCATTCTCTTTGGTTCAGAATTGCCAAATAAGAATAATGAGGAGCCTTTAACATAGTGGAACAAGTAGAAGCGTGAATAAATGAAAATGTCTATTTGCTTCCTTTTATGCGAACAAATTTATTTTATACGAATCCCAGGTAAGAAAGATATATACAATTGTGTGACGGAATTTGATGATATCTTTGATAGATAACAATAATATAGATGCTTCTACATTATTAGAAGTTTAAAGGAATAAGAAATGCCTATTCGTTAATTTACATGCCAAAATATCACATCTATGACATTCGAAAGTATGAGAGAAATTAAAAGAAAAATTGTGGGTTTAGACAATTTATTAAGTTCTCAAGCATTTTTTATCACAAACAGGTAGAAATTTCAGCGCACGAGGCATTAGAAAGTTTTGGAAACGAATTTACAACTCTATTACTTGAATGAGAAATTTCCTAGTACCGACTGATAAAACGCTTACCCTCCCTACTCGGTACGTAATTCAATGCACACGGACATGCCTCTTAGGTTACCGCCGACCGGCCATGAATATAAGTCGCGTCTCCGAAGTTAACTGCGGAAAAAACTCCATTGTTTCCCTCCGGAGCGACGGTCACGTCGAATCCTCTTACACAGGAATTAATATCCTGGAAACGGCGATTATTAACGAGCGAGCGTGTCCGCTCAATTAATCACGCCTCTTATTACGAGAAATTCCCAGACGAAAGCGGCATTCTCCGCAGTCCGCCGCGAAGAGAGAGAGAGAGGGATTCGAAAACACGAAAAAAAAACAAAGACGAAACGAAAAAAAATACAATCACGACTGAGCATCGGGAGAGAAGAGCGCAAGATGAGAAAGAAAGAGAAAGATTCTTGAATATTTAACGCTCGTTCTATTTTAAGGGTTCGACCGCAAAGCTTCATTTTTTCCCAGGCTTCGAAGTGACGGGAAATGATCGCGGACTTAGAGAAGGCGAGAGACGAGCGGTTTAAAAATTAAACTCATGGATTCGGCAGGAAGGGCCGGTATGGCAGGTAGAGTTGACTCCCCGTTAGGGATCACTCCCGTGATAGATGGGAGTTATGAGTATCTGCCAGGTACAGGTCACTCCCCACAGGCAGGAAACATCCCCCATTTCAGGGTTGTCATTCCTACCTCGATAGCCATCGCTACATCACGATGGACAAAAGGGTGGGGGGCGTTAATGCAGTTTGTGAATAGAATGGTGCACATCTCTCTCACTAATTTAAATCTCATTGCTAAATCCACCTCTTACGTGTATATATGAAAAAAATGATATAATTATAATCCAGAATGGACTCAATACTAATCCGATTAACGAAGTTTAGAATGTAACGGCTTTTCCAAGCTTTATGATTTCAAAGGGAAAAAGCGATGTAAGAACCAGGGCCGTCCAAAGGAGGCCCGCGTGTAAATTTTCCCCTTGTTCCCTTCTCGGCTTCTTCTGTCCATTTGGTTGGTAATATTTTATTACTAAGATTAAGATGCTGCGTATAACAAAATTTCTTATTGATAACTTGTTTGCCAAAAAAATAAATAAAAAAGTTCCCCTAGTAAAATGGGACCCATCATAACATAGAACCAGAGAGGCGTTTATAGAACAAACTTTTGGTCGGTCTTGGTCACATTACTTAGAAGAGGTTAGCTGATCTTCCCATCATTTTCTTTCAAATAATTGTTTTATTTTCTGTAGTCTACTACGTAATACTTTACGCAATCAAAAATTAGTAATTACATTACTGATGTAAAATTAGCAATTAAACAAGATGAAAAATGAATAAGGTAAACTAAATAATCGAAAAATACTTAGCGGTAGTTCTATCGGTTCTGTTTCATTCTTAAACACTGCCTTGCAGGGATACTACATACGATTTTTTGGATCAATAGAACGTTATCCGCGAAATTTATAAGGATCTATGTTTAATATATTCAGTTTTTACATAAAATCTACAATAAAACAATCTCATCTAAAATTAGAGGTATTAAAATAGTAAATTCGTGAATAATAATTCACCTATAACTAAACTGCAACAAATGTTTAGTGATAGTTTTAAGTGTCTATGGCCCAGAGAACTGCGACCTTCTGACCGTTACGAAGAGTAAGTGTGGCAAGACGGCTGAAAGTCTTCAGCCGGCCCTGTCGGTAGGCCAGCATAAAGGGAAACCTGAAAGGCAGGCAATGTTTCCTCCATCCACCTTTTACCCTCTCCCCCACCACAGAAACCTCCTTTTATTACGCATCTCCCCCCACTTTTATCCCAGCCAGCTTCCTCCCCACCCTTTTTCCTCCACCTCTACTTCTTTCCATCCTCAACAATTACTCGGAACCAGTCGAGATATGGAGTCTTCTCTGAGACCCATCTGTTGGGGGATGGGGAGAGGTGGGAGGTCTACGACCCTTGAGAGAAAGAGAATAAGAGAGAGGGGAGGGGGCAGTCGCGAAAGAGGAAGGAAGGAGATGTGTGAGGGGAGGTGGAGTTTGCAATTCTCCGACATCCGAACCTCGGAGTTGAGATTGCCTAAGGTAACCAACCTTGCAACAATGGAGAGGCATGCGGAGTGATGAGCATGGGGGGGATCGAGGTGGGGGAGGGGGCTGAGATCGCGGGGGACAGAGATGAAACGCAAGGAAAGAGAGGATGCTGGAGAAACCGAATGGTATAATAAAGGGATTAAATGGAAAGGGGGGAAGGATGATGGGAGGGGTAGAGGAGAAGGTTAAAGGAGAAAAAGTTACATGACACAAGAAAAGAGAGAGGAAATCAACTGGTTTAATGAGGAAATTTCTGCCCAGTCTCGACCTGAAGGGGTCTCTGGAAACAAACGAAACTGACTTTAGATGTGTGGAAGAGTATGAGGCTACATAGATCTCGATTTTGAAGGGCCAAGACACGAACCCGGATCTTCCACCTCCGGTAAATTGCTCTAACCAATTGAGCTACCGCAATAGAGCAGTCATTACTTCCATTCCGAGGCTTTTGTTGGATTTTTGCGTATGTGTACGTCGTTATTTATAGAGATAGATGTTTGAGACATTTCTAGACATAATATCAGATTTCAAATAGAAAAAATTCTTAAAAAATCCCAAACGATATCTATTGACAAAAGTTCTTTGGGATTTATAATATTCTTTAAAAATGAACTATCGCCACACACCTCTTCAGAAGGATATTTTTATTCGTCAATACTAAATTCATTTACAAATTTTTATCACTATCAAAATTTCGACAAACAAACGGGAAAACCTGAGTACGATTTAGGTAAAGTAGGGTTTGGACGTTAAGAAAAGAATGAAATATGAAAAGGGGAGGACCATATGAAATGGTATACGAATATAAAATCATTGAGAAGAAACCATAAATTATGCAGAAACGGTCTTTTAAGAGGAAGGATCACGCATAAAAATAAAGTAATTCGTTGAAATGAAAGGTAAATTTAAAGTAAATGGCAAGAATATAATAAATAAATTGCACGTAAAGAAGGAGGTTGCGAAGAAAAAGATAATGTAAAAGAGACGACAAAGAATGAAAAAAAAATGTTGCAGGAAGTTAAGGAATCAGATAGTTTTAATAAAATATTCAGATACTATACAGACCGTTAGGATTTAGAGTGAGAAGCGTTTTAGAGGAGAGAAAAGCGGTATATTCAGATATCTTTCGCAGATGCGGAACAAAGTGGGAAAAGTTAAAAGTATAGAGAGGAAACTTAGAGATAAGCAGAAAGATAAGAGACACGAGAAAAAAGTATTGCCAAAAGTGACGCAATTAGACCAGATAAAAGGATTAGAGGATAAGGAAAAATATAGGTTAAAACAATAAATTAAGCTTTAGGGAAATAGTGAGGAAAAGTAAAGTAAAAAAAACAATGCGTTCAGAGATGTTTAGAAAAGTGGAAGAAAGAACAATTGCGAGACAAAGAGCAAGACGATAAAATACTTGCTTGGGCTAGAAGAAGTGATAATAAGGGAGAAAGCGCAAGATTCAATGTGAATAAATAACGAAATTGCAGAAGATTTCCGCTATACACTCTTTCCATTGTATAAGGAAAGATAATAATTGCGAGAAAATAAACCAGATAATGAAATGATTGGGAGAACTAAAAAAAAAAGGAGTTAGTAAAAGATTCACGGGAAAGTTAAAGGAAGAATGAGGATACTTCAGGGAAAGTTAAAGTAACTAGGGGAGGAGAATTTGTAGGCGAAACTGGTACCTGTGAAAAAGCAATCAATTAGATAATGGTTATACGGCGAAGATCAAAAGATGAAAAGGGTTAGAGAAGAAAAAGCAGAAAGAAAATAGGGAAGAAGACTGGAAGGGGGAGGAAGAGGTGAAGAGGGGAGAGGCTTAGGTGAAAGGATGAAGTATAAGACGAAAGGGCAGAGAGACCGGGGCAGCGAGGACCAAAGGGCATGGGGAAAGGGGAAGGACGGAGAGTGGCAGAGAAATCTACGACAGTTTGGGGACTAACACGTGCTCTCGGCGATTCGACTTTTGTTTCTGCGCATACCACAATAGAGGAAAATTCCTCTTGAACGTTTCACTACGTACGGCGCACATTCTACTTTTTTCCTACACAACAACGACCGCATATTTTAACGGAGGGGGACTCGTTTATTTTGTCTATGTCTATGTAAGTACCCTACAAGCCGACTTTCGGCGTGTGGCAAGGGATGCATGATCCATGACTCTATTTCCCTAATCGATAACATTCGCGTATCGTTTGCAGAAAAAAAATTATTCTTGAATCCATTCGTTCCAGCATCTATTTCCCTGATCTTTCTCGCAGTATCAGAACGGTATTCATTCTCCATTCATTTGCACTGTGTGATGAGATAAACTTAAACGTGGATGGCTAGTGCATACAGTATTTAATTCACGATCGTTAATGAGATTATATCCTTGAAATAATTTTACTTTTTGGCTAAAGATTTATTTTGGTCTAAAGATAAATATGAGATAAAGTGTATTTTTAGTTTTACAATTTATAAACGGATATATTTAAAAATAAATTGTCCCATACTTAAAAATTAATATAACTAGCTATAACAGATACTTTTAAATCCATTGTATTATCTAATAATTTTATTATATTATCCTATCTATTTTTCTATGAAAATAAATGTATCCATTTTAATGGAGTTCCACATAGTAAAGTCTTTTGCTTATAGATTTATCACATTTGCAATTAAAATTTTAAATGCATTATATGCCAGCAAATATTTTGAGAGGAAATGGAAAATAAATTAGTTGTAAAATAAATGAAATTTTTATTTCAACACAATCTGCAGAAAAAGAGGTTGTCCTTCACATCCCGGATTCTGTTTTATATAATTTTATCAGCTTTTATCTTTATGTAATTTGTCGGATAAAAATAGTAATAACGTTAATAGGCCATTATCATTGAAAATTTCCAATGGGGGCTTTTTTACGATGCAACACGACCTTATCTATAAAAGTATTTTGTGCGTGTGCGTTAACAGTACAAATAGATTGACATTGACGGAAGACTGAGAGATATTTCTTTTCAGAAAAGCTTATTTGAGGCAGAAAATACTCATTATTACTTTATAGGGACATATTTCCTTGATGGGTAACAACGCTCAAAGCACGTTCAGCAGAAATCGCCTCGCAATGTGAAGATAGAAATTTTGTTGAGGAAAGGGGAGAATTCCGCTAGAAGGAATTGGGATAATATATACAATTATATGGCAGCAATTGCAGCAAAAACCGACGGCGTATCATGGTGAAACTTACTCAGATTTTTTTGCCTTCAAATTGCACCGAAACAATGTATCAAACTCAGCTTCATTAACGGGCGTTTCAAGTAATAGCCAGATATAAGTTACGAGGCCAGATATTTTCACGTTGGACTATAATATATTACTATTAATTACACGTCCAAAAGTGACTCCAATTCAGCAAGCGACGAATGTAGGAAATGCAATAATAAGAAAAATATCCAGATAAGAACAGACTTTTCTATTTGTGCACTATAAACTATAGAATAATTGAATAAAAGAAAATGAGAATACATATACACATATTCTAATTCAACCAATCTTAAAAATTCTACGAAATTTTTCTTCCAAAGGATATATGAAATAAAATTTCAAGATATAGTAATAATAAATATGAAAAGTAAAAAAATATAAAAATAAATAAAATAGCGTCAGATAATAATAAGAAGGTATCACAAATTTTCGATTTCCATTGCTGGAAAAATTAAAGAAGCAATGAACATGCTTAATAAACATGTAACTGAGCATGATAGATTTAAAGATGTCATCATACATCAAATTATTGGCTCATTGAAGGAGTAAATATTTAAATTTACAACAAAAATCTTGAAAAAACAGCGAGTGACCTGTGATTTAATCTTTTAATAGGGACCAATCATTTTCATCGAGCTAGAAGTTACCCACAAGATAAATTATAAGATTAAAAAGAGATCAAAATTGCTGTTTACAGTACAACATGAAATAATAACGTGTTTCTATTTAAACTTATTTTAAGCCTTTCTTAATTAAAATCACACGAGAGTCAAAATCTAACTGCCAAATTTGTAACTGATTCGATATTTTTCGTGCGTTCTTAAACAATTTGGTAGACTTTCTTCCATTGACAAAAATATATAAAAATTGTTAAGTAAAAGCATTCACTTCACTGAATAGTCTGAAGACAGCCTGTCGCTACGTAAATACTCCCAAAGAGATTATCAGGAAAAGAAATAAGAAGCTTTAAACTACGGAAATTCGATCTTCCACGTCGTCTCTATCAATCAGAGCAGTCAGTCAATTTTATCATTGAGTAAGACAAAAAAAAACAAGGAAGACATCATCCTGAATGAAATCTCGCAGAGACAAAAGGAATCAAGCTCCTCGTAATAAAACTTTCTGCGACCAAATCCCGACCGCGAAGAAGCACATGACTTCTATGAGAAATAGGGGGAAGGAGGGAAGGAAATTCAATGCATGAACTTCTGGGATGCGGTCTGTGCATCCAGGAACGGAACGTGCCTTAATTTTCTTACCTACAACAATGTTGAGTTTGGAGGTTTTCTCATAATGCAAGTATCATGAAGGAGAAAATAACAGTTCTTCCGAGAAATTTGTGCGGAATTAACTTTTCCCAAAAGTGTACACCGAAAGTAACGTTTTACTGAGATTATTTTTGTCCTTCAAAAATTATCCGAAACGTGCTATGAAAACCTTGAAGTTTTATGAAACCGTGTAGTTTCGTGAACCTTAATAAAACTACTTTCAAAGTAAGAAAACCTATTCGAATGTAATTTCTCAAATGTTTTACTTAATATCTCGAAAAATGTTGTTAATATAACTTTAAAGATTTATATATACTCTCTATATAATGTTTAGAGGTGGAACAAGAATCATGCAAAATAAATTATCTCTTGAGCTCCTCTATTATTTAAACGCATGCTTCGTTTCCATTCAGAGATGTTTATTCATAGTAATTGTAGCTTCGATTTAGAATTACTAAATTAATTCTTAACATGAAATATCCGATAGAATATTATTTGTATTAACTACATTTTAAGCATCACTGCATTTCTATCGTTATCTCAATTATTCTTGTGTACAGTATTTGGATAGATTTTCCATTACTAATGGATTATCCGTTTATTGTTGTTCATTATGCAAACATCGGTGCATTTCCTCGTAACTATTTCTTTTGGATAGAAAGTATTTCCATCACTTCAATGGCGATAAATAGCTTTCACTTCTTTACTTTATCTTCAGCAGAGAAGAGAGAGTATTTTATGAGGATGCGCAAATGGAAAATCTTGATAGGAATAATGGAGAATGCATTAGTTTCATTGACATAAAATCAAAGTTGATGACATGGATGGTTTCACTAAAGGAACATCTTGGTAAAAGACTGAGGCATTCGTCGGAAAAACAACTGTTAATCAGTAAAATTCTAGACCAAGTATGCTCTTGTTTACCGAATACTTTTCGCAAGGATATTCTAGAAATTATTAACCATCCTATGACTATCTTTTACCTAAATCTCTTTTCAGTTTTATAACTGAAATAATGGAATTGTTTTACAGAATTCCGAGTAACTCCATCGAATAAATTATTGAGATGGAATCAATAATCCCAATTCATCTCATATCCAAAAGGAAACACTTAATGACCACAATGATTGCGATTCTACTTGTATTCATTCGTTACTTGAGCTATTTGGAGCAATGGAAATCTATAAATCCGCCTCGGAGGGATTCTAAGGAGCGAAAGTTCTTGGTCGTCGTGCTTTAATGACTGTAGTAGAAGAACAGACGAATAAAAAGAGCTAAGTGATTGAAAGGAAGAGTGAAGAACGAGATTTGATGAGAAAAAAGGAGGAATGAACCCTGAAGACAATGGAGATAGGAGGCTGGATAAAAAGCTTAGAAAAACAGAAGAATATAAGGATAACTTCAAACAAAGAAAGATTCAGTTGCCACGCATCGTTTTAACAGGTTTTCAGTCTTAAATTACATTACAATTACAATTCTTAAAAACTTGATTTATCCATCTGAAATCAAATAACAAATTAAACTTGATAAGTTTAAATTATTATCATTAAATTTCACATTCAAAATTCAATACGAACAACACTCGGAAGGGATCATCTTCAATATAATAGGCTTTTTATGTTGATACGAATTGAGCTGACTTTTTGATCAGATCGTTAAAAATTCATTAGCCTCACGGACCGCCAAGAATTCCTTAAATCAACCAACTCTTTCGTAAAGATGACTCTTTTCAGTACATATAACACATGTACATACTTGTGCATATAACCTAATTTTGCAAAACAAATAGTACGGCAGGCTCATACAAGTAAATGAATATGTAAAAATATCGATGAAACCAATGGAGCTAAAAGTTTACAGGGATAACTAACCGCAAAATAATAAAGCTCATATCGAAAGAAAAATTACCATATTCGGTGACTAAGTTCCATACGTAAAACTCATGTAATCTATAAACACGATTTTCTGAAATGGATCTTTCACCACAAAACCTTAGTAAGATCAGTTATTAGGTATTAAAAACTTCGGTAAGCCAGATTCTGGACTCTTATTCGTATATTAAATAACTTTGGCATAGATCATAAACATAATCTAATAGAAGAATATATAATACTCATCCTAGACAGTTTGAAATCTCAAGTTATATGATGATTACTAATCTGTTTTAATGTCACCTCTGAAGAAGCTCTCTGCTGTAAATCGAATGGTATGTACATGATAACCAGCATTGGCCATTACGTTCCAATCGGAAGTTAAATGGTATTCTGGGTCCAACTAAACGTTTCCAGAATCTATCTTAATATGTACATTTTTATGAGTATTTAGATTCCGAATATTAAATCCAAAAACAATTCAGATAGCTATGACATTAAAGCAATACCTTAATCCCATTATTGCAGAAATAACGGGATTTATTCCAGATCTTTAGGGTTACATTCAGTTGATTAACGATAAATAAAATATTGCCTTATTATAATTGTAAATAAGATTATAACATGCGGTTAAATAATAGCTCATGAGGAAAGAATAGCTTGGTTTAGCCATTCCACATTGCAAATTATGATTCATTTTATTTACCGAACTGTCATTTTTCACCTATTTCGATTATGAAAAATTTAATCTCAGGCAAAACTTCAATATCAACGTCTGTTTCTGATTTTAAGATATTGTTACAGCAACTGAAGTTTCTTAAATATGATTTTGGATGAACTATATAGAATATATTGAATAAGTAACAGATAAAAGCTCGCGTGGCACTTGGTATCCTGCATTAAGCTAGAAGAGGTTTTGTCTTCAAGAAAATTATCTCCGTAAACTTGGAGCAATAGACTTCCCCATTCACTGTATCCCATGACATCCTTGAGCAGAGATCCTGAAGCGAAAGGATTGAGCAAAGTGAGAATTATACCATACATTAACCAGTTCCATTAAGTGAATATCCAATTAAATATTCACCCTTGTAACACAAACGGGTTTTTAATTACTATCCTTGAGTAGAATTATTTATTCACTTTTAATTATCAGCTCTTTCGGCTTTATTTATAATCCTATTATAATATCTATTATTGTATTTAGCACTATAAAATTCCTCTATGAAATTAATTCGAATAGAATTTTGAAAAATTTTTACGCTCTTTCTATGCTCCGGAGGCAATCTAAATAAATCATGTGAGATAATAGTTGGTTACCAAATTGTAGCCAAACTGAAGGATGATTTGGTGCATTGATAAATTTGCTTCAATAACTATCCTTTATTTGAACAATATATTGTCATTTTCAAAAATTACTTTTTTAACGATCTAGTGAAGCCTCCCTTTTCCAAGCCGCAGAATATAAAACCGACTAAACTTTTCGTATATATCTCTCCGCAAATGCTGTACAAATGTCATTTCGCAGATTTAAATTAAGAATAGCATTCTAAATTCCCAGGGATAAACCGTAATGAAAAAAGTCTTATGGTCTCGAATCCGGGTCTCCCAATACTAACGCTATTCCTTGTATAGCATCAAGTTAGTCCTGATAGGCATAATTAGAGAAACAAATAGGTGACTGTATTTTCAATGATTTATCTGACATTTTCACCGGCGAATATGAATCGCATATCTCATATATTTTCGTTAGGAGATATGATGACATTGTAATATAGTGGTTTATAATATAAGAGATCCGAAACTTAACCCACCTCTGCCTCGGTTTAATTTATGCAAGTTAGCAAAGATTGCTTCACATTAATTTTTGGTTAACGTTAAAGAGGTAATTTCTAAGTCGTAAATTCAAATCTATTGGATATTTGAGATAGTCCAATACCATAGTATGTACAACGTAAATACGGGAAATTTCTAAACGCTAAGAAATACGGCGCAGAGAGAGACAAGACTATTACACATATTGGACAGAAAAGTTGGAGAGAATAACCGAAAGTAAATGAAAACAGGTGAAGATGAAGATTGTTCATTCGATGGAAGGGTCGAAGGTGTGTCAATTCGAGCAATTCAATAATGGATTGCTAGCCAATGGGCAGTCGTACTTAATCGAGAAAACTGAAAGTCGGACGGAGAGTGCTTTTTACGGATCCGGGGAGAAAGTATGATGGTTTCTCGAAGAGGTGTGAAAGCCACGATACAGCAAATTTTAATGATTCACCCGCTTTTTATTCACATCCGTTTCATCCCTTTAACCGGTTCGATCCGAAGCAATGTTTCCAGATGCATGATATTACGGCCGGATTGGGATAAATGTCTCATGGGCGGTATCATCAACAAGAAGGCAATTTCCGGAGTAATGCTATGCTGTTCTTCTTTCCAGTTTCGAATTTGCTGCGCTGTTATGATCTTCCGCAAGTGTTTCGCAGCCGGATTTTCCTTCCGTAACCGCACACAAATCCATTCACCCAAATACATACTCCGACCGACGTTTACGAAGAATTGGAGTTTGAAACCTCTCACTATATCCCCTATGAATTCCATTACCTTAATAATTTCTTTCCTCTCAAACGATCAGACACGTAATATTTTATGCTTTGACCTCGATGTTAAACGTACATCAATCCCGCTACCCTTCGGTGGATAAGATCGTTCCAAAGGACATTCCTGATTATTGGAAGTGCATTATCATACATTAACGCTAGGGCGATTGCCATTCTTTGCTAACTAATAACGAAGATTATAAGATGGTAAACCGCATTGTGATCCTAATCGCAGGCTCGCAAAAAAGCCAACCACTTATATAGAACGCTGCTTAAAGTTAGAAAGTGAATTTAAATGCAGCGAAGGCCATAAATTAGGTTTGATAACTTAACAAATACAGAGGAAGAAAATAACGCATGAATCACTTTATGCAAAAATAATTAATTCGATAATGATAGATAATGGAGTTGTTTCAAGGAATGAGAGATTCCAGAATAAATAAATGTATGCTCTTTGCATTCAGAAGATTATCTCAATCTCTGAGCATTTAGACGGACGCCTAAGCTTTCCTTGGATAATCCATTGCTTAATTGCAATTCACATTTCCATGACAAAATCAGAGCCATCAAACGATGCGTATTTATGCTACACATAATAAATACGTTGATCATAATTAATGAAGTGGTAAATACTTCAAAATTGAAAGCAAGTTCCACCGCTTACTGAAAAAAGAAATATAATGCGGGTGGAGAGAATGCGCAATAGAAAATATAAAGGAAACATAAAGAGCTTCATCTCCGGTGCGCCATAATAAATATTACTATTTCTTGAAATAATAATATAAAATGTTCATTAAATTTTACATCCTCGTTCATTAACCTCAAAATATACTCTACCTAATACGTTTTACTTGATCACTATTATTACCGATACATCTTTTCTTAGCAATGTCATAATTTTTTACTTTTTGACCTGTTTTACGTGAGTCACTCTACTTACAAGCCGTAACTTGAATAGTACAGTTGCCACAACTTTCGCTATTTTTCTTTCCCCAAAAAATTGGTAACCACAGTGTGTTGGATTGAGATTGGAGAAAGAACCGCAAACTAAGCTGAACTGTCAATAGAAATTGCTAGATTAACTTCGAGCTGATGCATATATTACGTCATTGTTTTAAGGGAAAATTTCTACCCGAATTCATTCGTATTTAACTACTATTAAATTCTAAATTTAATGGAAATTTATAGCGATAATCCCACTGGTAAAATATCCTTCATTACTTATAACCGTTTGTAGAATATGAACGACGACATGGACTATTTTTAATATAAATCGATCGATTCTGTGAAGTTATAAGACTAAAATCCGAAAATGATTTCCTGCAAGATAATAAATCCTGTAAAACCTGAATTGGAGCTGGAAGACCCGGGAAATCATAATTAAGGGGTGTTGAGGTACAAAAGAGTAAGAAACGAAAACTTTTCTCAATAGGAAAGGAATGGAAGAGCGCGTCAATTGCGTGTCTGAAAATCGAAGGTTTCTGTTGAGGAGGCGTTAGCAATGGGATAATTGGTCTTCAGTCGTTAGCATCATTTGTTCCTTCGCTAATTGGAACTTCCGAAGGGCGGAGGCGGAAAGGATGGCCGAAGGAAGGCCTCGGTTCTTCTACGTAGGAGTCAACCCTGCTTGTTCCTTGCTTGAGGAATTCGACGAGAGACTGCCCGAAGAATTTCTAACTGCAGTCAGTACCGCCTTGCGATTGTGGCCGCCCATAGGCGACGCCTACTCACTAAATGGTTGCCTTTTCCGCTTCGAGTTTATTTAGAACAATTTCGTCGTCGGCATATTTCTACGTCGACGCTAGATTTGATATCCTCTATTTTTGGCAATCACTAGATTCTCGACGTTTCAATATTCCTATTAGCTGTATTGAAGATGATGAAATTAAATATTTCACTAGCTACAACTTAATTTAGCATCCTGCCACTGATAAGGACAACAAACAGTTTTCAATTTCGACAGTTACATTTTATAGCAAATTGCATCAATTTTTTAAAGAATAACACTGATTGATTGCTGCTCCTTGAAGACATTGCTTTCCTATCTTAAGCCTTTCGATTATTTCAGCGCTCACCAAAAATTGCATGTAAATTTAGTAACGGTCTTCCTTAAGATTATATAAAATGTAGTTATATTTTGTTCGTTACTCATGAGAACAACAGCCAGCAACTGCATTGGAGGTTTCGACATTTTTTCGGTGCTCAATCAATTTAAACCAATTTGATTAATTTAAGATTTCAGGTCAGTGAGCACTCCGAATGAACTACAATAAAAAACATCATTTTAGTGACCAAGAGTTTGTTATATATGCAGATATTACTGCATGTAGTAAATCAGCCGCGGAGGAGAGTGCGCGCGTCAATACAAGAACCCAAAAGAGGCGAGACCTGAACAGCTTGAAATACTTCTGTAAACAGTTACTCTGAAGCCATATAATTTGAAGTTAATTCATTAATGTGCAGATTTACAATCTCACGAACTTTCGTCGTTGGTCGTTGGTATAGATGGGTTAAGTCAAGAACCTACTATAGAATTCTCATAATCTATTTTCTGAGACAGTCATTTTGAGAACGTTGATGATCATCCTCATTTTCAAATAATATGCTCGTCAAACGACTCTCCATATCTTACTGAAGGAAAGTGAGAAATGATTTTGGTAGTAATAGTGTTGTAAAAGTGCTCCGACGGCATAGGTCATTCCGCACGTGGACCCCTACCGGGAATCGACCCCGGGAACGCTTTCACCAATGGCGAACGATTTGCTCAGTTGGCTCTCTGGAAAGCCCCTTTAATTCGTGAAAGGTGATAAATCTTCTAATCATTGGATTTCATTTCAAAGCGGCGAATATAGAATATTTTAGTATTTTCCGAAAAATTAAATTTACGAAAAGCGAAGAAAAAACCCCCGAAACAAAATTTGCATAAAAAGGATTATTTCAATTTTTGCAATATCTTACTTTTTAAATAATAACAACGAAAATTTCAGTCAATCGCGATTACAATATAAAGAAATAATTTCCATTTATAATAGTTTAGGAAAACTCGAAGTTTAAAAAATGAATGAAATGAACAGACTTTCAATAGTGAAATCTTATTTTTAACTGTGTCATTTTTCGGTACATTATTTGAGTCATTAATGAATCCCACAATCTAACAGCCACCGAAGGTAGATTAAATAATCAAGCGGCTTCAATGAAAGAGGTACATTCTTTATACAATTCTTCACCTACAAAATCGGTGTCCAGAGGTCTCTGCAATTGAAAGCTCCTTTTCAGATCTAAGAAGCACTAGAAAAAGTAAACGTATAAACTCTGACATTTTACAACACCTATCCTGGAAAATAAAGAGATAAGAAAACGTCGAAATCTAGAGACGGTGTGCAGAGTTTACTGTGTACTTGTAGATGAGAACATACTTTTATTTACGTAGAAAAGGAAAGAAAGGAAACTGACATGGCCGCCAGAAATAATGCGCGAGGGAAAAACGATCGTCACATTCCTGGTTACTGAGTTTAATAGTCAACGCCTTTCCTCGACCTATCTGTTTTACAACGCCAAGGGTTGATAAACTGGTGTAATAAAATCCCTTTATTAGGAAGAAGCGCTTAAAAATCGTCGCGTAAAAGATGGAAGAAACAGAAATGGAAGCTGAGCGTAAAAGATTCGAAAAAATGCCGTAGATGTGGATACTTAGATAAGAAATCGAACGTTGAGTGGATCCGGGAGGAATATAGAGAGGTGGTGAGAATAAGAGAACTATTACGGGAGCTTTTCCTTAAGGGTTCTGTACAGGACTGGTTTCAGGTTCGTGGCCTCCCTGACGCAATGTTTACTCGGTGTCACAATCTTTTACTTCTGTAAAAATTACCGCGTCGATTATCATTACGCGTTATCATCATCATCTAAATATTAGCTATAATCATATCCACTTCCTCGGTCAGTCATAGTTATAATTCAGGTTTCCCTAATTAGAAGCAACAGACATTCGTCATTTTTTAGATCACAAGTGCATCATTCTTGAGTGAGAATTCTTTGATTGCTGTTATTTTGTGTTCATTTTACTTTTTATTTTTTTAATATTGCTACTCTTTATGCGGAGCTTGTAGTTGTATCTGACAACTTATTTACTGCTTCCATGTTGTTCTTTTTCTCCACATTGTTACATTTGCTTACCCGTGAGAAAGTGTACCAGTATCGTCTTTGTTTGCTTTCCGGGTCTGCCTTAAACTGCAATTTATTTAATTTAAGTTAAACTATCAGTATGTTTTCCTCCCGTACCGCCAATAGTATTTGTCACACACCTATTTTTGCCGGTGTTTTCAGCAAATCCTCGTTACGACGAAATTTCACAAAGTACAGCCTCCTCTGTGTAATTTATTTCCGTATTTAAAGCCTAAAATATATAATTCTTTGTGCTTTTTTTCAACAGCTAACTCTTTTATAAAATCAATCTGCTCAAGCGTGACTTCGTGGAATTTCACGCGCATATTAAAAGAGAAAACATGTCATAACTCCCACAGAAGATTTTAATTGATTACTTTCGTCAACAAGATGACATCTTCAGGTGACTGAACAATGAACTCTTTCACAATGGATGGTTTCGGCCTTAACTTGGTGGAATTCCATAATAACAGCACAAAGATACACAGAACTATTTTGTTGCACTATCCACTAATAATTTATTGAACCTGACGCGACAATGGTTTCGATGATGATGATGCTAAGCATAGAAACCATGGTCGCGTCAGTTTTAATAAATTATTTGTGGATTGTATGTACAACATAATATTTCTGTGTGACCTTGTGTTGTTAATGAACTCTTTCGTTTACATTTACATTTACATTTAAGCCCTGCAAACCGCCAAAGGCGCGTGGCAGGGGGTGTAAAACACCTATATCCCTAACTACCCTGGATAGCTACTAGCTTCTCTGATACTTCGCGGGAAAAATGACCAAAAATATCTATCCGTCCTGGCGACTATTTCCCTATATCGTTTAAGTTTTATAAATCGTAGGACTTGATGTAAGAATTGACTCATCAGGACCTATTTCTACCTAATAAAGATGCTTCATTTTCTTATCAATTATTATGCCTGTTTCAGCGTATTATTATTATTTGTACGTATAAGGGTAAAGCTACATTTTCAGTGTTTCTAGTATGAAGCATTCATACCGCTTCTCGACGCCCCATTTATTGCGCTACCCTAAGGTTTCCTTGCTTACTCTCTGAGGCCGACCCTGGTTGCGCCTATAACGTTCTCCATTCCCCTCAACCTTCTGCAACCCTTACGTCTCCCACCCCTCGCAACCGAAAGACTGGTTTCCAATGAAAATTTCATTCCGCACGCACAACCATTCCTCTGGGAAATAAAGTGGTGGGGAGCGGAAAAATAATGGAGAATGAAATGGCACAAAAAACAATGAAGGAGCGAGCGTCCGTCGGTCTCCGTTTGGAGAGACTCTCGTTCCGCATGGTCGGTCCGTGGAGACGCGGAATCATTGCATGTCTTTCTTTCTCTCCATAACCTTTCCTCTCATCGGCGACAATCGGCGGAGTGGAACGGCGATCTCCCTCGGGGGAATAGGCGGACGATGGACGCATTCGGAAGTGGAAGACGACGGTGACCGTCTATTTGCTTCCTTCTTCCCCGCGGCGGAACCCCTTCACAGTAGGATCTTCACCGCCTTTCACGGTTACATTTCTTTCAGCCACGGATATGCGATCGCCTCGAAAAAAACTTCAAAATGGAACGAGACGTTTCTCATGGCGTTTTCTCTAGTTTTATTTCTCTGGTAGGTGGAGTGGAAATCACAGGTGCCGCTGTTTCAGGGGTTCCAAAGCCCTCAAATACGGTAGACTACCCATTAGGTGGGAACGAATTATCGAGGTTGAAGATAATCTAAAATACGCTTACGCGTAAGGAATACGCTTTAGTAAACATCAGTTACGGCGCNTATTATTATTTGTACGTATAAGGGTAAAGCTACATTTTCAGTGTTTCTAGTATGAAGCATTCATACCGCTTCTCGACGCCCCATTTATTGCGCTACCCTAAGGTTTCCTTGCTTACTCTCTGAGGCCGACCCTGGTTGCGCCTATAACGTTCTCCATTCCCCTCAACCTTCTGCAACCCTTACGTCTCCCACCACTCGCAACCGAAAGACTGGTTTCCAATGAAAATTTCATTCCGCACGCACAACCATTCCTCTGGGAAATAAAGTGGTGGGGAGCGGAAAAATAATGGAGAATGAAATGGCACAAAAAACAATGAAGGAGCGAGCGTCCGTCGGTCTCCGTTTGGAGAGACTCTCGTTCCGCATGGTCGGTCCGTGGAGACGCGGAATCATTGCATGTCTTTCTTTCTCTCCATAACCTTTCCTCTCATCGGCGACAATCGGCGGAGTGGAACGGCGATCTCCCTCGGGGGAATAGGCGGACGATGGACGCATTCGGAAGTGGAAGACGACGGTGACCGTCTATTTGCTTCCTTCTTCCCCGCGGCGGAACCCCTTCACAGTAGGATCTTCACCGCCTTTCACGGTTACATTTCTTTCAGCCACGGATATGCGATCGCCTCGAAAAAAACTTCAAAATGGAACGAGACGTTTCTCATGGCGTTTTCTCTAGTTTTATTTCTCTGGTAGGTGGAGTGGAAATCACAGGTGCCGCTGTTTCAGGGGTTCCAAAGCCCTCAAATACGGTAGACTACCCATTAGGTGGGAACGAATTATCGAGGTTGAAGATAATCTAAAATACGCTTACGCGTAAGGAATACGCTTTAGTAAACATCAGTTACGGCGCAATTACATATTCACATTAAATGAGATTTTAAACGAAATTTTACAATATACCAGTACGTCCACAGTTTTTTTTTGTAGGAGGAGACTTCTCAATTCCACCTATCAGCATTTGAGAACAATCAGTCATAATTAAACTTATACTTCAATGGGCTACTTCGATAATCGAATGAATGATAACGACCTTCAATTCTATTAATACATATAAATGTAATTATTGGTATGTAACATTGAATATATATGTGTATACTAATGTGAATGTGCCCTCTGACTGTCTTGACTTCGCTCCATACGGTGCCATCCATTCTAAGATTATGAACAATATTTTATTGGCAATTTATTTTATATCTCCATTATTTCCTTTTAAGCATTTTCGCTAAAAAGTCTTTGAAAATGGCTTTGGTTACTGAGGTAACACTTCCAATTACTGCAGAATTTTAGAAATGTATGAATATTTTGTTATTTTTTCGCAATTTCGGAATGAGAACAAAATTTGGTCATAAGAAAAGCAGGTTCGTTCCATTTATTCTTTGCGGCACTCAAACGCTTTACATGTATAAGCTGATACGAACAAATGTCGAGAGTGAAGCTTATGAATCATAAGAATTGGCCTATTCTCTGTGAAGTGGCGTCCTTTAATAATTTGTAAAGTTTGAAAGTTGAATCACTTATGATTCATAAATAAAACTGGCAGTGGCATAATGATCAGTTAATAACTACTCTTTTGTAATATTAAAAGATATGTCTGTTAAGAACAGTTTGACGGATATTCTTCGAAAGATGCACCGTCAAATGTTTTCTAATTATCTTATTTGATAGGGAGACTTGATAGGGTGTGTGTAGACGCACTTTTTATACAAAATACGTAGCAAAGATGTCAGTAATTCTCCTTGGGTTTTCAAACATATATGAATCTAATACCATTTACAGCATTCATCTAAAAACAAGGCTCTTTTTAAAAGAGGAGGCAGACAAACGTATGGAAAAACGGACAATACGCAATTCTTAGATAAATATAACAAAAGATTAAATGACTATATAGTAGATAGAAATTTTGGTTAAACGTTAATCTATGGGCCTCTGTTTCAAATGCGGGACTAGTAACCCCCGAAACAAAATTTGCATAAAAAGGATTATTTCAATTTTTGCAATATCTTACTTTTTAAATAATAACAACGAAAATTTCAGTCAATCGCGATTACAATATAAAGAAATAATTTCCATTTATAATAGTTTAGGAAAACTCGAAGTTTAAAAAATGAATGAAATGAACAGACTTTCAATAGTGAAATCTTATTTTTAACTGTGTCATTTTTCGGTACATTATTTGAGTCATTAATGAATCCCACAATCTAACAGCCACCGAAGGTAGATTAAATAATCAAGCGGCTTCAATGAAAGAGGTACATTCTTTATACAATTCTTCACCTACAAAATCGGTGTCCAGAGGTCTCTGCAATTGAAAGCTCCTTTTCAGATCTAAGAAGCACTAGAAAAAGTAAACGTATAAACTCTGACATTTTACAACACCTATCCTGGAAAATAAAGAGATAAGAAAACGTCGAAATCTAGAGACGGTGTGCAGAGTTTACTGTGTACTTGTAGATGAGAACATACTTTTATTTACGTAGAAAAGGAAAGAAAGGAAACTGACATGGCCACCAGAAATAATGCGCGAGGGAAAAACGATCGTCACATTCCTGGTTACTGAGTTTAATAGTCAACGCCTTTCCTCGACCTATCTGTTTTACAACGCCAAGGGTTGATAAACTGGTGTAATAAAATCCCTTTATTAGGAAGAAGCGCTTAAAAATCGTCGCGTAAAAGATGGAAGAAACAGAAATGGAAGCTGAGCGTAAAAGATTCGAAAAAATGCCGTAGATGTGGATACTTAGATAAGAAATCGAACGTTGAGTGGATCCGGGAGGAATATAGAGAGGTGGTGAGAATAAGAGAACTATTACGGGAGCTTTTCCTTAAGGGTTCTGTACAGGACTGGTTTCAGGTTCGTGGCCTCCCTGACGCAATGTTTACTCGGTGTCACAATCTTTTACTTCTGTAAAAATTACCGCGTCGATTATCATTACGCGTTATCATCATCATCTAAATATTAGTTATAATCATATCAACTTCCTCGGTCAGTCATAGTTATAATTCAGGTTTCCCTAATTAGAAGCAACAGACATTCGTCATTTTTTAGATCACAAGTGCATCATTCTTGAGTGAGAATTCTTTGATTGCTGTTATTTTGTGTTCATTTTACTTTTTATTTTTTTAATATTGCTACTCTTTATGCGGAGCTTGTAGTTGTATCTGACAACTTATTTACTGCTTCCATGTTGTTCTTTTTCTCCACATTGTTATATTTGCTTACCCGTGAGAAAGTGTACCAGTATCGTCTTTGTTTGCTTTCCGGGTCTGCCTTAAACTGCAATTTATTTAATTTAAGTTAAACTATCAGTATGTTTTCCTCCCGTACCGCCAATAGTATTTGTCACACACCTATTTTTGCCGGTGTTTTCAGCAAATCCTCGTTACGACGAAATTTCACAAAGTACAGCCTCCTCTGTGTAATTTATTTCCGTATTTAAAGCCTAAAATATATAATTCTTTGTGCTTTTTTTCAACAGCTAACTCTTTTATAAAATCAATCTGCTCAAGCGTGACTTCGTGGAATTTCACGCGCATATTAAAAGAGAAAACATGTCATAACTCCCACAGAAGATTTTAATTGATTACTTTCGTCAACAAGATGACATCTTCAGGTGACTGAACAATGAACTCTTTCACAATGGATGGTTTCGGCCTTAACTTGGTGGAATTCCATAATAACAGCACAAAGATACACAGAACTATTTTGTTGCACTATCCACTAATAATTTATTGAACCTGACGCGACAATGGTTTCGATGATGATGATGCTAAGCATAGAAACCATGGTCGCGTCAGTTTTAATAAATTATTTGTGGATTGTATGTACAACATAATATTTCTGTGTGACCTTGTGTTGTTAATGAACTCTTTCGTTTACATTTACATTTACATTTAAGCCCTGCAAACCGCCAAAGGCGCGTGGCAGGGGGTGTAAAACACCTATATCCCTAACTACCCTGGATAGCTATTAGCTTCTCTGATACTTCGCGGGAAAAATGACCAAAAATATCTATCCGTCCTGGCGACTATTTCCCTGTATCGTTTTTTCGTTTTCTTTCGAAGATTACGTGCGTTACTAGCTGGGATGAGAAAATCAACTATCTCCTCCCCGAGATCCGTAGTGAC